>VBSM01003218.1:2643325-2703006 GCA_008086735.1 Cheirogaleus medius | reverse complement strand
CAAGGTAGCCCCCAACATCCTGTCCCTGCCGCTCTGTGAACATGTGTGAGCGTGTGAAATACTCCCCCCGCAGCCGCCCACACCATAGAGACACCAGTGCTCTCTTCCTGTCCCACAGTGGGACCCCTCGAGGAAGGGCCAGCTCTCAGGCCTCAGCGTCCCTGAGAACCTGAGTCACACGGTCCCTTACCTCAGACAGCTCACCACACGGCTGCCTGTAGGATCACCTGGGGAGACTCTGAGCAAACACCCCCACCTGGGCCTCACCTTCAGGAAACCTGATTTACCTGAACCAGGGGGGTCCCAGGCATCAGGATGAGCTTATTTTTCTGCTTATGTTTACTTCAAATGTACACCAATGACAGAGGGCCTCTGAGGCTTTCCCCAAAAGATTTGAAACCTGAAGAGGAAAAATATTAGCAGAAGAAAAGCAGGGAGGAAGGAAAAAGGAAAGGGAACAGGAAGAAAGGAAACTGTTTCTCATCCCCCAGAGGCTGAGACCAGCCCGGCCCAGCCCGCAAGCGCCCCGCCCTGGCTGCGTCCCCGCAGGCAGCACCCCACCTGTGCGTCCCTTACAGACTCGCCCAAGCAAGGCCCAGCTCTAAACCGGAGGCTGTCAGCCTTTGTGAGGATGAGGACCCCTGATATGAAGGGGACTTTCGGGACAGTGAAACTATTCTGCATGATGCTGTAATGGTGGACACAGGGACACTGCATTCCGCACAACCCGTAGGACTGTACCACGCGCAGTGAAGCCGGATGTGAACTACAGACTTCCGTCGATAATAACGTATCAGTGTGGGCTCATCATCGTAACAATGTAGCACAACAACACAAGATGTTAACAATATGGAAAGCCGACAGAGGGGTGAGAGGGAATATATGGGAATTCTTTGTACTAGCTCAATTTTTCTGTTAAAGCAAAACTGCTCTAAAAAATAAAATCTATCAATTAAAAAGAAAAATCCCCCACAAGCCCTCCCTCCCTCTCTCCTCTCACCCTTCCCAGGAGAGTAAGTGAACCTTTAAGATCTTTCAATTAAGAAATTGCAGAATAACCAAGGTCCCATAAACACCCTAAAGCTTTTAAAATAAATAAGCAAATAAATCAGTGGTGGCTGATCCGTCCACAGCATTGGCACGCAGTGGAGGCAGCGAGGCTGCATCTGTGCTGTCTTCCTCCTTTGTCCACACACACTGCTTGCTGCGCTTGCACCTTCCCAGGCCTCTTGCAGGTCACTCCTCCAAATCGTCCAAGGCCACCTAAGGGTTAAGGACCTTCTCATTTCCAGGTCCAAGACTCCTGTTTCAGTGGAGGTTAATCTGATCAGAGTTGAGGTGCTAATAACTTAAATGAAGGCCATTAAACAGTACCTGATAAAATCTTCGTTTAAACCTGGGCTCCCAAAGGCCAGAGGCTGGAATGTCAAGCATCTGGGTAGGGCCCTGAGTGAGGCTGGGGGAGGGGTCCTTTCCCAGACCTTTGGGTCGCCTCGGGCTGTCTATATAATAATCCCTTTCATTAGCACAGAATTTTATAGTTTGTAACACAGTGCTTCTAAGTGTCAGATACAGCACAGCTCAGCATTTTATACACATCATCTCACTTTGTTTTCATGGCAGCCCAGTAAGGTACCATCTTCATTTTGCAGAGAAGGTACTTGAAGTGGGGCAAACTAAGAAACTCACCAGTATGTGACAGAAAGGAAATTCAAACCTAGTTTGAATCCTGCTTTCATCCTTCCCTTTCTAATCTAATTCTTCCTACCTATGTGTTAGTGACCACCTTCCCGCTGCCAGACTTGGCCTTCCTCCCCTCCCCAGACCTCCCTCTCCTCCTGTCCCTACACAGCTAAAGTCATCAACCCAGCCTGGAGAAAGTTCCATCTTTCCTGACTGGACTCTGCCTTCAAGCCAGCTTTCACGTAAGTAGTTTTGGTCTTTACAGATCTACAGATGGAGTCATAGTTGGCTCCAGTGGCTGGAGCATCATGCTAAGGAGAGCAAGACCATGGGCATAATCCACTATATCCCGTGTACAGGTACCGAGTCTGGGATACCAGGTATGCCTAAGATGATGTACCTGCCCTCAGAAAGTTCCCAGTCCAGTAGGGGAGCAAGAAGGGGGGATGGGAGATAGAGGGAAGAACTGGGGTCAGGGCTAGTGGGCAGGTGCTTTGTTCTAGAAAATCCCACAAGGAATTCTGATACTGCCTCCCCTTTACTGAGAACCACCTTCACGGTGTATTCCAATCCAACAGGCTCCTCTAGCCCAGTCAGCTATTCCACAGATGGGCCTCCCTTAGGCTTAAAGAGACAGGACAAAATAATGTACATGAATGATTTCAAACCCATCCCTCCCTTTGTCTATTCATTTATTTGACAAACATGTTTTGGGCGCCCACCTTATGCCTGACACTGCTCTAAGCCCTGGGAATACACAAGGAAAACAAGACAGAGGAAAGCCCTGCCTTCAAGAAGCTAACCTTCCAGCCCGGCCACCAAACCATAAATTGATTATTAAGTAGACACATAGTATAACTGCCTGTGATATTGAGTGCCAGGAAGAAAAGGAAAGTAGCCTAAGGGGAAAAACAGAAAGTATCACATTAAAAACCAATTTCGGGTATAGAGCCTGTGCCTCACAAGTGTGCTAGTAGCATCGGTTCCACCTGAAAAGCACAGCCCTGTCATTGGAAAGTAAGTTAAGCTGTAAACACAGATCATGGAGGACACAAAGGCATCACGCATAATACAACCAGAACCGCCCTCTGGGACTGAGGCGCGGGTGCAGTGTAACTAGCGGACATTTGGATGTTCTTTTTCATATTGTTTCCTCACTTGAAAAATGGGCTGCTGTGATGTTTTAAAATAGGTGATATTTGTGTGGCGCAGTGCCTTGGTACTCAGTAAGCACCCAGTCAGTGGTAACTATTATTATTAATTTTCGATACCAAGAGCTGAGATGATCCAAAAATGTCATCTTAATTGTTATGAATGGAAAGCATAATAACTTGTATTCTTTATGTTTTATTTTTGTAAAGTACTTTTACATACTTTCTCTTATTCAATCCTCATAGCAAATCTTCATAGTTGGGTATTACTCAGCGGTATTGTCCTAGGAGCAATATTATCCATTTTTCACATAAGAAAATTGAAACTAAGTGATGTCTTCATCATGCTCCAGTCTGCTTTTAACTCTTCAGTGGCTTCCTGGGGCTCAGAAAAATGCCCAAAGGTCCCAATGTGACTACCAAGGCCTGCACGATGGGCTCAGCCCTGACCGACCTCCTGCTTCTCTTCCCCTGAGACTCTGTCCTGCCTGCACTGGCCCCCATTTCCTCTCCCCGTGGGGCCTCTGCTCAGCTTCCCCCAGGTTCCAGCCTCTGGCCCAATTACCTCCCACTCCTCCTTGGTACTTGCCACCCTTCCCTCAACACTATCCCCCCAAAAGGGTCAGGTTTTCATGGAAACACTGTATAAATCTCGGGAGTTACCTTCATTTCTGAGCAATCAAGCCCTTTACAAACAGGGCTTAAACAAGATGAGTAGGGGACACCGAATGGAGGGTGGATTTCTTTTCTCTCTGAAACAAGCAGCGCAGAGGCAGGGAGCCAAGACTGGCCCCGAAGCCCTACCAAGTCCCCTCTTCCCTGGGCCCGCCTTGCCAGTGCCCTGGCTAGCACAGCACCCGCCCCTTCTTAGGGACCTTTCCCAGAAATCATACGCCAGAAGTTTTACTCTAGCTTATTGGCCCCAAATGTACTAAACAGCCCCCGCTATCTTCAAGGGAGGCTAGCAAATGTAGTGTTCTAGCTGGGCTCGTTATTCCCACAGCCATGCAGGGATTTGGTGAGAGGACAGTGGATATTGAGGGAGTTGCCAGCAGTCCCTGCCACACAGATGCGCATGGAGCCGTCCCCTTCCCTCCTAGCACTTCCCTGAGTTCACAGGTTCACGTGCGTTAGACTCAGTGTTTGAGTGTCTTGTTAACATCTGCCTCCCCACTGGACTGTACACTCCATAAGAGCAGAGACTGTGTCTGGTTTTTTTATTATTGAATTGCCAATGCGTGCTGCAGCACCCAACCCGTACACCGTAGGTGCTCTATAGGCACTTGTGGAGGGAAAGAATGAATGACCAAGCATTAAGCTATATGGAGGCATTTGCTTCCTCAAGGTCTTTCTAACTTATCCAATCTGAAGTGACTTTGTAGGGATGAGGATAAAGTAACAACAGCAGGCCTACAAATTCAGGAATCTATAGACAAATATAAAGAAGCCTGAGCAAGAACTGAGTTATGGATTCTCTAGAAGCTTCCTGCAGAGACAGAACTCTCGATGGCCCCAGACCATAATATGTTTAAGCAGGAGAGGACTTCTCCCTGGAGGATCCTTAGCAGTTGGCCCACTGTGTAGTACTGAGCTGCCCAACCCAAGAAGCTGGAAGCCCATGACTTCCTGTCCTCCTTACGGCATCAACATCCAAGGCGTGACCCGAAAGTGGCACATTAGTTCCCCACTCCTTATCCAGAAGCCTCTGGCATACTGAAATCTATAGTAAAAAAAAGTCCAACCAGTAAATCTCCAAAAGTATACTTTTCATGAACATCAACCATGGAAAGTAAGTCATAGAATGTTTGTCTCATAAGAAATCCAAGCAATGACCTTGCCAACCTCTCCATCTCACATCCCAGGGCACTGAGGCTCAGAAAGGTGAGGGGCTTCACCCCGGGCACATAGTAAACTGAGGCAGAATGAGGCGTGGACCCAGGGCTTCACTCTTCACACTGAACCACTCAAACCTGAGCGAGAGCCAGAGGGCAGAGGTCCCAGGTGAGAGCTGGGAGTCCTTCCCATTCTTCTCCTCTCCTCCCTCTGTTCAGCAGCTCTATCAACAGACAGAACAGCTTTCCTGGGAGGTCAATAGCACTGAATTGTAAGCAGTGGCTCCGTGGTTCCTGCTCTCAGGAAACTTAGGCCATTAGAGGGCACGGTGTGCAGACCTGAAACAGATGGCCCCGAAAGGAGGCGCTGACTTGAGCTTTGTCCAGAGAGGACAGCCAGTTGCCTCCACCCTTCACCTTCACCTCACCGTCAGAGGAGGCAGTGGAGGTCTCTACGGCAGGAGTCAAATGATTGCTGTTTAGCCTATGTCTTCAGGAAAGACCCCTGAAATCCTAAGTTCAGGGTCCTGGCATAACTCCTTACTTATTAATCTTCCTGTTATTCCATATATATTTCTTATGCATCCATATTAGTTGATAGGCTACCTAAATGAATTAATTAATAGCACTTATGTAATAACAATTATTTGAGGAATGTGTTGCAAACAATTGCAATCAAGATTGCTATAATTATCATGTATTTAGTATGTACTATGTTCCAGGCACATTACATCTATGATTCTTCATCTTTACAAGATACATGCAAAGAGGATATTTATGGAGAAAATCATTTGCCTAAAAGTATATAGCTTTCTAAGTAGTGGAGACAGGTTCTGAACTCACTTCTAGCTGATTCCAAAGACTTTGCTCTTAAACTACCATGCTACCTTTTAACTTTGCAGGGTGTGCTTGTCCACACAAACATGGGTCAGCCCTGTCCTTTCTACTATAGGTGTCAAATAAAATTGACACTTTTGCTACAGCCCAGCTTACAGTTTTTCCATTTTCTGGACCAGTAGGCAAGTAACCATTTGCCAGGGTGTGGAACACTTAATAGGGTGCAGATGGTGTGGGGGAAATAGACAGGGATCAGGTAGTGGGCACTCTGTATGTTTTCACCAGGGAGGCATCCTTAGAGTGGTATCACTGCTTAAAAGAAACAGGCCAAGATAAAAGGGATTTCTCATCCCCTTAACAAATGATCCCATAGCACTCCCCAACATAGAGAACAGAGGCCAGTCTTCCATGTGACAGGTTGTTTAGACAATACCTTGCCTCTCTGGTGAAAGGGCTCCCAGGGTTGAATATCCTATAAGGACTCTCCCCCCATCTCATACCCCTTGAATCACTGGAGGGGGACAAAGATTGGTGCAGTGGGAGGCAGGGGATGCACAGAAGAGAAGGAGGGGGAGGGGAATGGGATGGAGAGGGGTGCAAGATTCCACTGGGAACCTAATGCATGGTTATCCATCAACCTCTGTCCTTTCTGACTCTGGGTTGTTTACAAAACCCTCACCCTAGTATGCACTGGGCTGCCTCAAATAGCCCTCACTCCTTCCTGTAGAAGGAAGCATTGCTTTTGTTATAGCGATATCCAAAAACCTTAACTTAGCCCCAGGGCAGGACATACCCAAGAGCTGGCCTGGGGGAGATGGGACTGCTTTCCAGCTGAAGTGTGGATGCTTCTCTTAAGACTCTCAAAGATGTTCTTTCCCTCCTTCTTCCTCCCTGCACTGTTTATATGAATTTATCGTGAGCATGAGGCGGGGAATGTAAATGTTGAGCAGCATCCTGGGTGAGTGCCACCAATTCCCAACAGGAAGGGGTGGGAGACTGTGGTGGGCAAGAATGCAGATTCTAAGTTACTTTGCCATCTGTATGTCCCATTAAAGCCTAGGACCCCGTTAGGGGATCTTTTAGGGACAAAGATACTTCTCTCATCCCATGGCTCATTCATGAGAAAAAGCCACTCAGCGCAGCACGGGTGCGTCTCCCATAACTGCCGTAACATTCTCTCCAAGGTTCCAGGGCACATGGAAACCAACTGGTCAGCCTTAAGTCACCTTCCCACCTGGATGAGGGTAAACGCCACTGACACCCCTCTCCCCCCAGTGCCGGCCTCTTGTCCCCTCACCATCCTCATCTCATCCCTCACAAAATAAGTGTGTGCCCAGGGAGTGCATTTTAATGTGACCTTGAAGCAAGGGCTGAGGGCAGGTTTGCTGCCTACCCTCACCAGGAAAAACAAAAACTCTCAAATATTTCACAGGTTTTGAGAGTTCTACACCCCCCCCCCCCGGCCCCGGTCAAGGACACAAATGCATCTTTACCGAACAGTATTATAAATAAGTGTTTAGGAAATGAGACCACTTGCCAGGTGAATATGTAAAGGAACCGGGTTGTAAACCCTTTTGCACAGCGTGACCCCATCTGCCCTAGTGCCCCAACCGCATGGCTGAGGGGCGCTGGGGGTTCACGCGGAGGGCAGTCCTGGGCTCCCTCTGCCTGCCGTGGCTGGGCTCCAGGTTCAGTCAAGCATCTCTCATGGATTTACTTTCTGCAAGAGTCTGAGCTGGCAGACCCCAGAAAGTATTTTGCCCCCAGCATATTCTCCCTTGATTTTCATACCTTTTTGGATTTCGAGGGTAGCGTCATTCATGCGTGCCTGATGCATTGACAATAGCTCAGCAAAGTCTGCTTTGTGAGAGCTATTTGGTGGCTGAGATGCCTTTTTTTCCTGGTCTTCTGAGCTGGTCTACTCCAAACCCCAACTCTGGCCAGAAGCTAGAGAGACACAACCCAAAGTAATAGTGTGGAGGGAGCCCCGGTGCAGCGAGCACTTCATCCCTGCAGACCACACATGATTCTTCTCCCTATTTCACAGATGGGAGTGTCGAGACTCAGACAGGGGCCTTACAGTTTGCAAGTGAGACAGCGGAGCTGACAGAATCTGCCTGACTCCTGAGCCTACCTTTCCTACTGCTCCACTCCAGACCCCTGGGGAGCAGCTGCTCAGCCCTGAGGGTGCCAGCCCATGGCTTAGGCTTCGCTGGGCTGCTCTCCTTGGTTTCCTCTTTCTGAAGCCCTACACGAGCAGGAATCTAGAAGGGCCATCTCGCAGATCCCCAGGAAAGCACTTCTGGCTTTGGCTATACTCTTGGCATTGAAAGCTTATCATGTCCTTAACCACTGGTCCTGGTGGCTTGGGGAGTAAGTGATGGAGGTGAGAGGGACACAGTGGACAACACTGTCATGAACATTTGGCGGAGCCTCAGGAGTCCAGCACGCTGGGGCCACGTCCTGCCAGGCGCCAGGTTCCCTGGTCTGCAAGACTCCTTCCCACTCAACAGCCTGCGAGGTAAGTCGATACAGATGTCTTGGTGCCAGAGGTGACTGCATCTGAAGGCAGAACCAGGGTACAGGGGCTACCATTACAGCCAGAGGACTTAGATGAGCAAGAAAGGCTTCCTGACAAGTTGCTAAACTCAGCAGTAATTAGGGAGAGTTTACAGAAACTCTTTCCCAGGAAATATAAACCCATCACCCTAGTTAGGAAGCATCTCCCTAAGAGAACAAACCAAAAACTTTAGGGCTTTTTAACCTGGAAAGGTGATGCATGTGAGTCTCATGAAATGAGGTGGGGTAGAAGTGGAGTTCTAGCTGGTGAAACCAAATCTGTTCTGCCTCTTTATGGAGCTGCCAGGATCAAAGGAGATAACATCTCTGAAACATTTGTCAGCTGCTTGGTGCCAAGGCAAGGATAAAAGGTTCTCATTGTGTGCAGGAGCTGGAGGTTCTCTCCTGGGGCTTTAAGGAGTAAATAAATGCAGCAGTGCTTCACACAGAGGGGCATAAACTGCCCTGCCCAAATGAGGTGCAGGCTGATAAGTGCACCAGGCTCCAAACAAAACTTTAAGACAATTCACAAATATCAAAGGCTTCAAGGTTAAAACCAAGGCATGCCACTATGGCTTTGCACAACCAAAAAAATCATCATCATCTCCATTCCCATCCACCACTCTTTATATGTGCGTCTTTGACAGCTTCTCATTGGTCTTCACCACACATTGTGGGGGCAGTTCAGGGAGGTATTTCCCATTCTACCAATGCAGAAACTGAGATTCAAAATTGGGTTGCATGAATGGCCCAGGGTCACACAACCAGCAGGTGGTTCAGCTGCCTCTTCTAACCCCAGGTAGATGTCGACACCCTTTCCTCTCTAACTTTGCTCACTCGTGTGGCTGACTCCTTCATTTATCCTTGTGTCTATTCAACCAAAAGGTAGTTACTAAGCATCTCAGAACAAAGGAAACAGCAAACTGTAGTATATTTTCTTTCCAATCTCCTTGTGAGGTCAGGACATGCTCAGTGAAATATTAATAGTAACATCATGCCATTCCTCTGTTCTAAAAACACTTAATGGCGTCTCATTGTCTTTGATACAAGGTCTTAATGATCTGGCCCATCTCTGACCTCACTGGCCTCTTCCCACCTGCCTCTCTATGTTCTGAGTATACTGATTTCTCAAGTCTTTAATGACACAAAGCAAGCTTACTCCTGCCTGAGGGCCTTTGCACATGCCATTTCCCCTGTACAGGCATGCTTGTACCATTCTCATAATTCAGGTCTGAGCTCAAATATCACGTCTTCACAAGGGATTTTCCTGACCAGCCTCAACGCAAATAGGCCCTCTCCGTCCTGGTCCTTTTTATTTTCTTCATGGCACTTATCACCATCTAAATATTTCTTATTTATATTTACTTGTTTGCTGTCTGTCTCCCTCCACCACTGGCCTCAAGAAAGTAAACTCTAGGAGAGCAAGGGCCTTGTTCACGGGAGTAGGCACCTGTCCCATGTTTAACACATAGCAAGCACTCAATAAGTAGTTATTGAATAAAATCATTAGTTATTGCTCAAAGTATTTACTACATTGCACTCAGTTGCACAGTGTACACCAGGCAGTAATCGTTATAAGCTACAGATGAAAAAAGGAAAGCATTTTTTTAGGTTACTTTGAAATCTAATTGCCTGCAAGTAAAAAGTTTCAGGACCAGGCACGGTGGCTCACCCCTGTAATCCCAGCATTCTGGGAGGCTGAGGCAGGAGGATCGCTTGCGGTCAGGAGTTTGAGGTTGCAGTGAGCTAGGCAGATCCCACTGCACTCTACTTAGGGTGAGAGAGTGAGGGACTCTATCTCAAAAAAAGTTTCAGCAGCAGTAGTCAAGTTCACACAGTATAAACCCTAGATCAGAATACTGCTCCCTTTCTCTTTTGTTTGTTTGCTTGCATGTGGTATCAATTTACGGATACAGTTTCTTCTGCTTCCAGATTTACCTTGGAGCCTCCAGTTCCTAACGAATGCTGAATATGGGGAAAGCATTAATTTGTAGCCAGGAGAGGGTAGTCCACTTCTGAATAACCACAAAGTGTCCAGCTAGAACCAAGACTTCTGCCCCCAGGCTTAGAACCAGAACTGCAAGAAACAAAGCTGGCTGGATTTAGCTCAAGGGCCTCCCCTTTCATTAGCTATTTTTTTCATGGCTGGCATCTTTTCCTCAGTTACTTCTTTCTCCTTTTTCTCCTTATTTTTTCCCTCTCTTTACTTATCTCACTAGCTCTTGGGAGAGGAGCTTTAAAAAAAAACCAAAGTCATTCATATTAAATCACTGATAACCTCCCCAGGCATCCCTGCAGACAAGAGAGAAGAAAGCCACAGTAAGGAATGAAGCCACAGTGGGTTTCAGGCACGCGACAGCAGCTGACCAGACGGGCTCTATCATGCTCCTTCTTGCTCCAGCTCTGTGTCTGAAAAGAAGAAAGATCTTGCAGGTCATCTAGCCACGCTGCTCAGCATAAAGATCCCAAATCTATGAGAGTAAAAGAGCCTTGTCACAAAATTAATAATAGTAAATAGTCATGTGGCCTGAAGATAAACCTGGAAAGAACCTTCAAGATATATGGCTGGGTCTTCCTTACATCCACCACTTTGATAAAATTTCCATGGGCAGGTGTATCTACAGGCTTTTGGCTGCAGAACTCTTGATCCTCTCTTGCCCCAGTGGCATGGACTGTGATCACAGAGAATGAGTGTGGCTTTGAGGCCCTTCAAGAACAATAATTACTCATTTGCAACACATTCCTTTATAGCTGCAGTTATAGGAGTAGGACCAGCACCTGCTTCCTTGGTATGGTTTGAGCTATGTAGTATTAACATCACTCCAAGAACTCTGTAATAAGTATATTTCTATTTATTGAGCAATGTTTACATAATGCTCACAATCATCCTAAGAAATAGACATTGCTATGCCCATTTTTCAGCTGAGAACAACACTAAGGCTCATGGAAATAAACTCACTTGTCCAAGTTACATAGCTAGGATATGATAAGGCTAGAATTCCTTCTGACTCTGAAAGTCTCAATCTTTCCTTTAGTTTACTTCTTTGCATTGGCCAGTCATGGTAACTATTGAAGAATGAGCTCATTCTTCCAATAAAATGTATGCAATTATATTTTTAACTTCCTGACTTAGAAGTGAATGTTAAAACTAAGTTCTGAGTCATTTGCTTGAGTTGTTTGGATCATTCTACATGATATTGACTTCTTAAACAAATATTGACTGAGCAGATACTAAGTGCCAGATGCCATTGTTTGAGGAGACAGGGAAAAAACAGTGAGTAGAAAAGCCCAACAGCCCTGTCTTCACTGAGCTTATATTCTAGCAGAGGGCGGGGGATGGAGAAAAACCAATGAGGCGGTGTAGAGTATGTAAAATGGTGAGGAGTGTGGTGAGCCAGTAGAGGGGTGCAGTTATAAACAGCCTGTTCAGGGGAGGCCACGCTGAAAAGAAGGATTTGAACAACGACCTGCAGCAGGTGGCTATCTGGGGAAGGCTCATTCCAGCAGTGGGGACATCAAGGACAAATGCTCCGAGGTCGAGCATGCCACCTTGCTCGGTTAGTTACAAAGACAGTTTAATTGTATGGAAAATATCAGTCTGATAAGTTGTTTGGTATTTTAAATGCCAAAAAAGAAGGAAGGAAATCTTGAAATTAATCTCTGAGATAGAATCAGGAGCAGTGGTTTCATCAGGAGAGGGTGGGTGCCTCTGACAGGCGGTGGGGCAGGGTGTTGGGAAAGCTCTGTGTCTCCACCTGGCTGAGGGTACAGGTTTACAGCCACCTGCTACACACTCAGGATTGTGCACTTTACTCTATAAAGTTACAACTTAATTTTTTTTTTTTTTTGAGACAGAGTCTCACTCTGTTGCCCGGGCTAGAGTGCCATGGCGTCAGCCTAGCTCACAGCAACCTCAAACTCCTGGGCTCAAGCAATCCTCCTGCTTCAACCTCCAGAGTAGCTGGGACTACAGGCATGCGCCACCATGCCTGGCTAATTTTTTCTATATGTTTTTAGTTGGCCGATTAATTTCTTTCTATTTTTAGTAGAGACAGGGTCTCACTCTTGCTCAGGCTGGTTTCAAACTCCTGACCTTGAGAGATTCGCCTGCCTCGGCCTCCCAGAGTGCTACGATTACAGGCGTGAGCCACCGCGCCCGACCACAACTTAATTTTTAAAAATGAAAAAAAAGAGGACTTAGTTTTTCATTTCTGGTGTCTGATACATATTCACAAACTGCATAATATCGGAATTTTTAGTGAACACTTCTTGGTTTCTTTGCTAGCCCTGTGAAAGACCACAGATTCACTCAGAAAAAAACACAAGAACAGGCTTCAAGTCTTTGCTCTGTGACCTTGGGAGAGTTGATCACCCTCTCTGGATCTGGGTTTCTAAACTATACAGCAGGGCTGATAATGGAATGGGAGTGGTATCCGCCTTTCGGAACTGCTGGGAGGCCAAAACAAGGTAACAGTAACGTCTGTGAAAGTTCTCGTTTAACTGGAAGACCACAGAAATCTTATTTCATATGATAATTATAGGTCCCCCGCACCCCCCCACCCCGTGTTTCACTGGGACTGCCTGCAGGGGCACTCCTGGGGGCAGCTCCTACTTGGGCCGAGCCGCATTTCCTCTGGTCTCCTGCCTGTCACCCTCTGCTGGGGACTAGGGACCGCCATGCTTGGTGGGTCCCTCCCAGTCACATGGTATTCCACAGTGACTGGGGCAATATGACTTCTGTTGCTTTTGGGTACTGCTCTGTTGGTAAAGCCCCCCAAACTGAGCTAGTTATACCCTAAAATCTCGGAGGTTTAATCAGCAGCCCTTTCTGTTACCACCACCCCGCCCTGCAGGATTCAGACCTGCATCCAGAGGGGCTGGGCAGGGAGACCCACGTGACCAGTGGGAGAGGCCAAGGCCGTGCTATGCAGAGAAGTCCATCCCTCCCTCTGGTGACTAAGTCTTTTGACTAGACCACACTTGTCCTGCTCCTTTGGGATGCATTCTCCCTGGAATCAAGGGCTTGCACACAGACAATTAAGGGGCAGGGCAGGGGGCACTGTCTATAGGGGATTTTAAACTTTGGTGAAACTGAAGTTGGTCTGCCTTTTACTGTCATGATGCACCTAGAGTTCTTAAAAAGTCAGTGACAAAATACTGCCCCTCCCAAGACAGAATGTTATAATTGGTCTATGTCCTAAATAGTTGCTATGATTACTATTTATTGACTTTAATTATATATACATATAATTATATTAAATATATGATTACCTTTTCATTACCTATTTTTAATAAACATTGTATTCTATATGGCAGTTAATTTGGAGAACTTCTGGTTAAATAGTCCTGTTCCCAGCCACCCACCCCATCCCCATCCCCAGCCACCCACCCCATCCCCACCCCATCCCCAAAGACTTAGCTGAAGGCCTCTCTTTCCAGTCTATTCCTAAAGGCATAATGGCTTGGAATAGGTTGGAGCTTTCTTCTGGGTATATTCCACAGCTTCAGCCCCTGTGGTATTGCATATTCTTGCATTTAAACAGTTGATTTGAAATGAACAGAGAGAGTAGAGCGGTTATAAAGGCAAAGAAACAGACTTTGAGCCACTTCAATTCTGTCATCTTATGTGAGGGCTTAAGAGACTTTATCCGTGTTTAAAATCTAAAACAGTGAAACAGCGTGAATTGCAAGGTATAATGTTTGGTGATAGTTCATTTTGTTCAAGCATGAAACATTTTATGAATCTGGATAATATCTTTAATATTTTCATTTATACTTTAAAGAATGAATCAAGAAACTAATAATTCTTTCATGATTATCATGGAAAATAGTTTTGAGGAGGGAGGTATAAAAGGAGGAGGCATAAAAACGTTAATGACTCCAGGTGTCAGATACGCTGGGTACACCAAAGACTCTGTGCACTACTTAACCCGACATGCTGGGTTCCACTGGCGGGGGATTTCACTCTCAAGCTCTGCACCCTGCTACATTATCATCGCTCCCCTTCTAGGATAGTTTCAGATACGGTCCCGTCAGGAAGCAACGGGGTGATGGAGATGGCTTAGGAGAACTCTGTGGTCATTCACTCAATTGAAAAGCACTTATTGGGCACCTGTAGTGCACGATGGCATGGCAGAGCACTGTGCTTGACCCTGGAGGAGATTCTAGGGCTACAAAAGCTGTGATGTCCCTACTTATCCCCAAACTGAGAAAACTAGCAGCAGATAAAGGTTAAATGTCTTGGTGTTTAAATGGGTATAATTATGCTATCATTTCCAAAACACACTTATTAAAAAGGGGGGTTTATAGGGAGGAAATGCACACTTATAATGTAATAGTTGATAAACAGAAAACCCGTTTATGTTATTATACATTTAGAAGATGAGTCTTAACCTGCTGTAGAGAGAACAAGTAATTGTAGAGAAACTCCTTCATAACAGAGAGCAGCACATGCTCCAACACCATCCAGGCATTTAGAGAGCCTCTTGACGTGTCTCAGGAACATGTTGTGAAGTGTGCCTTCCTGATTTATTTAATAAAAGCAATTCTTGCTCATTATTCCTCTTATTATCATTGGTCATAATAATGACAGGGTGTTTGAACATGTTATTTTAGCCCTGGGATTGGCCAGGAGAGCAGACTTAGTTCCCCTGTGTGCTACTCATCTAATAGTGGGGACCCGTGAACCAACTGGTTAGCATGGGCTGGGCGTGGGGGAAACACACTGCCATGAGGACCAGGTAGGGGTGGCCAGTGCTACATGTTGCTGTTATCTAGACAGGCAAGGATAGCCGGACATGGCACAGTGGTGTGCTCTTGTAGTCCCAGCTTCTTGGGAGGCTGAGGCAGGAGGATTGCCTGCACCCAGGAGTTTGAGGTTGCTGTGAGCTATAATTGTGCCACTGCATTCCAGCCTGGCCAGCAGAGCAAGACCCAGTCTCTAAGAAAAAAAATTTTAGTTAATTTTTTAAAATAAAATAAAATAGAAAATCAAGGGTGGCAGAAACCACTGGACATTGGAAGCCAACTCCCTCTCTGTAAGAGCACAGATGCAGGCTTTCTCCCTGGAATAAAGACAGTGACTAGCAATTTCACAACCCACTGGAGTCTACAACTGGCTTTCTCACCTAGAAGTCTTGTGTCTCTTCCTGTTTCGCACAGGTGCAGTCCTCCTTGTTCTGGACACAAGAGAGCTAAAAATCAACCGGGAAGACCAGAAAAAGCAGGCTCTAGCATTGGCCTGTGCTTCAAGCTCCTCTGCTTAGCAGAGGTGAGGCTTTCGAGAAGTCACTCAAACACCCTGAGCTCCTTCTGCTCAGCTGTGGAGTGTGCACCACAGCACCAAGCACGGAGGCGTGTCATGAGGCTTTGACACAACACCGCGTGCTGCTACAGCTAGCACACACTGCGTGCTCCGCCATCGGCGACTGCTGTCATGCCACCACGCCCACCACGCCCGCCATGCCTGCCACTTCCACCTCCACCGTCGTGTCATGGCAGTCCTGTCCAATCGGAGACTGCGGCTCCCCATGCCCTTCCCTGTCACTCAGTCTTGAGAAGGTCTCCTTTCCATGTTGTTCTAGTAATGGTCAGAATAAGAAGAAAGAATTAGAAAATTTTAATTTATTTCCTCCCAAGGTATTTAAAAATCAATTTGATCAAAAAATTAGTTCACTTGTTTTTATTAATTGCAAAGTAAATGATTCCCGTGCTTTAGATGGAGAAACTGAGGCCGCGAGGAGGTAAAGGAATTGCTCAGAATCATGTAATAAGCTGGAGCTTTTTCACACAGGGAGTTCTGGGTGTTATTTTTTTCTAGAGATGCTTTCCACTATTATCATGATGGTGAACAAGAAAATCCCTTCTTGAGTATGAGTAAAATAAATCGGAACCAATATTGACAAACAGAGCTCTTTACAGTTTACAAAGCACTTCCACAGAAAAGTCTCTCTAGTTTAATGCACTATTACTTGTATTAGTAAATAGTATTACTGTTATTATGATTTTATAAATTAGGAAACTGGAATTCTGAAAGTTTACTTAACCTGTCCAAAGTCATGGTGCTCAAATATGTAGAGCCCAGATCAGTGTGGCCCTAAACACTATCCTACCATTATACTTCTTGAACACGTAAAGTGAAAAGGGTATGGGCATTTTGCTCAAAGTACACTCCCTCATCCTCATATCCCTCACTACCTGCCCCCTCCATCTCTTCTCTCAAATCCTTGTGCCACTGGTAAGCCTTCCTTAATTAACATCTTCCTTTCCCATCTCAAGGTCTCCCAGTCCTTTGACCTCATCTAACTCCCTACACTCTTGAGAGCAAGGCATACGAGTGTCGGGACTTAGAACTGGAGTGCTATAAACGTCTATCATCTGACTTTAGAACACAATCCCTCATAAAAGATAATCTCAGGTTTGGGAAGCCTGAAGCTTATGCAATTTGGGGGACCTTTGTAGGTTAACCCCCCCTCCCCCAAACCCAAAATTATGTACGAGCCTTGGAAAAACCCATCTCAGTGAGGCCAGCTAAAGCTTGAGCTTCAGAGCTTCAGAGCAGAAGCTGTGACTCCATCTCTGTCCCCAGGTAAAATTCAGCTCCAGTCTAGTCACCCTTCCGTGCATCTCCTTTGGGCAGATACAGAGCTACCCGCCTTGCAGGCTTAGCTCACTTGCCTCCCACGGCAGCACAGCCTGGAAGGGAGCATTGTCCCCTTTTCATAATGCGGCTCCTCTCTGGCTTATTGTTTTCAACTCAAGTGTGAGTTTCTTGAGCTGGGGGATCTTGCTTTCTACTTCGTGGTAAGATCTCTTGAGCCCAACACAATCCCAAGTTCACAAATGTTTTAAGAATGAATAGATGTTTGAACAAATGAATGGAGTATGTTCAACAGCCACTTGTTGAATTTATAGCAGAAAATGAAATGATCATAATAATTACCATTGACTGAATGCCTATTATGAGCCAGTCACTTCCCATATATTACTTCTAATTCTCACAGCTGCCCCACAGAGTGGATATTATTATCTCTAATTTACAGCTGAGGAAACTGAGGCTCTTGGGGGTGATGTCACTTGCTCAAGGTCAAACAGTCAGTAAGCTACAGAGCCAGACCCGATTAGCTCTAAAGCGCAGGTTCTTTCCCTCTCATGATACATCCCAGAGAAAGAATGAGGACCCTATGGGCAGGAGAACCAGGTTATGGCTGGCTTTGCACCTGCTCACAATCATGCCTCACCTGTAGATGGAGGTGATGGGTCCCTTCCTGCTGTAGCAGGCTTTGTCTTCTCCCGGGCCCCGGAGTTCCCACAGTACCTCGGACATACTCTACCCATGTAACATGCTTGTTGCATGAATATGAGCTGTGGGTGAAATTCCCTGTTTAGGTCTGCAGGAGGAAGCTGAACTAAGTAGAAGTTAGCTTGGTAAACAGGTAGGCATGACAAGGAGACCAGGTGTTGAGGACTGTACTGGTCAACCACAGCTTGGGTCCAAGCTGAGGGAGGCAAACGAGATCCTCTGGTGCTTTTGCTTTCTGCCCCAGACTTCTCTAAGACAGACCAGAAGAAAGATGCCCTTTGTGGTCTCTTTGGACCCAACAAACCTCTGTGATCATAGAGGAATGTGAGGATGGCTGCCAGAGTCCCACCAAGTGCTGGTAATGATGAAGTCTCTCTTGGGTAATTTTTATATAATGAAAATGTGGTTGTGCTTTTAAGTTTCAAGAGCCTCAGGCAAAAAGATGCTCTGATAACTGTGGAACGGTGTTCAAAGGCTCTCACCTCCATTATCTCATTGAAGTCTTGATAGTCCTTCAGGGTTAGAAGGGAGCAAAGTCATTCCCGTCTTACAGATGGTAAATTAAAAGCCCAGAATCATAGAGCCCAGAAGTTCACTGTGTTTATTCTATATTTGCTTTATTAGGTGATTGCCTTTAATATAAGAGGTGTCTAGAAGACAGGACAACTTGGAATATTTCCTTTGCATTATAATTCATTCTAGCATCACAGAGAATGGGATGTTTTAAGAATGCTGCTTGATGCTGGAAAAGATGGTTGTGACGAAGATGGTGGTGATGATGACAATGGCGACCGTGACCATTTCCAGAGACCAGGATCATTCAGGAATAAACACAAAGAACACTGGAATAGCTCACCTATCTCCAAATCCTTGAGCACTGAGGCCCAAAGACCTTGTAGAATCTCCTCAGCTTGGTGACAAACCACTCCTAACATGAGCTACCAAAAGGGGAGCAAAGAGATTGGAATCAACCTGCTCTTTAGTGTATAGTCCAGTCTGTAGTCAATGCTTCGGGATTCTAGGTGATTTCCTGATCTAGTTGGTCAATAACTGATTCCTGTAGGGACATCTGGCTTGGTCTGTGGGCTCTGACTGGCAGATGAGGACATGCACTATTCAGATACCCCTTCATGACAGGTCTTGAAGAGTGTGATTAGCTGAGTGTGATTAGGTTCCAGGTTCTAGCTCCCTGGGGTCCATGTCAGCTTCCTAGTGGGGGGTCACACATTCCTGGAAAAAGGCAGGTGGGAGTCAGCCAAGGACTAAGCAAAGTGTTGGCAAGAACACCTGACAATTTCTATTTTTTTTCTTAATCCCCAATGTGATAGTAACACCTCAAGATTTCTGCACTATGTGGGACTCCTCAATTGGAAAATCTTTGCTCCAGAGCCACCCATCAGGTTGGCAGACACATTGTTGGATGTGCATCGTGGTCTTGTGGCTTCCCCTGCCCAGCTCTGTTTTCTCCTCTTTTCCCTCAGAGATCCCACTCCCCCCAAACCTTCCCACTCCTAACTCCACCTCAGATCTGCTTCCCAGAGAACCCAACCAACACACCTGTCTTGACCTCCAGAGCGTCGGAGATCTCTAGTGCCTGGACAAAACTAGAAACACTGGGACAGGCACCCAGTAGGAGGAGAAGGAAGGACCCAGCCCAGAGGTCCCCAGAGGAAGAAGACAGCTAAGTGGCTGGAGGTGTGGGTGGCAGCAGCTGGCACCAGAGCTAACCAAGGGTTATCAGGACCAAGGTGGCAGGTTCCCCTCCAAGCACGGCTGACTGCACTTAGGTGGTGATGCCGAGGCTTTCTGCAGTCTACGTTCCTCTGAAGCTTGGGTAAATTGTTTTTCTGCCTTCAGCCTCTGTTGCCCCATATGTAAAATGGGACGAGTAACATGTGTGGTTAAGATTTTCCCTTCACTTGATCCAAAGCTGATTCTAGAGGTAAGAAGTAGATGAGTGGCCGCTTAGGGCTGGAGAAGATGGGGCCACGGGAGATGACAGCTAAAGGGTATAGGGTTTCTTTCCAATGCGATGAAAACATTCTAAAATTAACTGTGGCGTTAATTGCACAACTCTGTAAATATACTAAAACCATAAAATTGTACACTTCACATGGGTGAGTGGTATGATATATGGATTTTATTTCAATAAGTCTGTTATTTAAAACTGCTCAATGAATTTTTACAAAATGAATAACCCATATAACCATCACCTAGGTTAGGAAATGAAACATTCTAGAATCCCAGAAGTCTGCCTACTCTTTGTGAGGATGTGTATTTTTTATTTGTTTAGTCCCTTCTCCCCCGAAATCTTACTGCACATCTCTGGAATGGGTCATTTGGTGTGACTGACATTAACTTCTGTTGGGTCTGCAATAAAATGCAGTGCCTTTCCTGGTGATATTTCTCATGAAACACAGACTTAACTCCTGGTGTCCCATTTTAAAAGGGATTCTGACAAATTTGGGGTTATCCCAAAGGCATATGGACCGATGGGGAGAGGACTAGATCACATGAGGAACAGCTGGGCAGCCCAGGTCTACTCAGCCTGAGAAAATACTTCTGGAGGAGCTAATGTTGTCTTGCCATGTTCAAGAGTTGCTGCATGGAAGTGAGGGCACCTGTGCTGTGTCACCCACAGGGCACATGGAGGAGACGAGGAGCAGGGGCAGCGCCCGCGTGCACAGCATCCGGCATTACTCCCGCGAGACACCGCGCACACAGGCACCGCCAAAGGCGTTCACCGAGGGCCTAGTGTGTACCTGGCTCCGCACGTTACCCAAATCCTCGCGAAGACCTGGTCAGATGGGTATGATCATACACATTTGACAAATAAGGGGTTATCCGGGAGGAGAGCAGTTGCTGATGGGGACAGGCCACACAGTGTGGTCCTCTCTGGCCCCAACATCTTTATCCTGCTTTAAGTGAACATGCGATCTTGCCCAAAAAAAGAGTCATTAAAGGTTGTCTAGGAGAGGGAAAAGAAGCTAAGAGGGAGCCTGAAGCTTCCCAAGCTGGTTGCAGGTGTGGTTCTAAGAACAGCAGAGGCCTGCCCTCCTGTCCTTGGCCTCCCAGCCCCTCCCCTAATCCACCACGCTGTCCTCTAGAATCGAGCTGGCTCTGGCAGAGGTTTTCTTACTTTTCCCAGGAAACCCATCCTAAAGGACAAAGCCCAAAGCCAGAACGTCACTGATGTGGAGCAGGGGAGACCCAGGAGACCAGCAGGCAGGGCTGGGTGTCAAGAGGATCGCTGGTGAAGGAGGAAGAGGGACGATGCCAGGACACGCGAGGCAGGGAAGGGCAGCGCTGATGCCGGCTGGGCACAAGGGGGTGAGACCGTTCCAGCGGTGGTCCTGCCCCTTCCTGGAAATTCAGATTCCAGATTCCATCTGTCCTGAAGGCCTGTTGGAATTTGCCAGGCTTGGCGTGATACCTTCCTCTCCATTAATCTCCTTGGATCCTGGCAGCATCGCTGTCAAATAAGCAATATGGTCCCCATTTTAACCACTTCGATATGGCGCTCACCGACCACGAAACCTTGCCCACAGCCGGCACTCACAGTCCGCACGGTAGTTTGTGCTGTGCATTGACGATGAATCTGTTTTGCTCTTGTGTGATGAGGAAAGCTTTAAAGCACTGAAAATTTGTTTTACTTTACAGGCAGCTTTAGGAAAATAAGTGTAATAACTCCTACTAAGGACTTGTTAAAAGGTCACAGATTCGTAGTAACTTATTAGCTGAACGTGCACACTGCAGCTGCAGAGATAAAAGCTGTAAAAGTAAAAGCTTTCGGCTGTCGACTAAAGTCGACGCTCGGCTGTGCGCCTTCATATCACGGCTGTCGACTAAAGTCGACGCTCGGCTGTGCGCGTTCATATCACGGCTTTCGGCCACAGTCGACGCTCGTACAGAAGTGGTTAAAGATGGTGAAACCAAGGCTCAGGGAGTTTAGGTTACTTGCCTGAGCGAAGGCCACCAGCTGCATGAATCTTTTAGTGAAAAGTTGTTCTAAAAAGCTATTTCAGGCTGATTCGTGGTTCCTCGTCTAACCTGCTATGAGATTATTCACATACCCACTGCAAGTCACCGTTTCCTGGCCTTAGTGTCCCAGTCTGTGGCGTGGGGCATGGGCAGAGGGGCTGCATGGTGGCTTGAGCAAGTGATCTCAAGAGAAGAAAGAAAGTGAGGTTTTTTGTTTTGTTTTGTTTTTTGACACAGGATCTTGCTCTGCCACCCAGACTGGAGTGCAGTGGTGTAATCATAGTGCACTATAACCTCAAACTCCTGGGCTCAAGCGATCCTCCGGGCTCAGCCTCCCGAGGACTAGGACTACATGTATGCACGACCACACCTGGCTAATTTTTTAATTTTTTTGTAGAGCTGATGTCTCACTATGTTGCCCAGACAGGTCTCAAACTCCTGGGCTCAAGCAATGCTCCTTCCCCGGCCTCCCAAAGTGCTGGGATTGTGGGTGTGAGCCACCACGCTGGGCCAAGAAAGTGCTGTTTGAAATTGGGTCCAGGCTGCAGCATCATTTGGGTCTAGTCCCACTAGCTCTGGCCTGAGTTGCTCAAAGAGTGGACCATAAAGAAAATGACACAGGCAACTGAGATTTGGGCCGATGGTGTCAAGAGATAGGACAAGTTTGTTCTAGACTTGAAAGCCAAGGTTTGATGCCCCAGGGCTACAAATCTTCTCTCTCTGGGGCTCTGGCCAAATCCTTGTGACGTATATTTGCTTTTGGTTTCCTTTCACAGAAGTGGGGAGCTGGTGGGTGTGGGAAACCTGACTTCTTCCTCAGACCCTGTAACGTACGCTTAGTAGGTGTGCAATTACAGTCACCGGTGAGGGCACTGATGGCTTCTCAACTTCTGCACAGCAACCTACGCCGTGCCCTGCGGCCTGGCTCTCACCCAGCCTTCTGATTGTCACCTGTCAGGCCCTCATAAAAACAGGAACAGGATCCCTAACAGCCCAGTGGCTAACTCTGACTTCTCTCTCACCCATTCTACTCCCAGCCTCTTCCGTGCCCTCCACACTCTGCAGGAAAGATTGTGTCAACTCAGTGAAAGGCCACGCATGTCTCTGGCTTCTGCAGCTCTGGCCTGGAGGAGTTTAGCCTCTCAGGGCTGGAGGAGCTTTGTAAGTCCTCAGAGGCTCTGGGTTGGCGACATCTAGGGCTCCCCAGGCCTCTCTGCCTCCTGTTTCTTGGGTCCACATCTGCCCAGGCCTGTCAGAGCGCCCAGGCATCTGCAAAGACGCTTGCCACTCTGCGTGAGCACCTTAAGGGGAGCGCAGGTGGTGACTTGACAGCTCACATTTGCTACCTGCTGCTTTAGCAGCTGAAAAGTGCAAGTCCTTGTGTGAGCCAGGCTGTGTCAAGTGGTAACCCCACCTTCTCCTGGTCTCCTCAGAGCCCCCTCCTCCACGGTCTAACAGCACTGTGTGTTCAGCTCTGTCAGCAACCCCACGTAAGGTTTCGTTAGATTCTCCTGAGCATGTACGCGGCTCATTTTCTCAAATAAAATCTACTCACCTTAAGCGAGAGAGATGTAACTTCCACTTTACCCTCTTTCCTGTCACGCCTGGCATTGAGCCTGGCCAGGGGTAGCAGTAATAATGGCTGCGAGCTACCAGCGCCTGCTCTGTTCCAGGTGCTGTGAATGGAGCTTTCAGTACATTAGCTTAGCTTGACAAGAATCCTGTGAATTAGATGCTGTCACCATCTGAAAGACGAGGAGTTAGGGATCAGACCCATTAAGCAACTTGTTCCATCCAGATCACGCAGTCGGTGGGTGTGGGAATCAGCCTTTTAGCCCAGGACAAGCTGAGAAAAAGGCACACTGGTCAGGATGGGCTAAGCTACGCTACCATAACAAATGAACTCTAGAGTTTCGGTTCCTTTTTGTAACAAAGGTGTATTTTTCGCCCATGCAAAAGCTGCTGCAGATACCAGCGCATCTCCAGGGCAGTTTTTCTCCTCGCAGCAGCCGGGCAGCTCTGCCTCTTTCCCCTGTGGCTCCTGCCACACCAGCACATGGGCCCCGTTGTCCATCTGCCTGAGGAAGAGGGAGCTGAAGGGTTGTGCAGGGGCTTTCGCGGTTGGGCCCAGAGATGACCTGACCGTATCACTTCCACCTGCAATCCACAACTAGTCACCTATGGGACCCCACCTAACTCTAAGGGACCTGGGTAGTGTAGATTTCTCTGTGCCCAGCAAAGAGGAAAGCCAGGTACAGGGAAGCCCTAGTAATCTCTGCTACAAAAGCCAATGTGCATTCCACTGTGCTTAGCTGCCTCTGAAACTTAAATAAAAAATAAGTGTTTTCCGATGACATCACCACTGGAGCTGTCATTTGGACACACAGATTAGAGTGGGTGAGTTGGGGGAAAGGGGAAGCTGTTACTCTGGAGACGAGACATAAGACTTCGGTACATTGACTCAGCCCCCAAATCCCCAACCTAATTATCACCCAGACAGAGGAGTTGGACTGCCCCCTTCCTTCCTCTCAGACGATTGCTGTTCTATGACTTCTCATCAAGGTTCCCCTAATATTTGCCGTAACCCAACCTCCCCCACACATGCCCACGCCCACGTGCTGGTGGGGCGCCCAGCAGAGAGGGAGAGGTCAGGAGGCAGAGCTGGTGCATGTGACACTTTGCAGCTTACATAATGCCTCTCACCTACACTTTCTCATTTACTCCTCACTTGGTACTTTCACCCATTGCCTAGTACAGAGAATTGAGACTCACAATGATTAAATCACAGGGTCTCATACGGGGATCTCCCGACTCCAAATCCTGGACTTGTCCTCCTACGATCATGTCTAATTTGCCTCCACCCCCTTTTATTTCCTTCAGTGGATTTTGGCTGCACTGAACTGCATTAATCATAATACTTATTTCATGATGCGCTCATATAGTTGTTCCATGCATAACCCTGCTTCTTTGTCTGTTTGGAGCTTGTTTTTAATAACGTCACAAACTCCTAGAAAGAAACACACTGTATAACACAGCATTCTTTTTCGGCCCATCCTCCCTGCCTCTTTCCCATAGATAATCAATATATTAAAGTTTGGATACATCATTCCCTTGTTTCCCTTTTACATAATCCTTATTTCATTTATATGTGTTCCTAAATGATACGTATTTTATTTGGTTTATTTTTAATTTTATAAAAGGGTATCATAAATTTCCTCTAGAGGGAGGATTTACTTTTGCTCTGAATATAGTATCACTACAATTTGTCCATTTCATGCATCACTGTGGTTCATTCATTTTGAATACCACATAATATTCCATTGTGTGAATTATCATATACAATGTTTTCAGCTACTCTGTAATTTTTTCTGTTGTGATCAAAGCTGCTATGAAATGTCTTTTGGTGTGTGTGAAAATGTTGTTAATGTAACTAGGAGTGGAATTGCTGAGCTGTTGAGTATGTGAACATTTTCCAAAGTGGTTGTAACCATTTATGCACCATTAAGCATTGAGACATGCATGGACCTATATCCTCTCCAACATTTGGTTTGGTCAGACTTTTTTAATTTGCTAATTGAATAAATGCATTTCTCTGATCACTAATGAGGTTGAGTATGTCTTTGTTTATTAGATGTAAGTGTTTCCTATTCTGTAGAATACCTGTCTATCTCTCTTGATGGTTTTTCTATTGGGTTTTTCATGCTTTTCTCATTGACTTGGAGGAGTTCTTTATAAATTCTTCAAACTAATCTGTTTATAGCTTGTTTTTTCAGTTTAAGGTGAAACTTGATGTTCTTTGCTTTAATATCTCTAAAGTTTGTACTTTCTATGGTTTGTTTGAGAAACCTTACCCTGCTCCAAGGTCTAAAAGATATTTGCCTATATTGCCTACTAAATTTAGAGTTTAAAATCTGAAGTTTAAAAATTTTTAAGTTTTCTTTTTGACAATTCAATCTGGGGTTCTTTGTTTTTATATGGTGTAAAGTAGGGAATAATTTTCATTTTTCCGCTATGGATAACTGGGTGGGTTTTTTTTCCTAGTTTCATTTATTGCATAGTTCTTCCTTTCTCTTCAATCAGCCATGCCACCTCTGTCACTATTCACAGTTCCAAGCATGCATGTTTTTGTGTCCTCCATCCTATTCTAGTAGTCAACGTGCCCACCCGGTGGAACAACCACAATGTCTTGATTACTCAGCTGTGTGAGCGTGGCCACTCCTGGCTCTGCTTCCCTACAAATTGGCAATAATGTCATCTCTCTCTAGAACCTTATGGTTCAGATAAATTTCTTTTTCTCTCTAACGTACTCTACTGCTATCTGATATTTACCACGCCCAAGGGGTCTTTACACACAGAAAGGATTGGCAGACCAAGAACTTGATCCCACCAGGCACCTCTCCTCCAGGGATTCTCCCCTCTGGTGACCAGGGCTGAGGATCTCACACTTGCTTGTCTCTAGCCCCAGACACCTCTGTCTAGAGCCAGGGGTCCTCAAACTTTTTAAACAGGGGGCCAGTTCACTGTCCCTCAGACCGTTGGAGGGCCGTTGGAGAGTGCGGTGCACATTCCACACATGCGCACTGTGGGCCCGGGACAGTGCAGCCCAGGACAGGCAGCGGTGGCAAAAACACCCGGCGGGCTGGATAAATGTCCTCGTCGGGCTGCATGTGGCCCATGGGCCGTAGTTCAAGGACGCCTGGGCCTAGACCTTCCCAATACCTCCTATCACCTCCAGAACCTCTCATAGCATCCCAAGTAGGCAGAGTCCCCATCTCTCAAGAAATTTTACTAAAATGCAGGGAAACATTTGTGATGGGAAGAGAAAAACTCCACAGCCTCTGAGGTTGGCTCTGTTTCGTGGCAACCTGAGTCCTACTTGCCTATAATTTGATCCAGCCCAAATTAAAGAAACTGTAATTTCAGAGTTTCTCTCAGTCCTTTGTGTACCTAATGGAGGAACACCTGGGGTTTAGGAAAACTCCTTCAAGAAATTTTTAGATACGTGAAGGGAGACAGAGCTCAGAGCTCAGTGTGATATTGAAGTTAAAAGTAAAATTGCCTAGTGAGCTGCTAAAAGGATATCTTAAGTTATATAGGGTTTGGATTCTGGAAGGGAGGAGAGGAGTGCAGTGGTCTTCAGAGGAGGGTCTTCTGATGGAGGCATGGCCAGTGAAAAGAGCTCCATGTCGGGGAATAGCCAACACGTCTCTACAAACAGTGGTGTCTGACCTTCAATGTGAAGCTTTTCCTCTCTGTGTCACGCAGCCAGCCATTCCCAACCCTTGGGGAAGTCTGTTCAGCACAGAGGCTTGTGCCGGTGATGCTTTGAGGGAAGGAGAATGGGCTCTGCACTCTAGACAAGAGAGGGGTGAGGAACAACAGCTGCTCCTATGTGGGTGTAGAGAGTGAGAACAAAAGGTAAATGAGAATCAAGAATTTCATAACGGAAATAATCAGGAGACAAATATGACCGCGAGAATGTAACCTCCCCAGCAGAATCCTGGGAGCTACTGGGGAGGGCTCTGGGAAAGGCTCTGGGTATCCCAAGGAACTGGAACTATGTAGGTTTTAAGGCAAAGATAACAACAGAAGGCCAGAGAATGGGAATCCATTTAGTGATGCAGGGTCAGAGGGGCTGCCAGGGAGGTGATGGCCATGAAAAGTTATGGGGTCTCTTTAAGTCTGGTCTGAGCCCCTCATTTCATAGTTGCTTCGTGGAAGGAGCAGAGGTGGTTAAGTGGACAACCCCAGAAGCTGAAGGATTAACTCACCAGGGCTGAAAGACAAAAATCCACCCCTGGGGACCCCTAGCAATAGGCTTGACAGGGGCCCCTTGACAATAGGCTCTTTTCTGAAGCAGGGGACCAGCCAGAGCCAGATGTTGGCTGAGACCTTTCTTTCTCCCTCTCTCCAGTCTTCCCTATTGCCCACAGGTACGATCACCAGAGAGCATTCGCTAAGCCTGTCTGAGTTTAGGCCGCACCAGGCAAGCTTAAGTGAAAGAAAAGGAAGCAGTTCTCAGTGCGACCCTGAGCCAGGGGCCCTCCAGCCATCTGCCACATGGCGGATCTCTCTCTCTCTCTCTCTCTCTCTCATTTTTTAAATTGTGGTGTAAAATACACATTTTAACCATTTTTAAGCATACAGTTAAGTGCTATTAATTACATTCACAATATTGTGCAACCATTACTTTTTCATCACCCCAAATGGAAACTCTGTACTCATCAAACAATAAATCCCCATCCTCCCTTCCCCAAACCTCTGGTAACCTATAATCTACTTTCTGTCTCTATGAATTTGACTACTCCAGTTACTTCGTATATGTGGAATCACACAATATTGGTCCTTTTGTGCCTGGCTTACTTAGCATGATACTTTTGGGGTTCTTCTATGTTGTAGCATGTATCAGAGCTTCATTTCTATTTATAGCTGAATAATAGTTCATTGTGTGTATATACCTCACTTTGTTTATTCACTCTCTGTTGACAAGGACTTGGGTTGTTTCCACCTTTTGGCTATTGTGAATAATGCTGCTATGAACGCTGGCATACAAATATTTGTTCCAGTCTCAACTTTCAATTCCTTTGGGCACATACCTGGGAGTGGAATTGCCAGATCATGTGATAATTCTATATTTATCTTTTTGAGATATTCAAACTGTTTTCCATAGCAGCTGTACCATTTTACATTCCACCAGTAATGCGTGTGTCCCAATTTCCCCACATCCTCTCCATCATTTGTTATTTTACTTTTTTTTTGGTTTGCATTTAATAGCACCCACCCTAATAGATATGAAGTAGTATTTCATTGTGGTTTTCATTTGCATTTCCCTAGTGACTAGTGATGTTGAGCATATTTTCATGTGCTGTTGAAAACATTTGTATATACTCTTTGGAGAAATGTCTGTTCAAGTCCTTTGCTCATTTTTAATTGGGCTGTTTGATTTTTTGTTGTTGAATTATAAGAATTCTTTATATGCTCTTGATATTAATCCTTTATCAGACATATAATTCACAAACATTTTCTTCCATTTTGTGTGTTGTCTTTTCACTCTCTTGATAGTGTCATTTGATGCACAAAAGTTTTTAATTTTGGTGTAATACAATTTGTCAATTTTTTCTTTCATTTCCTGTGGTTTTGGTGCTATATCCAAGAAATCATTGCTAAATCCAATGTCATGAAGATTTTATCCTCCTAAGACCTTTAGTTTTATCTTCTTCATTTAGCTCTTTGATTCATTTTGAGTTAATTTTTGTATATGGTATAAAGTAAGTGTCCAATTTCATTCTCTTATATGTAAATATCCAGTTTTCCCAACACAATTTGTTGAAAAACCTGTCTTTTCCCCATTGAATAGTTTTGTCTCCCTTGTTTAACATTATTTGACCATATTTTCAAAGGTTTATTTCTGGACCCTATTCTATTCCATTGGTCCATATGTCTGTCTTTATGCCAGCAACACAGTGTTTTGATTACTATAGCTTTGCAGCAAGTTTTGAATTGAGGAAGTGTGAGTCCTCCAACTTTGATTTTCTTTTTCAAGATTGTTTGGCTATCTGAGGTCCCTTGAGATTCCATGTGAATGTTAGGATGGGTTTTTCTATTCCTACAAAAAAATCATTGGGATTTGATAGGGATTACATTGAATCTTTGATTGCTTTGGGCAATACTGTCATCTTTAACAATATTAAGTCTTCTAATCCATGAACGTAGCATGGCTTTCCATTTATTTGTTTCTTCTTTAATTTCTTTCATTAATGTTTTATAGTTTTTCACTTACAAGTCTTTCTCCCCCTTGATTAAATTTATTCCTATGTACTTTCTTCTTTTTAATGCTATGGAAGATGAAATTGTTTCTTTAATTTCTTTTTTAGATTGTTCTTTGTATGGAAACACAACTGATTTTTGTGTCTTGATTTCATATCTTGCAACTTTGATGAATTTGTTCACTCTAAAAACTTTTTGTGGAATGTCATGCCATCTGCAAACAGAGATGATTTTACTTCTTCTTTTCCAATATGGTTGCCTTTTATTTATTTTCTTGCCTAATTGCTCTGGCTAGAATTTCCAACATTACAGAATAGAAATAGTGAAAGCAGACATCCTTGTCTTATTCCTGATTGTGGGAGTGAATCTCTTTTTGATTGGAAATGGGATCCTTTCATTCTGCTATCAGAAAGGCATTTTGAATATAAATTCACAACAAGTGAATGACTAATATTAGATCCCCGTTGGGCCAATTCTTAGAAGATTAGAACTTGTAGGAATCTTGGGAACATTGTAGCTGAAGGTCCGGAAAGGTAAAGTGAGTTGCCTAAGCCCACATAGCAAATTGGATACCAAGTCAGAACTAGTTATCAAGATTTCTGACATTTGTCAAGTGCTATTTACATTATAGTACAAGCAAAAACACAAACCCTGCAACTCTATAGACAAGAAAGAAATCTCAAGAGAAGCAGGAGAGGCCACAGAATGGGGGGGAGGCTTTGGAGAGCTAGATTGGTTTTGAAGACAAGTCCTTGCTACTGCATCATTTGGCTAGAATGCACCTGGAAACAAAGTCAGTTGTACAATCTCTGCCTGTTGGGGGCTCAGGTTAATTAATTAATTCATTTAAGAAAAAAACAACGTATTGAGGCCTACTATGTTAGAGGTACTGGGAATACAGCCTTGAACAAAACCGGCAAGGTTCCTGCCCTCAAGGAGCTAACATTCTAATGATGCTCATTTTCAATCCCATCTTTGACAATTTCCTCCTTTGTTTTAACTCTCCATGGGGTGAGTTGACACATAAAAATTGGGAAAATTCAACTGAGGCCAGAGATCCTTGTTAAAATTTGAAACATGAAAATAACAACAACAAGCTAACAGCAACTTTGGAGACTCTTCAGGGATATGAAATGTTTCTGTGGTCCTCCGGCTCCCCATGGACAATGGAGAGTTGATGGTAAAGCCAGCACCGGTGCCAGCAGTGGCTGAGGGAATGGCAGGAGCCCATGGGCTCTGTCCCTGTGCTGGGAGGTCCTTGGAGCTCACTCTCAATCGTCAGGTTGAAGATCCCACATCAAATTCCAGCTATAGCTGGGATACCAACCCTATTTCTGAGAAAGGCATGGCATGAATCTGAATGCAAGAAAGTCAGGTCCTGTTGCAGAGTTCAATCCTAGAAGCTATAGAGAAAGCAATCAGGAAATCTTTGGCTGGCAGAAGTCTGGCCAGCGTCATTAACATTTTTAGCGTTGTTTGTTCCTTTCTTGCAACTGGGTCTCTCCATTCTGACTGCCTCTGTCTTTCCATCCTACTCTCCACCCCAGCCTCAGCCCTAGCAGGCAAAAGTGAAGAGCAGGGAGCAGGTAAGGTGAGAGAGCCTTCAGAAGACACAGAGCAAGCCCCCACCTGAAGTTCAGGGGCAGGCCAGAGGCAAGAGTCAGAAGACTTGGATTTTAGTTTCATCTCTTTTTTTTTCAGCTTGTTTGTATTTCTGAAAAAAATCACTTTACTGTTCTTGACTTCAGCTTCCTTATCTGAAAAATGGGGAACTACATTAGTTAAGATAGTGCTAGCTACTACAGCAGTGAAAGCCCAAATCTCAGTGGCTTAAGATAAGGAAAAATTCTCATTCGCTTAAAGTCCACATGGCATTGGAAGTGAGGAGCTACTCCACACGTCACTCAGGGACCCAGGCTGGCAGACACTTTGCCATCTTCAACGTGGCCTCCAAGGGTGCCTGGCTGTTGACATCCAGCAGCCAGATAGGGATGAGAAAGTGGAGTGAGGATTTCATGGGAGATGTCTATTCTACAGACCAGCCCTGTAGTGACATCTCACTGCAAGGTAGACTAGGAAGCACAGATGAGCCATGTGCCTGGGAGTTAAGCAAAGCAGGCTTGGTAAATCAAGTCAGCCTCTGCCACAGGAACAGAGCATCTGATTTGTAAAGGTCATGGGATTGTTTTTGAGTTTGTATTAGATAATAGGCATAAAAATGTTTTAAAATATCAACATTGTCATACAATGTATGGAGGTGGTAATAATTAATATAATAATGATTCATTATTTGTTCAGTACATGATTATTTAACACCCGATATATGCTCTATATTAGCAAACACAGACCTTGCACTTGTGTGGTACATAGACCAGCAGCCTCAGCACTTCCTGGGAGGTGTCGGACAGGCAGCAGCTCAGACCCAACCTCAGATGTACTCAGCCAGAATCTGCCTTTTAACAAGAGCCACAGGTGGTGTGCACACCTTAGGTCTGAAAGCAATGTTCTAGGGAGGGAAAATGAGGATGTTGGTCCAGCTGCTGAGTTTACTTAGTGAAAATGAGTAAGGACTGTGGAGTTCAATGACCGAATCCTGGCTCTCCTGCTTCCTAGCTGCATAATCGTGGGCAAGTTACTTAATGAAGTCTCAGTTTCTTCAATGGGAGTAATAATGATAATAATAAGTATCTCTCAGGGCTATCAGATGAGAAAAATTATCAAAGGAGGCTGTCCATGTAAAGTCCTATTCACAGTGTCTGGGACTTGGTTTGTGTTCAATACGTGTTAACTATTAATAATATTGATCTTATCATTGCTGTTTTTGTTCCTACAGAGTTGATCCTTTTACCTCCATAAACCAACCCAGCACAAGGACAGCAAACATGTGTCATGTGTCTTCCTCTTTTACTCTCCAGTGTCCGCGACAGACGTTGCTGATCAATCAGGACACCCCTTCTCCCAGAGCCCAGACTTGCCTTAGCATCTGTTTCGCACAAGGCTCCAGATAGCTGCTACTAATTAGTGGAAGAAGGTAAGCAAGATAAAAACCACTGGCCATCTCTGGTTGGCTTGGACATTTCCAAAGACCAAATCTCTCTTTTACCCTCTGCAACGCTGATATTCCTGCTAGTGACTGATCTGGGGACAAGGAAAGGAGGAGGGCAAAGACCTGCAGGATTTTTCCAGTCTGGGATGCAGCGAGAGTGGCGGAGTCCTCAACTCGGGGGAGCAGGAGAGAGCGTGTTCTGAGCAACATGCTCAGCTAGGGGTACATTAAGTTTGAGGTGTCTTGAGACATCCAAGTGGGAATATCCAGGAGGTATTAATAGTTGAAAATACAGGTCTGCATTTGGGAGAAACATATGGGTTGGAGACAAAGACTTGGCCACTGTCCATGGCAGACACTGTTGAGTATCCAAGAACTGCCTTCTCCCTTCTCAGATAACTGTGCCCTGCTTTTGTTCACTTGCAGGAGGCTGGATCCTAGTCTAGCCTCAGATCCCAGCACTATGGATGGATCTTAATCAGCCCAATACAATCATAGGTGATTCCATTCCCTTTGCCAGTGTTCAAGATTGGAAATGTAATCCGATTCTGGACAAGGAAATGGTAGGGGAAGTCTGCAAGGAGGGTTCTAGAAAAGGCATCTTTATCTGTAAAAGGAGATAAAAAGACGGTCCTTCCCTTGGCTGCCGCTAGACGTGGTTCTGTGAGGAAGCGTTGCCGGAGCTGCCGAGCCATCCCACAACCGTGAGCGCGCAAGCCCGAGGGCAAAACCCAACGTGTAAGGATGGCAGAGCAGAAAGATGGCACAAGACTGGATCTCTGATGACATCATCAAGCCACCAAGTTATCCAGCCCCAGAAACAGCCGCAAGACTTCTTGTTATGTGATAATAGCAATGATGTCCTTCTTGTTTAAGCCAGTTGAGTCAAGGTCTCCATTACTAGCTACTGAAAGTATTCCAACCAATTCACCACCTATGCAGGTAAATATCTACATGATGGGGGTGACCACTAAAGCATGGGAGTGTTTGTACAACTCAACAGAGTGTGCAGAGTTAGGAAAAAAGCAATGGGAAAGGCCAATGGTACGGAGGGAGAGAAAAAAAGGACAGAGCAAAGGAGGCAGAGCAAGAACACTGTTGGGGCAGGAAGAGAATGAGAACACACTATGCGTGCCAGCTAATGGAATAATGCAGAGGTTCAGGAAAAAGTGTGTCATAAATAGAATGAAATAGCGTATGGACATAGAGCTGCATTAGTTATGCAACAACAGGGTGGTGCAGAAGCCAGTGGGAAGAAGGGGGAGGAAATAGTCATTTTTTGGTTTACTGATGATCTGTATGATTGATTGCCTGTTTACAAGCTTTGGTCCCCCTCCCCAGCCACTCCCTGGTGGTCGGGACACTCCTGGTGTCCAGGACTTGGAAAGATTTGGTGACAAAGAAGCATCCCTCGGTGGATATGAAAGCCACATGTCCAGGGTGTCCGGGACGATGGGATTTACAGAATGCTGTCCATTGTCAGACTGAGAGTCCTGACACCTGGTCCCGACCCTATCTTCTGCAGACAGAACATGAAACACAGAGTTTTCTTTATCACTTGTATGCGTTTCGCTTATCCCTTAAGGGAAGCCACTTTGTTGCATTCTTGTTACCAGTACAGGGAACAGGGCCGGCTTCCTGGTACCCGCCCCCCTCCTTCCTCCTCCCGGCCTGCTCCCTGCCTGTCCAGTAGACTCTGTGCTTCCTGGTCTTTGAGCACATGCTCCCCACTGTCAGGAATGTCCTTCCTCATCATCCCATCTCTACATGTTAAAATCCCCCTTCCTGGCTGGGTGCAGCAGCTCACCACTGTAATCCTAGCACTTTGGGAGGCTGAGGGGAGGATTGTTTGAGGCCAGGAGTTCAAGACCTGTCTGAGCAACATAACGAGGCCCCATCTCTACCAAAAATACAAAAATTAGCCAGGTGTGGTGATGCATGCCTATACTCCCAACTACTTGGGAGGCTGAGATAGGAGGATCTCTTGAGCTCAGGAGTTTGAGGCTGCAGTGAGCTATGATGATGCCACTGCACTGTAGCCTCGGCAGCAGACAGAGACCCTGTCTCAAAAATAAAAAACAAAAACCCTCTTCCTGTCCTTCAAGACTGACACCTCCTCCATGAAGCCCTCCCTGATCTCCCCAGGTGGAAATCACTTCTAGCGCATCGGCACTCCCATTCCACTCACCTAGAACCTCAGTCCCACTAAGCGCCAGTGAGGATGTGTTTGGGGCATGTGTGGTCTCCTGGAAGACAAGGATATAGACCCAGAAATAAACGCAAAGCCTGCACAAAGCCTGTGCCATGTAAGTGCAAAGAGTGGGCACAGTGGAGAGAGGGGAGTAACCCTGTCCTCCCATCTGTGAGATATCCTCGCCCCTCTTCCCTTCTCAGATTATCTTTAAATTGGAACAATTTGGCAAAGTAGGATGGCTAATCCCCTGGATGCTGGCTGCGAGCAGCCTTCCCAGGCCCGCTTTCCACACTTCTGAGAGCAAGTGACCTCACAGGCCTCCAGACAGTGCCCACGTCGCCCTTTGGGCCAGTCTCGCTCCGTGAGACTCCCCTCCTCTTGGCCTCTCTCCTGGGCCCCAGGCCCAGTGTCTGGCCACCCTCTCTTTATCTCTTTCTCATTCTGTATCTGCGATTGTTTCTTTCTCTGCCTGCCCATCTCCCCCAGGCACTGTCCTTGTCCTTCCTCACCTCTCTTCCTCACTCCCTGACTGAAACGGAGACCCTCCGAAGAAAACAGACCGGCTTCCCTGCAAAGGAGAAGCTAGAGGCTGCTAACAGATCCCGGGGCAGTCGGAAACGGACCCAAGGGAGGCAAGGCTTTAGGGTCTGCTGAGCAGCAGAGAAACTCACACAGTTCTTCAGACCTGATTAGAACGTGGAATGAAAGCGCTGACCAAGATCCAAGGAGCCTGAGCCAGAAATGCAACCTGTCCCTTCACTAGTGTCCTCAGTCAGTGGCCTACATTTTTGGATTGTGCACCCCTATCAGTTAAAAAACTTGAGCAGTTCTGTCAATACATGCATGTCTACTTATTTATAAATCATAAATAAAATAAAAATCATCAGTTGTGACAGAGAATGCTCCCAATACCTCGTTTCCTTTCTTTCACAGTATGAAACTCCCCGGACTGCAGCTGGGTGCATAGCCACCCCAAACTAAGGTTATATTCCGTGTCCTGGCAGCTGACTGTCCCATTTGGATTAAGCTCCTGCCACTGAGATTTGAGCGGAAGTGGTGTGTAAATTCTTGAACCTGCCCCCCTCCCTCATATCCTGCACGCTGTCCCTGGCTTGGCAGCACACCACTGCAGACTCTAGGGCTAGGGGCAACCCTAGCAATGGTGAAGGAACGTGAGGAGGGACCCGAGTTTCTGGGCAATCTGACAGAGCTGAGGCTCCTTACCAGCCTGGCCACCTGCCTGTAGACACTTCTGTCTACTTTGGGTCCCACTCCCGTGCAGCTGACCTTGCATTTTAACTGTGCTACACTTTTATAACACTGTGTACATCATCAATCACAAGCAGAGTGTAGACTGTGAAAACGATGCTATTTTTCAAATAACCTTTTTATTTTAGAATGAGTGTAAATTTATAGAGATGTTGTTATGAAGATAGTGAGAGGGTTTCCATATGCCCTACACCCAGTTTCCTCTATTATTGCTACAGCATCTGACATTACTGTGGTACATTTGTCATAATTAATGAACCAATATTGATACTTTATTCTTAACTAAGCCCCTGCTTTGTGATGGTATTTTTAAAATCAGTAGAAGTTTGCCATGTTCTTCCTAACCGTGTGCGTCTGGCACACCCTGTGGTATGCATACCCCACGGGGAGAGCCTATCACAAACCCCATGGGCCTTCTTGCTAGTCACATAGCCCAGGAATGAGCACTGACACCAGGGGACAGGAGGCCTCCATGTTAGAGTCTGAGGAGTTTAGGCACGGAGCAGGTACTATTAATAAGAAGTAGAGTGGGTGGTATCACCAGCTAGGAAGGCTTCCCGGAGGTGGTGCCAGGGAAGCCAGGGATTGCTAAGAGAGGCAGGGACTGATGAACACAAGAGTCTGGCATTTCCAAGGTAGAGACTAGCCCCTGTGCAGCCTCGGGAGTGGGAAGGAGCAAGAGCAAGAAGTGGGTGGTAGTGAGGTGGAATTTGCTTTGCGTTAGGAATGTGGGCTGAGAAGCAGCACAGAGCAAGGCTAAGAGTCAGGGTGGTGGGCGGGAAGTGTCTGCCCCAGTCCTGGGTACTTTCCTTGTTGCGGAGCCTGTCTGTACTTCTCAAAGCCCATGGTGCTGTCGGTTCCGCTGGGCTCTGTGTATCCTGGCTCCTCATTAAAGCAGTGGGATTTTCCTTGCCCCGCGGGAGCCCGTGGATCTGGAGGGCAGCCATAACTCTGGAGAAAATTCAGAGCAAGACTCCCCTTTCCAGGACAGGCCACAAGATAAGAGCTATCAGGAGAATTAGGGCCTTTTCTGGAACGCATACCGAATGCACCTGCTGCCTGCATCACACAGCCCTTGCTGACAGCCTTTGTTCAAATTCTGATTCTCAGCAAGGAGTACGAAGGAGGTTTTGGGTGGCTGTGCAGGGGAGATGCCCAGGAACTGAAGGCATCCAGAAATCCCCTGCACTTCTTCTCATTTGGGGACATGAGCCCAGGGAATCGTGCCTGGTGGCCCAGCATCCTGGCCATCATCTAGGTCTGGTTTGTAGAAATAGAGGCACAGAACAAGGAAGTCACAGAGAGTTCTGAATGGAGGCAACATAAGGTCTCACAAATACCGAGAGTATTGAAACCACCTGTTTATCTGCCCAGCCTGTGAGCATCCCTGCAGATGGAGGCCGGGTCTTGTTCCTTTTGGATCTTCACATCCAGCCACGGCCTGCCCTGCAATATGTGCTCAATAGATGTGTTGGATGAATTGTCCACCTGACCACCACTTACCTCATTCATGGCAGAACCGGCTGGAGCCTGGGTAGCCTGAGCCTTGGGTCTCAGTGAGCGTCCTTTTCACCCAATTGCTTCTGGATCTCCAGCCTAGCAGAAGTTCCAGCCATTTTCTGGTCTGCCAGGCAACTTGCATCTCTACCCCAAGAACATCCCCACTCACCTCCTCCCCTGGTGGCTCAGCTGAGCTGATCAGAGCCTGGGGCTGACAAAGGCAGCTGTGGTGGCAGGGTTGTGGCTTATTTGGGCTGGTTCACATCTATCGGGCTGCCCCCCGGGCTCTAGGAAGTCTCCTTGTAAATGGGAAGGTACAAATGAGTACAGGCAGTGTTGTTCAAGCCCATAATTTTCCATGGGTCCATAGAGGACAATGATCTCCCCACGGGGTACACATGCCACAGGGTGCTCAAGATGCATGGGCTTAGGAAGAACATGGCAAACTTGTATTGACTTAAAAAACCCCATCGTAAAACAGGGCCTTAGCTAATAATAATGTATCAGTATTGGTTCATTACCTATGACAAATGTACCATAGTAATGTAAGACATTAATAATAAGGGATACTGGGTGTGAAGTACAAGAGCATCCTCTGCCTAGAGGATGAAACCCAAAAGGTTTAGGGCAGAATTAAGGTCCTCTAAAATCTGGCTGGAGCCCCCTGTTTCTCCAACAACTTTCACACTCTCATGTGCATCTTTACTCTGACCACCCACTGCCCTCAAACATTATGGTTCATGCAAATTTAATATTTGCCATTCCTCTGCTCAGCGTTTCCCAAGCCTCTGCTCAGATCTTCCTACACCTGGGAGTGCCATCCCCTACCTCTACCAACCAAAATCCTCCTGTCCCCTAAATTCTGAATCAAATCCCACCACCTCTAAGCTTTCCTGACTCCCCTTCTACCTGCTGGGAGGTGATAAAACTCTCTCCTTCCTCTGTATTCCCATTGCCACATTTTCTCCCCAGCAACATAGTTAGTTCTATGTACATCTGCGTCCAGCAAGAGACCATAAGCTGCAAGGGGCAGGATGCTGCTTTCAGCTGCCCTCCCTCACCCCGGGGGGTTCCTAGAACATCCCACACTGAGGAGGGCTTGGGAGGAGGGTGAGTGGTCAATAGCGTTTTCTCTGTATTGGAAGACTGGGGCTTTCTTATTGGTTCATGTTCTGAATGAGAACATCCCAAATGGACCATCCTTCCTGTAAGCTTGGTGAGACCACTACTGTGCAAGACAGAAAGGATCTCGGACACCATGAGATTGAGCAGGGATCATATGAATCAGCCAGTCAGGATGAGGAAGCTGCTTAGAGTCCAGGCTGGGAGATACTGGCTGGCCCAGTCTCTGGGAAAGGTCACCTGATCCCCAAGTGGGCAGGAGGACTGAGCTGTGAATTTGCAGGAGGCTCGGAGACCCAAGAGGAGAGGGAGCAAGTCAAGGCATCCACATGAATCGACCAGCCCCTCTCCCTCCTCTCTTCTCGTGCCCATGTCGAGCTGCCCTCCTTTCCCCTCCACTCGGAAGGGAGGAAGGCAGTAGTGACAGCACACAGAAGAGACCACGGGCGTGCAGACCTTCCCTCTTTGGAATCCTCTTCAATACCCTTGTACAGATGGGCTCCAAATTTACCACGCTGAACTTTATCTTGACTCCAAGTACAGATAAAACATGTAAAGTCAGTATTGTTGGTAAACCACATCTGGCACAAATGAATGATTTGTCAAATGAATGTCTAAAATTGCACCCCCTTGGATGGGTCTCCCTGCAGCAGGCCGTGAGGATGCTGGTGATGCAGCCATTCCATCAGGCACAGACCATAGCCACCACCTCCTGCCTGCTACCTCTGCTTCCTGGGGGGGTCCCCGGAGAGGCTCCCCTGCAGGCCCTAGAGAAACCCAGTGGCCCCCAGAAGGCCACTGAGCCCCAGAGCTGTAACAGAGCTAGTTCCCATGAGTGGCCTTCTCCCAACATCCTCCATGCCACCCCTGCCCCTTCCCTCTGTGCCTTTTCCCTCGGAATGCCGCTGGGATCCGGGGATGGAAGGAGCTTGGCAGCTCTGTGGATTTCCCAGGCAGCTGCTACTTCCCTAGACTCTGAGTGCTGGTAACCTTCACCCCGACACAACCATGATCCTTGGGCTTGGAACCAGATTCATTAAGTCCATCCATCTCCGTCTTCCTCTCCAGACGGGGTGGGGTGGACTGGTTTCTGGGAAGCAGCGGGTTCCCCACCACCCACAACGCTCAACTTCTGGCTCTGGGCAGGAACAACGAGACAGCCTGGGATAAGCTGTCCCTGCTTCCCTGAGAAGGGCCCATGGCACCAGCCTGGAAAACACAACCAGCTCTTTCTCCATCTGTCAGAGCCCCACAGTCTCAGCAGAGAGTCATTCACATAAGGAAGAACTGGCCAGAGTCACGAAGAACCCTAAACCAATCCTGTTTGGCTTTGCAGAAAGATAATTGTTTTTACTTTTCCTGCAGCTGACTTTCCTAGCTCCAGTGAACATTAACATCCGTGCACTCCCCGGGCAGGGAGGGGGAAGCTGATTCCTGTGAGGCCCCGCTACAGACAAGTCTGCACACAGACATTCCACGTGGAAACAGCTGAGGGGATGTTCTCTGAGAAGTTTTTAAAAAGGAATAGATAAGAGTCTAAGGGCTGTGTGTATATTTTCTCTGCTTTGAAAACAAAACCAGTCATAAAGTCTTAGTGCTGGAAGCGGACTTTGAGACCATTGAATCCAACTCCTCTTCACCTAGATGAGGCAAGTGGAGCCCATAGGCAGTCGGGGCAGGAAGGCTGCAGCCAGAACGTGACAGCGCATCTCGCCCCGTCATATGCACTCACACCCGGAAACCCACCGGCTCTCCCAGTGCCCCTCACCCAATGGCCCTGCAATTCCACCTAGACATTTCTACCCAGTTGCTATTTTTTTTGCACCTGCTGTGCGTGTCTTTTTTGTATGTGTCATTATGTACATTTTAATGGCATATATCCTCTATTAACCTATAGGCTGGAAAAAAATGGGGCTTTTGGGTTTCTTCCTGTAAAATCTGTGTTAATGACACATCAGTGACTTGGCACAAAGTACCTGATGACTTCTAACTAACCTCCCCCTGGCAACCATCTCAGGTGTTCCCCAGCAACATCCAGGGTTCAAGTCCTGGCTCTGGTACTTTCTAGCTATGTGACCTTGGGCAAGTGATCTAACTTCCCTCTGGAAGTGGTACCAAGGAGTGGCTTAGCAAGAGAGGGCTTTAGTCCCCACAACTTCCACAGTCACCCCAAAAACATGCAATGTGTAAGGTGAAAGAAATGAACAGCTAAAATCAGCTTCAGGACAAAATCTCCTAGTACCCTGCAACCATATCGTACCCTATAAATCCCTCCTGTTTATTAAAATTCTGGAGTTGCCGCTGTTCCCTTCTTCTCAATTTCCTCATTTGGAAATAATACTTTATAGGGTTATTAGGCAAGCTAAATACGATAATCCACGTAAAGCACCTGGCACTTTGAAAAACTGCTCAGTACATGTCAGCACCAGTACCGTGACTGGGGTTGGGAATCGACTACAAGTTAAACCTGGTCCTCACTTGCAAGGTGCTCACAGATCCACAGAAGAGACGGAGGTTGTCAAATGACTATGTGATATGCTCGATGACTCCATCGTTTTCAACAGCAGGATGGAGAAGATGACGTTAACCAGAGAAAGGGACAATAACCACAAGCTATTTGAGGAGGTCTGGGAAGATTTCACCATGGGTAAGATGCTTGAACTAGAATCTGGAGTTTGCCAAGTAGGCATGTGCGTACCACACTAGGCGGAAGGAATCCCCTGCAAAAGGAGCCAGAGGCTTAAAGCTGCATGGCACCTTCAGGGCATGTGGGTGATGAAGCAGGAAAGCAGAGAGTAGCCAGCAAGGAGACTGGAGAAAGAGACAGTGTGTTCAGGAGGACAGGGCATGAGCCTGGAGTCAGCAGGACTCAGGTTCCAATCCCAGCTCCATCGCCGGCGGCTGCAGGAGCACCTCCCTTTACCTCACGGAGAACCTTCTGGATGGCGGCTGCAGCTGGGGAGAGCGACCTCCTCCAGGCTGTCACAGCATCTCAGGAAAACACTGATGAGGGGCAGAGTTGCTGGTGGAGGCAGTGACAATGCCCACAGAAGGAAAGGGTTGAGGGATTCGGTGAGTCGGGAGGCAACATCAGCAACCTGGTGGCAGTTTAGATGAGGTGAGTGATGGTGAGGAGGAATTGAGGGTGAAGTCCTTGCCAGCTCAAACTGCATGAGTATTTCGGCCATGAATCCAAAGAAAAGAAAACCAGAGTGCACAGAAAGTGCATGATAGAAGTTAGCGTTGTTACTACTCTTGTCGTTACTGAGTTTTCCTTTTGGAAAGAGCCTTGCACTGTCCCCTCCGTCCAGGACGGATAAGCTGGGGCCCAGAGAGGCAAAGCCACTCTCCGAAGACCGTGGGGGGTGGAGGATGGTGGGAACAACAGGCAGCGGGGTGGAAACAAGTAGTGGGGACCCCTGGGGCCGGTGAAGCCAAGGTCACTGGGTCAGTGGCCACGTATAGAAATAGCTGTATATTTAAGTTTTTAAAACCATGTTATGTGGTATTTAAACTGATCTTAAAATGGTGTGTACTGCAGAAGGGGATCGAGACCTTTCATGAGAGGCCAGTTGACTTTAGGGGCCAGCTTATAAAAATTGCTACCTGAGGCCAGGTGCAGTGGCTCACACCTGCAATCCCAGCACTTCTGGGAGGCCAAGGCAGGAGGATCACTTGAGCCAAGTTTGGACCAAACTGGGCAACATAGCGAGACCTCATTTCTTCAAAAAATAAAAAAATTAGCAGGGCATGGTGGTGCATGCCTGTAGTCCCAGCTACTCAGGAGGCTGAGGCAAGAGGATCACTTGAGCCCAGGAGTTTGAAGTTGCAGTGAGCTATGGTGACACCACTGCACTCCACCCCTAAAAAAAAAAAAAGTAAAAAAAAATATTGCTACCCAGTGCCTTGGTGGATAAAACTCTAAAAATATGTCTGGAGGGCTGATCTTGAATGCCAGAGCCCTGAAGTGGTGGCAGTCACACCGCGGTTTCCCTGGCCCTGCTCTGTGAGCAACCCTTCTTGGCGTGGTGGCTGGGCAGAAGGGAGAACTGAGAGAGCATCTGCACACACACGTGCCCACGGGAGCAAACTGGAAAGTCCTCTCCATCCGGGCGCCCTCCTGAGGGTGGAGCTATATGTGTGTGTACGAGGGATGGGGATGGGGGCAAGGGCCACAGGGGGCCTTTGCACACCAGGAACAGGGAGGGAGTCCATGGACTTTGCACATGATTCTAGCCAAGAAAGGAGCCTCCTCCAGTGGAAGAAGAGCCAGCCAAGGCCTGCCAGGCTCGACCCAATTCCCCTCTGTTTGCAGTGCGCAGTGTGTACCTTATGCCCTGCCTGCCGGCCCCAGACATCTCTGGCATCCCACATGCAGGCTCTCCGAGTCTCATCCTGCCCTCCTTAGAGCCCCCCACGCATCGCCTAAGCTGAGAGCCCGCGGCAGCCCCTGGGTCCAGCACAGGCTGACAGGAAAAGGTTGACCCCTCTAGCGCTCTACCCCCTAGCTGTCGCTCCCGTCCAAGCCTACTGGCACCATGTGGCAGACAGCAGCCCGCCACCCCCAGCCCAGTCTGGTCCGACAGGCACAGCTTAAGTTTCCACAGAAACTCTGCCTTTCCTGGAGTTTGGAGCAGGCTCAGCAAGGAGGCAGGTGGGTGGCTTCTGCTGGCCACATTTCTCTCTGGGTTCCAACTACTGCTGGCTTCTGGAGCCCCTCTCCTCCCACAGCGCCTGGCAGAGTATGGTTACCGCCACTACAGAGGCTTGGCAAATTCTGGCGGAAGGGGATGGGGTAGCCTATTGTTGGTTCCTGTTCCTCTACTCTCTGAAATCCAGAATAACAACAATAACATTTAAGTGTCCCTTTAAATCTTTCTAAGAACTTTCCAAACTTTCCCTCACTTGATCCTGGTGATTTTCCTACAGGCAAGCATCTAATTAAGATTAACCCTTTTGGGCCAAAGGAGAAAAAGATACTAGAGGGGGTGAGATGACCCATGGCTATTTAGCTGGCATGGAACCCGTGGGACCCTCCCCATGCCACGCCATGGCTACCACCACACATTCCATACGCTGCTGGAGATGCTACAGCAGACATCTGTATCTTTCATGGTGGAGATGCCACCACGAAAGTGTCTTTGCACTTTCAGTCTCCCCTAGCATAGAAGAACCTGGGAGTGCCCCGTTTAGGGAGTGCACGGGGCAGCGGAGGCAAAGCAGTGCCCTACTGGGCAGCCTCTCTGTGTCCGGGACCAGGACCTGCCCTGCCTTCTCCTCCCAAGCCCACGGGACTCACGTGCAGTCAGTCAGCTCTGGGTCCTGAGCAGTGTTCCTCTGTATGAACATGAGAACCCCACGGAGAAAGATGCTCTGCCTGCGTTCCTGCATGGGGGTGATGGGAAGCTTGCTGGGGGAGCAGCAATGAGAAAGGACTGTGAGGCCAGGGAAGGGCGTGCAGGCTGTGTGCATGGGAAGGGAGGGAGTTTCTGGGGTTTGCTCCACATAGCTCACCTCTCGGCCATTCCCTGTGTGGACATACCGACTCGATCCTATTCTGGCTTGAGACGAGAATGCCTCCAAAGGCATCCCATGTCTCGTCTCTCCTGAATGCACAGGGCCAAGATCACGGAGTCCCTGCCTCTGCCTCAGGGCAGGCCCATCCCGAAACTCCCCCAGAGGATGCTCCAAACCCTCGCCTTCAAGATCTCCAGGGAAGGAGATGCCCTGACGATCTCTTCCTGGATCCCTGGACTCAGGTCTTCCTTGAAGCTAGCCAAAGTTTTTCCTGCTGCATTTTTAAAAGACCTTTCCTTGGGATCTCTGTGGAGGAGAGGAGGCAGGGTGCCAACAAGCAGGAAGTGAGGTCGCCATGTCGGTAGTTTCCCTCTCCTCTCCCCTCTCCTCTCCTCCCTCCTCCTTCCTGTCACCCCGCTGCCCCCACCCTCAGGGCTGCTTGTCTGATGTTTGCGCTGTGAGAGCCACGCCTGTGTGTACAGTGCCTTGATGTGTTGTCGATTTTTGCCATGAGCCTTCGGGCTTCTCCTTGTAGCCCTGACTAGGGAAATCCCATAATGAGGGATTTCACGGAGCTCCACAGGCCGGGGGAGGCTTTTCTTTCCATCTGTCATTTTCCTTTAAGCCCTGACCTTTCTGTTCCCACGTGAGGTGGTACTAGGAAGAAGCTTGGTCTGGACAGCAAATGTCTGGGTTGGACCCTGGACTAGGCTGCCAACGAACCAGAGCAAGTCGCCTGGGGTTTGGACAGTGTTAAAATGAGAAATTACGGAAGACAGCGCACACTTTAGGGGGTGTGATCAGGGGCAGGGAAGGAGGTGAAGAGAAAAGTTTAAAGAAAAGAGACCACCTTTGGTTTAGGAGGTCCTCCTACATGGAAGTAGAAGGCAAAACAGCCTAGGAGCCCCCTGTCTGGAAATCCCTGGCCAGACACTCAGGGATTTCATTTTTTACCAAAGAAAGCAGAAGTTTCAGAGTCCAAAACAGGTGGGTTTGAATATTGGCCCCACTGCTTGCTTGCAAGTTGGAGCCACCTTGCAAATAACCTTGCTAAACACCTTGGGCAGGTTGCTTAGCGTCTTAACTCTGTTTCCTCACTTGAAAGTCTGGAGTCCCACGCAGGCTTCACAGGAGTGCTTTGCGGGTAAAGCAGGATGATGGCAAGTGCTTGGCGGAGCACCTGCAGACAGGTAGGAGCACCTGCAGACAGGTAGGCTTCATCAAGGGTGGCTATGAGTTTTTCAAATGAGGATAGAAACTCAACATCAACCAGAAGATAACAGAAACCAAAACGCCCAGACTTGGGCTCTTTTTGCTGACAGAAACCCCCAAAACTCTCCAAAGGGGCCCGAAGTGGGACAAACAGCTGATGGGAAAGGAAGCTCGGGGTTTGATGCCAGCAAAGGGCCATCTTCGACCAACTTTCCCATGTTAGGGCGATAGGGAGACTGGGGGAAAAATCACAGTCTCCAAGGCTCCAAGACAAAATACCCGCCCGGCACTGCTTTGAAAGGGCAAACCCTTCGAGATGCACAAGGATTTTGATTGTTTGAAATGTTGGTAACATTTCATCTTCCCAGAGACCTTGTTCATTTATCAGGGTTCTTAAAACCCTTTTGTTCATAAGCTTGTGGTGAGGACAGAAAACATTCTATCTACTATCAGAGCACAGCTGTTCAGCGACAGAAAGACTTAGGGGAAAAGCCCTTTAAAAAGAAAAAGAAAGGGGGTCGGGAAACACCAGGGCTACAAACATGGGAAAAACAACGAGGCTGAAAGAAGGCCTGGCCAGCAACAGCTGCCTCACAAGAGTGTGCTGTTTGGGGAAGTGTGAGAAAGAGAACCGCACTGACAGGGGGGCCTCCGAGGGGGCTCCGCAAACTCTGCGACCAGGGGAGGCCCCCAGAGTTGGGCTCTTCCATGCTGTGGGGTTCCAGGCAGTTGCGTGAGGCCCCGACCAGGGCCCCAAAAATGTTTGAAGTAGGTGTGGAGCCTTGAGTAACATCTTAAGGGCCAGTGTGGCCGGGAAAAAAAAGGTCTAGTGGAAAACTCTCTCCATCCAAGGACACAGAAGACCAGGAAACATTTTCTAAAAAGGGCTTTGATTGCTCCTGAAAGCACAAGACAGAGCGGGCAGGGCCCGGCCAAGGCAGCGACCACGTGGTGCTGGCCGCTGGCCGTCTGAGACCAGGGCACACAGGTTCGGCATCTCGGATTCATTTGCAGCTCTTAATTATCCAGTCAAGGATCATGTACAACTTAACAGATTCAGATGAAGGAAAATCACGTCCATGTTTATGAAACGTCTGAATAGTAGACTTCTTAAGCATGTGATTTTATTCCACACTTCAAGCCAAATTCTAAAAGGGAAAAAAGATGAAAGTAAATGGAGGTAAATTTTCGACACTGAAAATGGCAGTTGCCTTGTTATGTGACACTAGACTAGAGGCATCACGAGCATGAGCTCCGGAATCAGGAAGACCTGGGTTTAAATGCTGGTGCTGGGTGACCTGGAAAAATGTTCCAGCTCCTCTGTGCCTGGGATTCCTCATCAGCATGATGAGAATAAAGGCTCCTACTTCGTAGGGTTGCTGCGATGGCTACACCAGCTACTATATGTGAAGTGCTTAGAAAGAGCTGGAACCTAACAAGCTGCACAAAATCAGAAGCTATAATGTTAATGAGATGGGGGTTATCATGAGATTTTGTTGCGATAAGAAGAGCCAGGTCAGGAAATTTGGTTGGTCTCAGCTTCACCACTAACTGGATCCCAAAACACCTCCAGGCCTCAGATTCCTCTGCCGGAGGCACATGACAGCTGTCTAACCTGTCTGATGTGAACGTTGCGGTCAAAGAAGCTTATGAAATGTAAAGTCATTTATGAATGTGACCTATGGTTATTATAAAGTGCTCCTGTTATGCAATGTATTTCCTCTTGTTGAGCAAACATTCTAATGCAAGAGCTTTGATCAGCTAATCATTCTGTCTCATACCTGAGACCTGATCGACTTCGTATCCTGATTCTAACAAACGATTGCAAAGAGGGAGAGGCGGGGAGAGAGTGAGAGAGAGAGCAGAGACAATCAGGTAAATTTGATGATGTTAAGGAATCATTGCTCATTATTTTTAGTTGTGATAATTGTATTGTGCATATATATGTGTGTAAGAGAGGGTCTGGACACAGCCACACGTGGAGTATTTACAGATGCAATTACATGATGTTTGGGTTTGCGTCAAAGTCACTGGGTGGCAGGGAGAGCTGGGATCAGGTATGGAGAAAGGGGATGGGCCATGTGTTAATCACTGTAGCAGCTGGGTGAGGGGGTCATTGTAGTTAATTATATAATATTATATTCTTTACTTTTATGTTGTGAAGTTTGCCATAATAAACAAAAACCAATACAAACAAAATCCGAAAAGGGGATCGAGGAGCAAGCATCTGTAATGGCAGCTGAAGATCCATGGCGTCCTGCCTGGAGCATCAGATCCCCTGGATACACAGCAAGGTGCCCAGTGACGGAAGAAAACTGGGAACTAGACAGCCTGCTACAGACGAGGCCTTGTGACACAAATATGCCACTTAATTTCTCCAGGCCACAGTTTATTCATCTTCAAAGTGAGCAGGTGAGACTCAGATGCCCCTTTCAGCATTAACATGGTATAATTTCAAGGGATCTCAAGCAGTCAGGTACATCTAGATTTTCTGAATGGAGTATATAACTCTCACTTTCAAGCAAATAAAATCATTTAAAATGTACCAGAGATGCTCTCTATTTCAAGAAGCACCGCAAGAGAGTATCTAGCTGAGTGACAAATCTTTTTTGAAGTGTGTACTTTCTTCCCCAATTTATCTGTGGCTGCAAATTTGTTCGTTACGGTAAAAAGTCAATTAACCAAAACATTCAGAGTTTGCAGAAGTTTCTCAAAACTTCATTTGTATGAGCAGAATGTTAACTTAAGGAAAAAAATCCTTTATGATTCTCTCAAAATCACATGATTTCTCTCCAAAACAGGAGTCCACTTTCCTATCTTAGCAGGCATACAGCAAGAACGCAGCCTTCTTGGTGATCTTGCATGGTTCTGGCTTGGGGTTACTGCTGGTACCAGCTCTGCCGTCTGGGACTGGAGATGTAGGCAGAACGGGTAGAGGTCAAGTTGAGTCTACAACGATGCCTTCTTCTGCAAGGTGCATTTTCAACATCAATCTTTGTATGAACCACTTTTATTCTCCTCTAAGTGGAAGACAGAAGAAAGAAGAGCAATCAATCAAGTGTTTGGATTGGCTGAAACAATGCATCAAGGTTTTACTGAAATGGGTTTCTTCCCTGCATCCCTCATTTTCAAATGCTTCTCACATTTCTCTATGCTACCCTAAAGGCTCGGAATACAATTTTCTAGGACATGGCCTGTGACTTCTCTCTTATTTTTTCCAAGAAGTACCTGATTTTGTCCAGCATGAATTCAACACTAGTCTGTCCTCTCAAGAGCGCCGTATCGCACCTATCATTGAAAACGCGGGCTAGAAATGTATTTGGACAATCGGCAAGCGGGCATTTTTTGAACAACTACTATGTACAGACACTTATGAGGAGCTACAGGAGCTACAAAGGAGGGAGAAGGTCCCTGGCTTCTTTTCGTTGAGAGACATAGCAGAGACAACTTGTGGGTTTTGATGGCGAGGATTTCAACTTTGTGTTCAAGTCCCAGCTGTCCCTTAGCTGCTGAGTGCTTGGGCCTCTTTCTCCTTCTCTGTAATATGGTGATAAAGATAACACCAACTCTTAGGGTTTAGGGGAAGATTAAATAAGATGATCCCTGGAGAGCAGTTACAATAGCGCTTGGCACATGGTAAGTGTTCAGTAAGTGTTGTCTAAGGATTTGAAAAATATATTCATGCAAGAAGTCACTAATACCAGGAGACACTGTCCCAGTGAGGTGACCAAGATACCTAATGCCCAAGACCAAATGAATAGTAGAGAGTGTATATTTGCTGTAAAAATGGGGTGTGAGTGTTTTGGAGGGACCAGGACAAAGTGGGCTAGCTTCAAGAGTGTCTGAGGCTTCTATCACCTACATGACTGATCTGAGCCTTAGCCCCCTGAACAAATGCAGACTGATCTGGACCCCAGGGCAGCTTGGCTTCCTGTGCCCTGAAAAGAACTGCGAGTTCTAGGGATGTGGGGGATGGCCGGTCAGGAAGGGATACATGGACGGGGGCATTGGAGCTGACGCTTCAAAGATGGGTAGGGTTCCAGAAGGTTAGGAGGCAGGGGTAATGAAGAGGCCAACTTAAGGTGGCCTTTCTCCTCCCTCTAGAGGCCCCCTCCATGGTCGCTTCTTCCAGGGTTGAACACTGTGCACTGTTAGAAATGGACTTTTCTCTTCCCCTGAAAACCCCCAGCTGCTGCTCAAACAGAAACATACTTTTTCTAGCCTGGCTCTTGGGACAGCTGCTACCTACACCCCTTCTCCCACAGAGCAGCCCTTCTCAGATCTGAAGGCTGAGGTCACGGCAGCCCTTCCCTTAGGTTTTCCCCTCTCCCAAGGACCGTGTTCTGCTGGTCTCCTTGAAGCCACGACTCGTCTGTGTGCACTGCCTGGCACAGGGGTGCCAAACCCACGAGTGGGGTTTGAGGCCTTGCTGGCAGGGCCCCAGGCTTGTGGCTGCTGTCTCGATGCCCTGTCTACTGCCCTCCGCCCTCCGCCCTCCAGAGCTCTGGGGACGTGGCCATCACTGGCATCTCTTCCTGCTTCAGTCCAGAGACTTTATTCTGAGGAGCCTGGCATTCCACTCAGGCCATCGCAGGAGATTTCAAGTGAGAAACAAAACAAAAACTGAGGAATATCTTTCTATTTTATCACAAAGTATAAGCAGAAAACATAAATTCAGCTCTGTCACTTACCGGTGGGGTGACCTTGGGCAAATTAAATAACCTTTCTGTGCCTCAGTTTCCCAATCTGCTAAACAGGGATAATAGTAATCTCTATCGTAGTGTTGTTTTAAGAACTGGAAGAGTTAATATGAAAGAAGTATTTAGGGTTTTTTTCAAGGTGGCTGACTAGAGGCATTTCAAGCACACCTCATCTACTTAGAATAACCAAAGTCGTGTGTGACAACCACACTTTGAACACATTATCCAAAAGGGAATATGGGAGTTCAATAGAAAAGCAACAGGAAGCACCAAAAACTACGAAGGAGAAGGAACACAGGCAGCCTGCTTGGCTGGGGCCGGCTGGTAACGGGGAGACGGGGAGCGAGAGTTGTTCTGTGATCCACTCTCGCACTGGGGAAGGTTACAGTCCAGGCCACAGGTGAGCACTTTGACCCTCCCAAGGCCTGAGTCCAACTTAGGGAGCAGCAGGGAGACATGAGAAGAAATGGCTCCAGGGAGGGAGCTCGCCCTGGGTCTCATGTCCTTTCAGCAAGACACCATTTTGAACCCAAGTGTTTGGCAGGCTGTGTGCTGTCCTGGGAACCAGTGGCACTAGTGCTAGGCATTAGGGAAACTCAGGCTATTGCTTGTGGAACTGGGATGCCAGCGGGGAGTGGGCTGCCACACCAAGACTGAGAAGTGACTATGGCATGGGCTGCAGCTGCCAGCACTGGGTAGTGGGTGCCACTCCTGGACTTGAGCTAGACAAGAGTTTCCACGAGGCTTGGTTTTGAGCTGAGCAGGGGCACCTATGGCCTGGGACTGAGTTGCAAGTAAGACTCCAGCTGCTGGTTCTGATGGGTCAGCCAGGTAGGCTATGAAAGCCAGGACTGGGGAGCAGGAGAGGAATGCATGTCCACCACCCACTGGTCAAGACTGTGGCCACTGGGGCTGGCCCTACCCTCCCTGTGGCAGGACCTCAGCACAGCAGCTGCTGCTCCTCACCCACACAAATATTCTGCTATGGGTAAAAGGATTGTCCTGTTTGTCATAGCTGGTGCAGGCACTTGCTATTGGGGAGCCTGAGCACGAGCCCACCCAGTCCAGCTCCACCTGGCCTCACTTTCCTCTTTAAGACAGAGTGTGGGGTCCAGGGTCCTGGGGGTTGCACAACTCAATTCACCACCTGGGACACCAGTGTATTCCTCCCTGGGGACTGAGGTTGGGCCTAAACACCCTACCACTACCAGCCAGCTTAGCTGGCTCCTACCTGTAAGCACCACCAGCTGGCCTGGAGGCCAGCCTCTATAGTCATTTGTAACCACTTCCAACACCATTGCAAAGTGCTTGGGATCCAGAAGAGCATGTCATCACTGCAAAAGCCATCATTCATGCCACGCCAGCCACACAGGGGCTCGAGAGCCTGCTGACCCACCTGTACACCACTACCACAACTGGCATATGAGAAATCACCCCAAAAGCCCAAGAATTGGCCCACCTGGAACCACCAACACAGGTACCAGTGCATGCCTCCCCAGGGCACAAGGATAGACATGTTTATCCCACCACTGCTACCATTGAAACCTGAAGATGGGGCCCATCTGGTATTCCAGTCCACAGGAAAACTTCTATACAGCCTCCACTAATAACCACACCCTAACACACCAAGGAAACCACAGATACCACTAACACTGTTTACAGCCAAAGAAATCATATAGAGACTTCACTACTGCATGTGCCCAGAAGCAAAGCCAAAGAATCCTACTCAATTAAAATCATAGTCACATCTTCAGGGAAAAGTTCTCCTCCACCCCAACGTAATTTCAAAAACAGGAAGAAGAGACTGTTACACCAGATTAGCAAAAATCAATGTAAACAGACAGGAAACATGAAAAAGTAAAGTCATATGACACCCCAAAAGGAACATAATAATTCTCCAGCCACAGATTGTAACCAAAAATAAATTCTCAAAATCCCAGATAAAGAATTCAAAATATTGATTTTAAAAAAGTTCAATTAGATGCAAGAGAAATCTTGAAAACCAGTTCAGGACATAAATGAGAAATTTACCAAACACATAATAGCTAAAAAAGAAAATCAAACAGAAATTCTAGAAATGAAGAATTCATTGAATGAAATAAAAAATACACTGGAAATCTTTAATAACAGACTAAACCAAGAAGAAGAAAGAATTTCAGAACTTGAAGACAGGTCTTTGGAAATAGTTCAGTTAGACAAAAATAAAGAAAAAAAAGAGAATGAACAAAGCCTTCAAGACATTTGAGATGACATAAAGCCATTGAATTTACAAATTATTGGTATCCCTGAGGGCTAATAAAAGATCAAAAGGTTTAGAAAATCTATTTAAAAAAATAATAGATGATGATTTCCCAAGTCTAGCAAGAGATTTAGACATCCAGGTATAGGAGGTTCAGCAATCCCCAATCAAATACAATGCAAAAAGTACTTCACTATGGCACATTATAATCAGACTGTCTAAAGTCAAAGTGAAAGTGCAAATTCTATTATAAAAACAGTAAGAGATAAATGCACAGTCACCTATAAAGGAAACCCCATCAGATTAACAGCAGACTTCTCATCAGAAACATTACAGGCCAGAAGGTAATGGGATAATATATTCAAAATGCTAAAAGAAAAAAGCTGCCAACTAAGAATCCTATTTCCAGCAAGATTACCTTCTTAAATGAAAGAGAAATAAAGTCTTCCAGACAAGCAAAAAATGAGGTTATTTGTTATCACCAGGCCAGTCTTACAAGAAATGCTCAAGGGAATCCTAAACTTGGAAGTGAAAGGATGACATTTACCATCATGAAAACACACAAAAGTTTAAAACCCACTGGTAAAGCAATTACACAAAGGAAGAAGAAAAAGGAGTCAAATGGCACTACTATACAATTTCACCACATCACAATAACAAATAGAGAAAAAGAAACAAAGAATTTATAAAACAACTAGAAAACAACTAACAATATAGCAAGAACAAAGCCTCACATATCAATAATAACCTTGAAAATAAATAGATTAAATGCTCCACTTAAAATATATAGATTGGCTGAGTGGATTAAAAAATGATCCAACTTTATGTTGCTTAAAAGAAATTCACTTTACCTATAAAGATACATATAGACTGAAAGAAAAGGAGTGGAAAAAGATATTCCATACAAATGGAAAGAGAGCAGAAGTAGCTATCCTTATATCAGATAAAAAAAAGACTACAAGTTAAAAACAGTAAAAAAAAAAAAATAGGCAAAGGTCATTATATAATCATAAAGGGATAAATTCAGCAAAAGGTTATAACAATTCATTCTAAATACACACCCAACACTGGAGTCACCAGATTCATAAAACAAATATTACTAGACCTAAAGAGAGGATAGACAACAATACAATAATAGTGGGGACATCAGTACCCCACTCACACCATTAGACAGATCATCTAAACAAAAAATCCACAAGGAAACATTGTACTTAAGCTGAATATTAGACCAATTGGACCTGACAGACATTTACAGAACATTCTATGCAACACCTGCAGAATATACATTCTTTTCATCAGCACATGAAACATCCTCCAAGACAGACCATATGTTAGGCCACAAAACAAGTCACAACAAATTTTAAAAAACTAAAGTCATATAAAATATCTTCTCAGCCCACAGTGAATAAGACTATAAATCAATACCAAGAGGAACTTTGGAAACAATACACATACATGCAAATTAAATAACATGCTCTTGAATGACCACTGGGTCAATGAAGAAATTAAGACCGAAATAAAAAAAATTATGAAACAAAATAAAATTGAAACACAACATACCAAAATCTGTGGAATACAGCAAAAGCAGTGCTAAGAAAGAAGTTTATACCATTAAAGGCCTATATCAAAAAATAGAAAGATTACAAATTAACAATTTAACAGCCCACCTCAATGAACTACAAAAGCAAGAACAAGCCAAACCCAAAATTGGCAGAAGAAAAGAAATAATCAAGATCAGAGAAGAACTAAATGAAACTGACTAAAAAACAATACAAAGCATCAAGAAAATGAAAAGTTGGTTCTTCGAAAAGATAAATATAATTGATAAACTGCTACTAGACTAACCAAGAAAAAAAGAACCAAATAAACAAAATCATAAACAAAAAAGGAGACATTATAACTGATAATACAGAAATACAAAAGATCATCAGAGATTATTATGAACAACTATATATTCACAAACTAGAAAAGCTAGAAGAAATGGATAAATACCTACAAACATAACATCCACCAAGATCGAATCAGGAAGAAATAGAAAACCTTAGTGAGATTGAATCAACAGAAATAAAAATTCTCCCAGTAATGAAAACCTAGGACCAGATGGATTCACAGCTGAATTCTACCAAACATACAAAGAAGAACTAATGTCAATCCTCCTGAAACTATTCCAAAAAATCAAAGAAAAGGGAATTATCCCTAACTAATTTTATGAGGGTGGCATCACACTGATACCCAAGCCAGATAAGGACACAACAAAAGAGGAAAACTGCAGGTCAATATCCCTAATGAACACAGACACAAAAATCCTCACCAAAATACCAGCAAACTCAATCCAACAGCACATCAAAATGACAATACACCACGATGAAGTGGGACTTATACCATAGATGCAAGGATAGCTCAACATATGCAAATCAACAAACATGGTGCATCGCATCAACAGAATGAAGGACAAAGGCCATCCCAATAGATGCAGAAAAAGCATTTGATGAAATTCAACATCTCTTCATGATAAAAACTCTCAATAAACTAGGCACAGAAGGAACATACCTCAAAATAATAAAGGCCATAAAAGACAAACGCACAGCTAACATCATACTGAATGGGGAAAAGTTGAAAGCCTTTCCTCTAAGAACTGGAACAAGACAAGGATGCCTACTTTCACCACTCCTAATAACACGGTACTGGAAATCCTAGCCAGAGAAGTCAGGCAAGATAAAGAAATAAAAGGCATTCATATTGGAAAAGATGAAGTCAAATGGTCCCTCTTTGCTGATGATATGATCTTATATCTACAAAAACCTAAAGACTCTACCAAAAAACTTTTAGATTTGATAAATGAATTCAGTAAAATTGCAGGATACAAACTCATGTACAAAAATCAGTGGCATTTCTTCACACCAAAAACAATCTAGCCGAGAAAGAAATCAAAAAGGCAATTGCTACAATAGCTACAAAAAAAAAAAAAAAAACTAAGAAAAAATTTAACCAAGGAGGCAAAAGATTTCTACAATACAAGGAAAACGATAAAACACTGATGAAAGAAACTGTAGATGACACAAAGAAATGAAAAACATCCCATGCTGATGGATTAGAAGAGTTAATATGGGTAAAATGACCATACTGCCCAAAGCATTCTACAGATTTAATGCAATTCCTATCAAAATGCCAATGTCATTTTTCACAGAATTAAAAAAAAATCCTAAAATTCATATAGAACCAAAAAAAGTCTGAATAACTAAAGCAATCCTGAGCAAAAAACAAAAAAAAAACCAACACTGGAGGCATCATATTACCTGATTTCAAAATCTATTACAAGGCTGTAGTAACCAAAACAGCATAAAACTCACATAAAAAATAGACATGTAGATCAATGGAACAGAATAGAGAACCCAGAAATAAAGGCACATACTTAACAGTCCACTACTCTTTGACAAAGTTCATAAGAGCATACACTAGGAAAGGACACCTTCTTCAATAAACAATGCTGAGAAAATTCGATTGTCATATGCAGAAGAATGAGACTGGATCCCTTTCTCATATATAAAAATCAACTCAGGATGGATTAAAGACTTAAACTACAAAAATACTAGAAGGAAACATAAGGAAAACTTTTCTGGACATTGGTTTAGGCAAATAATTTATGACTAAGACCTCAAAAACACAGGTGACAAAAACAAAAATAGATAAATGAGACTTAATTAAACTAAAAAGCTTCTTCACAGCAAGAGAAATAATCAACAGAGTGACAAGACAACATGTTGAGTGAGAGAAAATATTTGCAAACTATTTATCCAACAGGGACTAATATCAAGAATGTACAAGGAACTCAAACAAGTCAGCAACAACCCAAAACCAAATTCATGTCATTTGCCCCTTAAAAAGTGGACAAAAGACATGAATAGACATTTCTCAGAAGAAGACATACAAATGGCCAAGAGGTATATGAAAAAATGCTCAACATCACTAACTATCAGAGAAATGCAAATCAAAACCACAATGAGATATAATTTTATCCCAGTCAGAATGGTTATTATTAAAAAGACAAAAAATAACCGATGTTGGCAAGGATGCAGAGAAAATGGAACTCTTATATACTGTTGGTGAAAATGCAAATTAGTACAGTCACTATGGAAAACAGTATGGATATTTTTCACAGAACTAAAAATAGAACTACCATTTGATCCTGCAATCCCACTTCTGGGTATCTATTGAAAGGGGAAAAAAATCAATATAACAAAAATTACCTGCATTTGTATGTTTATCATAGCACTACTTACAATAGCAAAGATATGGAATAAACCTTAGTGTCCATCAACGAATGAATGGATAAAGAAAATGTGTCATATATACACAATGGAATACTATTCAGCCATAAAAAAGAATGAAATCATGTTATTTGCAGCAACATGGATGGAACCAGAGGTCATTATCTTAAGTAAAACAAGCCAGACACAGAAAGAAAAAATGGCATGTTCTCACTCATAAGTGGGTGCTAAAAAATGTGTACACATGGACATAAAGAGGGGAATGATAGACAATGGAGACTCAGAAGCATGAGGGGGCAAAGGGGTAGGAGGGGGGAGGATGATGAGAGATTACTCAATGAGTTCAACATATGTTATTTGGGTGATGGATACCCTAAAAGCCCTGACTTGACAACTACATAATCTATGCATGTTACCAAATTTCACATGTACCCTATAAATTTGTACAAATTTTAAAAAGAAGTATTTAAGACGGTGCCTTATATAGAATTAGGGCACTATTAGTATGTTTTTGTTGTTGTTGTTACAGTGGTTTAGAGTGCAGGGTACCAAATCAGGCAGACACTGGAGATATCAATTAACCTCTCTGAGCCTCAGTTTCTTCATCTTCTTAAAATGGGGACCAAAGTCACACTGACTTCATCAGACTGCTAGAAGATCAAATGAGAAGATGCATGCTAGTGGCTTTATGTTAATCATTTAGCACAGTCCTTGGCATGTATCAAGTGAGAAAAGGCTTATACCTTAAAAAAGGAAGAAGAAGAAGAAAAATGTTGAAAGAAAGAAGAGAAAAGAAAGGAGGAGAGAAAGGAAGGAAGGGAAGGAGGGAAGGAGGAAGGAAACCTTGGTTGATAAAATAATGACCAGTCATTAGAGATCGAAGAAGACCTGCATCCCAGCCTGCAAAACGCAGTTGGCTGCAGCATTTCCTCCAGTCTGCATCATGCCCCCTTCCTGTGCCTGGCCCGGGGTCTTGCCCATCACAATCACTGACGTAAACAAGTGTCGAATGAATGGCATGTTTTAAACGTGTCTACCCAGCCTCCACGAAACCAGGGGAATAAAAAGAATCCCTTTTAAATGTTTTCTCTACTTGCTCAACACACAAGAGCCTCACCATCCAGGAGGCGGCTGCTGTGTAGGAGGCACGAATCGCGTGAACCAGCCCCATGGCTGGTTGGGGGCCCAAGCCGTGGCTTTTGAAAGACTGTGGCTCAAGTCTCCATTCTGCCAGTTGCTGGCTACAGGATTTGGGTATGTTTCTTAATTTTTCCTAGCCTCACTTTCCTTCCTCATAAAATGGAAATTGTGAAACTTACCTCATCGTGGAGTTGTAAGAATTAAATGAATTATTTGTAAGATGCCTAGGATAGTATCTGGTACATGTAAGTGTTTAATAATTTTTTTCCGTTATCGTCAACCCTGGATTTCCCAAACCCTTTAAGACAGCAGGGCTGTCCGTTCTTAAAGTAGTTTTAGGGAAAATCTTGTACCTTCTTAATTTTTCTGGTTGGGGGTCAGGAGAAGAGGGGTGAGGTCATCACCCGAGCCCCTGGAATGCTTCTGACCAGTGGCCCAGCATGCCTGACACGTGCCCACCCTGCTTTGGAGACATCTGGCTTCTCTGGCTGCAAATGTCACTCCCCTCACCGTCAGTACTCCTGCTGCAGAGATGGTGAACACTCTGGCATTGTTTCTTCCGGCCGGTGGCTTCTCTCCGGCCTGTGATTGGTACCCCTGAGATTCCAGTGCAATCCAGGCATCCCAGCTATGTCAGCGTGACTCAAATTATGTGTCTGACATCCACATGGCCCTGCAGAAGGCTGGCTCCAGCAAAAGGTTATTTGGAACACTGCTGAATGTTTGATGGCTGTCAAGTTATCTTTTTGGGGTTAGGCCATTAAAGTTGCATCTGATGTTTTATGAAACAAATGAGATAAACTGCATGTTGAAACCCACGGGGCACAGAGAAGATTTTTATGGATGAAGATAGAGCGGCAGCTAAAATTAGGTGGCTTTCTTTTATCAAAAACTTTGTAGTTTTTCTTACGCATGGCTATTTCACTTGAGTTCAAAGCAGAAGCAATCCCAAAACGTGCCGCATAGAGACTGCCGTAGCAGATTCAGTAAAACCAGGCTGCTGGGTCACCTGTAAGGGACATGGATGCATCTCTGGCTCGTGTTGTCCTATTAAGAGAGCGTCTGTGCCACCCTTAAATTCTCTACCCAACCGTCCTCACAAACCCTGAAGAAAAATTCTTTTCTAGGTCAACCTAAATCCCTCCTGGGTACTTTTTAGTCTGTGCCCCTGACACCCCAAGGTTACCATGCTTCTCCTAAGTGACCAATGAGCCAGCTACTCCAGCCAATTCTTGGTCCTCTGGGCACACTGTGCACTTTTCCACTTTTGTTTCTGGGCTTTGTTGCCTTTGCTCAGAGCATCCTTACTTTCCTGTTATTGCCTGTTATTCATCCAACCAAGTGGTGCAACAAAGAGTCCACCCAAATAACAGGCACATTGCCCAGCAGCTATATGATAAGAAAGATAAGCAGACCAAGCATCAGAACCTTCTGATCCTTGAAGCCCAGACTCAAATGCCACCTCCTCCATGCAGTCTTCTTGGCCATCCACTCAGCTGAACCCCCAGTCTCCCTCCTCCTGCACTCCCATAACATTTAGCTGACCCCATCTCCCTCTCTCTTATATAAAAGCAAAAGCTGTGTATGCGTCTGCTCCGCTATGGACTGTAAGGTTGTTGAAGATGGGGACTTCGAGGTGCTCATTTTCTTTCTTGAACCACTTAATTTATAGAATCAGGACCTCAAGATTTTTCTCCTCCCACGGGCACTTGAATGCACACAGAAGCAAGTACAGCGATGATTGATGGAACATTGTTTATAAAAGCAAGCGGTGAGAGAGGGCACCCAAATGCCCATTAATTGTGGGAAGTCGTTAAATTATGGTATAGCCTTATTATTGGGAAGCATTCTGCACTTACCATGAACGAAGTAGATCTATATGTATTGACATGGAAAGACTCCAAGAGATTATAATTAACTAAAAAATATTTTTAGCATGGTCCTATCAAGGTTTTTTTTAATTTCAAAAATTTATGAGGGTACACAGGTTTGGGTTACATAATTTGCTTTTGTATAGTTTGAGTCAAAGTTATAAGTGTGCCCTTCACCCAGTTAGTGTGCATTGTACTCACTAGGTGTGAATTTATCCATCCCCTCCTCGCCCCTCCCACCTACTTGATTTCCTTTGAGTTTTACTTCCATATGTGCACATAAGTGGCGATAGATTAGTTCCAATTTAGTATTGAGTACATGCAGTGTTTGTTTTTCCATTCTTGCAATACTTCACTACGAAGAATGGTCTACAGTTCCATCCAGGCTGTTATAGAAGAAACAAGATCACCATGTTTTTTTATGGCTGAGTAGTGCTCCATGGTATACATATATTGCATTTTATTAATCCACTCCCTATAGAGGTTGTTTTT
>VBSM01003218.1:2629397-2643225 GCA_008086735.1 Cheirogaleus medius | reverse complement strand
CACCTCGGCCTCCGAGAGTGCTAGGATTACAGGCGTGAGCCACCGCGCCCGGCCTCCTATAGAGGTCTTTAAGCTTTCATGTTCAAAAAAGAAAACCACAGAGATCTCTCTGATGTGATTGGGAAAGTGGTAGGTTATCTGAAAATGTTGGGAAAGTGAAATATCATAAAAAAAGTGAAGCATCCATAAGTTAAACATTTTATTTGAAGCTAATGTACGTTTATTTACCAATCTCTGGATGTCAATCCAAAGCCTATTTTCAGTATGAGTCTGCTGATTACAGCTCTACATCACCTTTCATGTGTAAGCCACACTCATAATGCATTGTCCAAGACCTCTAGTTTTCATTGTCTTTAAAGTGGAACAAGAACTTAAAGACATGGATACAGTAATCTGAGTGCAGGATCCTAAATTATGATACATAGAAGCTGTATAATCTGTGTAAGTTAACCTCTTTAAGCATCAATTTCTAATCTGCAATAAAGGGCATAATAATATACCCATAGGTAACTGAAAGGAAAAATTATTCTGTGTGTACAATGCCTAGTGCTCAATAAGGTTTAGCTAATCTATTAAGTATGTTACTTTTTTATCATTACAGCACAGTCAGAACAAAAAACAGCAGCAGGGGACCACTCAACCTGGGACTCTGGCCACCTCTTCTTTCTATAGCAATGATGCCCAAAGTCCGTAGATATTTGGGGGGGAAAGAGTATCCTGACATGATGCATGAATGAGTAAGAACCTGCTCGGTGCCAGATTTGTACTAGGTAGCACGGCAGCGTAGAGCTTAGCGAATGAGTTTTTGTTCCAAAGCACATTACAATCTAATGACAAAGGGTTGGATATACATAGGAAAGTAATAAAAATAATAATATAGAGTATCAATTAGGATATATTCAGTTGCAGATAATACAAAAAAAACCCTAACACAATAGCTTAAATACCAAAATTTTTAATTGACTCAAGCAATGGAAAATCCCAGAGATCAAGCCTCTGTTTCTAGATCCTTTAATTTTCTCAGTTCTGCCTTACTACATGTGTCAGCTGTGTTCTCAGGCTGGCTTCCCCTTCTCTCTAGTTAAAAAAAAAAATACAAACGCTACAGCAATTCCCAGCCTTAAGGCTGAGAAAACATTATCAAGCTGCAGTCCTGCAAATCACTTTGAACTAGTCAAGTTCATGCACCCAACTCTCACTCAATCACTCTGGCAAGACGGAAGAGATTATGTTGATCAGCTTGGACCAGCCCGGACTTACCCCTAGATCTGGTTATGGAGTCAGTTCGTTGGGTGCTTCTTGCATGTGTCAGGCACTGTGCTACTTGCCTTCACATGGATTATCACATTTATCTTCACAACAACCCTATGAGCTAAGTGCTACTAGCACCTCTAGTTTATAATTGAGGAAACTGAGGCCCAGAGAGGTTAGGTAACTTTCCCAAGGTTACACAGTGAATAAGTGGTAGAGCCAGGATTCTTCCAGACCTCACATTCATAACCACTAAACCATAGAGTCAGCCAAGGCATAAGTCCCAAGGTGGTGCCTAACATGTAGTACAGACAATATTTGCTGGGTAAATTGGGAGGGAGGAGAACTTGGCCAGGCTGGGGTGAGGATGAGAAGGTAGGGCTTGAGCTAGGTCTTTAGCAAAGGTGGGAAAATAAGATCAAGTAAACTTTCAGAGATGAGAATCACGTTATAACAAAAATGACAAAGACAGTGGGATCGAACAGACTGCCAACTCTGCCACTTATAGCTGAGTGAATTTTTCCAAGTTCTTGACTTCTCTGAGCCCAAAGGTGAAATAAGAATCCATCAGAGTGAATCAAAGGTCCAAGGGAGAATCTCAAGAGAGAAGAGGGCTGAGAATATGATCCTGGAAACCCTGAACAGGAAAAATAAAAGTCAAGCCAAGTCCTACAGAAAATGGAAAGTCCCTTGGGAGGGAAAGAGAAAGAAGACTCAGCCCACGGATTCACTACGGATTCAGTCACGGATTTCTCTAGGTGACAAACCTAGAGAAATATCCTGTGTCTCCCTTGCCACTGTCAGCCCAAGGAACAAGAAACAGGCGGATAAGGATGAAGCCTCAGGCACCATAAAATTGTACTAATAAGATAGCTCCTATACTCCCCCAATTGTGGAGTTAGATGGGACAATAGACAACCTGCTCATTTTACAGATAAGAATGAAGACACACTTGAATGCCTGAATTCCAGAAAGGTTTATAGGTAAAGTGCCTAGCACAACGCCTCATAAACAGTAGGCACTCAGTAGACCATATAACATATGAGTGGGGGATAATAATAGTTCTTAATATTTTTTGAAGTGACTTATCCAAGGTCTCAGAACTTGGTGAGTGACAAAAAAGATGAGAATCCATTTATTTTAATGTCCAGTGCAGTTCCTTCCATTACTCTTAGCTTTTTTCTTCTATGGCAAATTCAAGATGAAGGATGCCAGCTACTAATGAAAGAAAGGAGAAGAGAGAAGACTTATTTATTCCCACTCTCTTCCCCTCCTCCCCTCTCCTCCTCCTCCTCTTCTTCCTCCTCTCCTCTCTTGTCCTCGCCTCTCCTGTCCTCTTCTCTCCTCTTTTCTCTCTTTCCCTCTCTCTCTCTTTTTCCCAAAGCCAACAACTCAAAGCAAGGACAACTGTCAGAGAAGGAAATTGTTGTAGTAAGCACTGGACAAGTAGGTTTGGAAACAAAGATCTTGGTCTGCCACTAGCCAGCTAAATGATTTAACTAGCTCAGGCCCTACCTTACTCATCCACAAAAACGGTTTGAAAAAGATCATCTTTTTTTCCAACTCTGAAATTCTATGAAAGTAGCTTCCTCTGTTAACACTGCAGTAGCCTTCCGTATAAGAGAATGTAATTATATTCTAGGAAAAAATTTATAAGGCCAAAGTGACAAAAAAAAAAAAAAAAAAAACCCCGAAAGTAGCCTGGTACAGTGGCTTGCACCTGTAATTCCAGCTACTCAGGAGGCTGAAGCAGGGGATTGCTTGAGGCCACATTACAAGACCAGTGAAACTCCATCTCTTAAAAAAATTTGAAAAAAATTAGCCAGGCATAGTGGTACACACTTGTAGCCCCAGCTACTTGGGAGACTGAGGTGGGAGGATCGCTTGAGTCCAGGAATTTGTGGCTGCAGTGAGCTATGATCATGCTACTGCACTCCAGCCTGGACAATACAGTGAGATCCCATCTCTAAAAAAAAAAAATTGAAAAAACTTAAAAATCAAAAAATTGAAAGAAAAGACAGAGTTGGCTTCAAATATTTAAAAAACTCTGTAGTCATATATAGGTTAGATTTATGCTGTGTGAGGCTCCAGAAGATAGAAATAAGATGAAGGAGTAAAAGCAAGAAAGAGGCAAGTTTCTGCTCAACACAAAACAGAATTTTTCCCACGTATTTTAGAGCTCTCATATTAGGTGCATATATATTTATAATTGTTAGGTCTTCCAGATGGATTGACTCTTTTGCCATTATAAAATGTTCTTTTTGTTGCTAGTAACAATTTTTGTCTTAATGTTTATTTTGTCTAGTATTTGTATGGCCAGTCCAGGTCTCTTTTGGTTATTATTTGCATGGTATATATTTTTCCATCTTTTTACTTTCAACTTATTTGTCTTTGAATCTAAAGTGTGTCTTTTATAGACAGCATGGATTTGGAACATGTTTTCTTTATCTATTCTCTTCCTTTTGAATGGAGTATTTAATCCATTTACATTTAATGTAATTACTGATAAGGTAGGATTTATATTTGCCATTTTGCTGGTTTTTTCTATGTGTATTATCTCTTTTTGTTCTCCTGTTCCTCCATTACTATCTTCTTTTATGTTAAACAGATATTTAAATTCTCTTATTGTTTACTTTTTTTTTTTGAGACAGAGTCTTGCTTTGTCACCCTGGATAGAGTGCAGTGGCATCACTGTAGCTCACAGCAACCTCCAACTCCTGAGCTTAAGTGATCACCTTTCCTCAGCCTCCCAAGTAGCTAGGCCTACAGGTTTGCACCATGACGCCTGGCTAATTTTTCTATTTTTAGTAGAAATGAGGTCTCACTCTTGCTCAGGCTGGTCTCAAACTCCTGAGCTCAAGCAATCCTACTACTTTGGCCTCCCCAAGTGCTAGGATTACAGGCATTGGCCACCACGACTAGCCTATTTCCTGTATTTTTTAGTTGTTTTCTTAGTGGGTGCTCTGGGGATTATAAAGACTACCTTAATTTATAGCAATCTAGTTTGAATTAATACCAACATAATTTCAGCACTATACAAAATACAACACAACATGGTTCCTCCCCATCCTCTGTGCTATTATTGACAGACAAATTACATCTTTATACATTACAAGCCCATCAACACAGTTTCATAATTATTGCTTTATGCAGTTGTCTTTTAAACCAGATAGAATAAAGTTGTTACAAAAAAACACTACATTTATATTGTCTTTTATATTTACCTATATAGTTACATTTACCAGTGCTTTTTATTTATTTGTATGTATTTGAGTTATTTTCTAGTGTCCTTTCATTTAAGCCATAAGCATTCCCTTTAGTATTTCTTATAGGGAGGGTCTGCTACCAACAAATCTCCCAGTTTTTGTTTATCTGGAAATGTCTTAATTTCTCCTTCATTTTTGAAGGATAATTTTGTCAGATACGGAATTCTTGGTTGACTGTCTATTTCTTTCAGCACTTTGAACAGAATATCCTACTACCTTTTGGCCTCCATGGTTTCTAATGAGAGGTCAACTGTTAAACTTATTAAAGATTCCTTGTATGTGATGAATTGCTTCTTTTCTTGCTGTTTTCAAATTTCTCTTTCTGTCTTTGCCCTTTGAAAACTTGACTATGTTTATTTAGATGTGACTCTTTGAGTTTATTCTACTTAAGAGTTTAATGAGCTTCTTGTATGTGTAGATTAATGTTTTTAAATAAATTTGAAAGTTTTCAGCCATCATTACTTTAAATATTCTTTTTGCTGCTTCCTTTCTCTCCTCTCCTTCTGAGACTCCAGTTATGTGTATGTTGGTAGGCTTGATCATGTCCTACAGATCTCTATGAATCTGTTCATTTTTCTTCATTATTTTTTCTTTCTGTTTCTCAGCCTGGATGATCTCAATTGACCTAGCTTCAAGTTAGCTGATTCTTTCTTCTGCTAGTTCAAATCTGCTATTGAGCCCCGCCTAATAAATTTTTCATTTTAGTTATTTTACTTTTCAATTTCAGAATTTCTATTTGGTTCTTTTAAATAATTTCTGTCTCTTTATCGATAGTCTCTATTTCTTATACTTTAAATCTTTAGAGATAGTTTCATTTAGTGCTTTGTACATATGTATAATAGCTGATTTAAAGTCTTTGTCTAGTAATTGCAACATCTGGGCTGTCTCACACAGAGTTTCAATTGATTGTTTTTTTTCCCCACTGTGTATAGGCCATACTTTCCTATTTCTTTGTGTGCCTCATAAATGTTTATTGAAAACTGGTTATTTTAAATAATATAAGGTAGAAACTCTGGAAATCAGAATCTCCCCCACCTCCAGCTGGATTTATCTGGGTTTATTGTTCTTGTTGCTGCTGTTTGTTTGCTTCATGATTTTCCTGGACTAATTCTATAAAGTTTGCATTCTTGGTCACGTGCAACCACAAAAGTCTCTGGTTTGCTTCATGGTCAGCTAATGGTTAGACAAAGACTTCCTTAAATGCCTTAAACTCATACATCTCCCAGCCTTTGCTGAGGGACTCTGTGTCTGTCGTAGCAAGGCTTCAACAATCTGGTAGGAAGTTTAAAATTCTGTCTTCACTGACACTTTTTGTTTACACCGAGCCTCGAGTCCTTCCTGGGAAGGTTCAGAGCTATGCACATGCATATGATCTTCTAGATTCTCAAGAATATGTCAGAGCTTTTCCAAGCTCTCTATGAACAGCACATTCCCAGTTTTCCCTTTCCATTTTTCTAGTTAGCTTCTTGTTAGTCCCAACTGGTATCACCATCTCAGGTTTTTGAATGACAAGTCAAAAAGTGACTTTGAAAAAACAGAGAAGTTTGAGAAGGCGACAGGGCAGATGCAAACCCACTTGGAGAAGCAAAAGTTATAGGCAGAGATGGTCTGGTAAAAAGCAAGACACCCAACCCCAAAACATAAAATTGGGGGTATCACTAAAACAGAAGTGAGTGGTAAGAAGTATCTAAGGCCATACAGAGAGCAGAATGCATTCGTGAAACAGAGTAAGTGCAAGAAAATACTGGCAGAAGAAACAAGACAATTGGGAAAATTTGTAACAATACTGGTTAAATAAGAAGAATCCATGCATAGTCTTAATCTCTTTACTTACAGTAGCACGGGGTGCTGATTTAGCCCCACCTGTCAGTGACAGGCCCTGTGATCCTGGGTGTAAATGAGCTACTATCCCTCTCTGATCCTGAGCTTGTTTAGGAAGCAGTGTTTCTCAAATTTTACTGACTTGTGTATAACCTTGCTGATTTCTTTTTGCTCAGCGTTACCTTTTTTTAATGCTTTTTAAATTTTTATGGATACATAATAGGTGTACATATTTATAGGGTATATGCGATATTTTGACACAGGCATACAGTGTATAATGATCAAGTCAGGGTAATTGGAATATCCATCACCTTAAACATTTATCATTTCTTTGTGTTAACCTTCCTGATTTTTAAAAACCATATCTAAATATCATTTTTTCAATTTACTTAATTTTTACAAAAATTAACTCCCCTTCTAAACTTAAATACTACTGTAATCTTTGTGAAATTATGAGTTTAATATGTTGCATTTTTTCCTGATACTCATTAAAATAAACCTCAAATTACTAAAATACAAAATGCTCCTCCATATGCCCCTGTCTCACTTTGGGAAACATTGGATTCGATGTCTAAGGTTCTTTCCATGTCTGTGATCATGTGGACGGGTTTTCCCTGTACCTTCAACTCAGACATGTACTAAGATTACTTCTTAATACCTATCTGTGAGGATGAGGTCATCTGGAGTTTAGAATGGACTGGTTTGAGATTAAACCATGTTGATGGTGAACAGTGGCTAGAGACACCCCAGAGCTGCGATCTAGTATAGAAATGTCCATACTTTCACAAAGTATATGAAATACATTAATAATTCCACAGACTCCTAGAGGTTCTAAAGCACCACAACACAATCGATGTTAACAACAATAAAACATCACCTAGCTTTATTTCAGTGCTTACTCTATGCCAGGGCACTATACTAAGCCTACTATAAGCGTTTACTCCTTACAACCACTCTCTGCTTAATAGGTATTATTATTCCCATTTTACAGATGAGGAAATCAAGGCTTGGAGCAAATAAATGATTTATCAATCTCCTCATAACCTCCTAATGAGTTGCCATAGGTCCTTTACCTGACTCCTGAAGGCAACCCTGCCATGTCGGCGTGGCTTGCAGAGGAAGCTCATTACAGGAGCAGAAATCTGCCTCCTAATGTTTTATCAGAGACACTAGTTTTGTTCCCTGGGGCCATACAACACCGATGAAGTAAAGTTATTCCTCATTTAATTCCCCAATTTATAGATGAGAAAATGGTGTTCAATTTGGGGTTTCATGCATGACATCAGCCTCCAGAAGACAGGATAACTATTTTCTCTTTCTTCTCTAGACTAGCATGTCCCCACTGGTACTAGAGGATGTTTGCTCTAAAAAGGATAGGACACTTTAAGACGGACATCAATGAACCACCAGCAGAGGGTGGCCAGCTGGTAAGGGACTACCATCCAAGACAGCTGAGGGACGGGTAACTCATCCTGGGGAAGAGAAGATGAAGGCATAGCCCCTTCAAGTATCTGCCCAACTCTCAGTATAAATGAGGGAAATGGCTTGTTCTGCCTTATTTCAGTGGCCAGAGATAGCACTTGTGGAGAAAAATTACCAGAAAGTAGGAAGTTTGGCTCCCTAACTAGCTGTGTGACTGTTAGTTAGTCATTTAACTAAAGAGGTTCCTCCAAGATAGATGGGAGTATGACTTGGGAGACCCACTGATTTTCCTTATAACCGAAAAATGCTGTGATCGCGATAAGTCTTGCCCCAAGTTACACAGCTTGTGGCAGAGCGGGGACTCAAACACAGCTCCCCTAATCCCAAGTCCAGCATTCTCTCCATGCCATGTACCATAAATTTTAAAAAATTATACAAAATAATGTTTAGAAACTGTCCCACATGTAATTGTTTATTAATTACTACAAGTTTCTCTTTCTCAGTAGCCGCACTTTAAAAAGGAAACATATGTCTACAAATATAGAATTCTGTAAAGTAAGTGATTTATGTGTAAGTGGACTTTATTGGAGTGCAGAGAACTCCAGTGAATGAAGTTTCTCCAGTGAATGATTCTCCCATGTTGGAAGCAATGAAAAGTGAGGGAGAAAGTGAGACACAGCAGAAGCTGCACTTGCTTGTTCCTGATTGTGAGGACATGCCAGCAAGCAAGAAGGGGCCCCTTGTCTGGACAGAAACTATGGGAAATCTGCTTTACTCTCTTTTCACCAAAGGAGCAACCTGGTGCTCCATGAGTTCTATGTGGCTCTTTTAAAGAGGCCCATGAGGGCTATGAACTGTCACTTAGTCACCTCAAGAAGGAACTGCAAGTTAGGATCCATTCCAAACCCTGTCTATATGTGTTCTGATGGGGCTCTGCTTGAGCTGTAGGAATAAACATTAGGTTAGTTTAACCTATGTGCTGGGATTTCCTTAAGTATCCTGGGAACAGTGTTATATTCCATAGATTCTTATATTCTATATATATTTGAAGACTGCCATTCTATTCTATTGACTTAGGACAAGGAAAACAGCATTTTCCATTGGCTGACAACACATGCCAAGTGCCCACCTATATGAGGGACTCAAATTAAAGGGTTCCAACTCTTGATGGGTTAGTATCTCCCAGATACCTAAACCCACAATTTAAGAATCCTTATGCAAAACATAAAATATACATAAAAGATGCCATACAGATTTGATTCCCATTTTTATGATGATAAAGCCATTAGAATTTTGGAGGTTTTAGAGCTGAAAAGGAACTTAATGATCATTGACTACAGCCTGCTAATTTTGTAGCTGAAGAAATTCAGTCTCAGAAACACATAAGCTATCCCCAAGGTCACAGTGCTAATTAGTGGCACAGTAGGAACCAGAAAGAGAGTACAGTCAGCCCTCCCTATCCTTGGGTTCCATATCTATGGACCCAACCAACCTCAAATTGAAAATATTCAGGAAAGAAAAACAATAGAAAATACACATAAAAAACAATACAGCATAACTATTTACATAGCATTTACATTGCATTATGTAGTATAGGTAATCTAGAGATGATTTAAAGTACATAAGAGGATGTGTGTAGGTTATATGCAAATACTATGCTATTTCATATCAGGGACTTGAGCATCCTGGATTTTGGTATTGGGAACCAATCGCCCCATGGACACTGAGGGATGTCTGTATTCTAACGTCTAGGCTAGAGCTGTTTCACCAACATGATACTGATGACAAGGACAATATTTTCTGCAAGGATTCTAGGAGACAACCAGGCTAATCATCAGAGGTCTATATTCTGCTGTCACTGTCCAGGTGTCCCAAGACAAGTAAACGGGCTATTGTGACCTCAAATTCCCTAACCAAAGAAGTGAAACACTAATCAATGCCCTGTCAGATACAGGGAGGGTTCATTCAGATGAGAAACAGATGCTCTTGGAAATACAGCTACTCAAAGAAAGGAATGCTCTCAGAATGATGGACCAAGGAAACGGCTCTATCTTTGGCTACTTTAAAAGGACTAACCAAGCCCCATACATGTGACATGGGACCCAGACATCTAACCAACTAGTTCCAATAGATTATAAACAAATTAAGAACGTAATTTAAAAAACACTATGCATGCAAACTAATAGTTACTTGACTACACTGAATTTTAAAGAGAAGTTAAATTTCCACCTCCCTGGTTTAAGTTGTGTAAGGTGAGTAAAATAGCATATCATTCTATGCCTTTTGTTCTGTGATTTTATTATTTTTTAAAAGCATCCACTTATCTGGGATACTGATTCTTTCTCATGCTTAATCACTAGACAATGTGTTTTCCAGGGACAAGTACTGATTATTCAAGTTTCTGTCCATCCAAGACTTTTATGGAGCATCTACTGTATGCCCACTATATACCCAGTGCCTAACACAGTGTTTGGCACGTGAAATGGACTCAATTTTAATCAAATAAATATCAAAACCCACAGGCATTCTCCAAAGCACAGAAATCTCAGCATATTTGACTCTTCCATTAAAACCACTTAAATTCTACCTTACAAATCTGAATCATGCCCCTGACATGCTCTGATGTATCTGTGCACAGACCTGTGATGTTATCAGTCTAACACATATGTGATCTCTCAGCATGAATAAGCTTGATGAATACTATATAGAGTTTCAATTGCAGACTTCCAGACAAAGAAGGCATATTCTATGACTGGCCAAAATGGCATGAGGTCCTACAGTCCATTCCTCTGACTCTGTGGTAGAGAACGATGCTTTCCTAAATCTGAAAGATTTCCACTAAATGAAACAGTCTGCCTAGGTAAAGCCTTAAGTGTCTAAATGGAAAGTCAGACTGATTTCTTGAGGTAAGTATGGTTTTCATCCCAAGTGTAGCAAATTTCACTGGTGTTACATTACCGACTTACTTAAATCATTTGCTAGATGACATAAAATTGTAGGTAATTACACTACAAATAGTAATTTTAGGAACTTTTCTTATACAAAAGCAAGTAAATTTGAGCCTTATTCAATATTCTGTTAGGGAAATTTTAAATTAAATATGCCATTTTATTTAGAAAGAGAAACAGTATAAGAATATATATTCGGAACAAAGTAGGGGGTAGAAAAGCTTGCTATTCACCAGTGTATTGGAATTACACAGTGGAGGTCATGTATTGCTACTTGATACAACTAAATTTCCTAAATTTAAATGATTTCAGTGGGACCTACACACAGAACGGCCTGCACAGACCTAGTCCACGCCTAGGCTCCCAAACATTTTTTAAAAATAATGTCTCACTATCCTGAAATAACTGGGATGCCAGATGTAAGACATTTCATCAGAAACTTTCTGCAAACTAACCCAAACCAAATCTTAAGATGTTGCTTAAGAACATCTTCCCTGACACCAGGAAAGAGTTTGGGTCCTAGGTGTGGATTTGCCTGACGGATTGACTGGCTGCTCTCAAAAATGGAAACATATGTGGGCATGATGAAGGAAAGGCTTTGGAAATTAGGCAAAGGAATTTTCTTGATCCTTTTTTATCCTTTGTGTGTTTTTTATATTCTCCTAGCCAATAGGTATATCAAATTTTAGTGACTTTTTATTTTCAAAAGCACAAAAATTGAATGCTTTTGGTGTTACTTCTCAAAACAAAAACCTAACTCTAGTATCCAATCTTTCTTTAAAATTTGATGACAATTTTTAAAGAAAGCTCACACATACTCATTGCAAGAACAAGGAGAAAGAGAATTATCATCATCATCATCATTATTATTACTAAATAGGGCTTGAAAGAACTCACCTCTATACATCACAAAGAAATTATCTAGTTTACAGCTGATGGGACCACAATGAAAGTATGATTTGAGATAGCTAAGAGCAGAAATAAATTTGGATTTTCTGCTCTAATTTCACCCTCCACATAAACCCTTCTGCTCCAGATTTGTGCTTTTCTAAGTTGTTTACATAATGCATAGGTGCAGACTTTGTTTCAAGTTCATGTAAGAGCAGACGCCCTTACTTATGGCTAAGCAAAGAGGAAATGCATTCCTCATAGGAGTCCAAATCCAGCCTAGCTTGGATTGTCTAGCATGCTTAATACAAACTGCTTGCTTTCAGGTCAATTCTAAAATAGAAAGAACATACTTCTCCAGAGGTGCACATTTTGAAGATTATAAAACTTTAAAAACAACCTGTTCCACATTTCAAAACTCATTTCTTTTAATGCCAACAAAAGAACACCAACAAAATAATTTTAGATAATTTTTCAATCTGCCTTCTGAAATTTGCTACCAGGAAAAGAAAAGAAAAAAAAAAGCTCAAGAGGAAAATTATTTCTCCGTTTTTTATTAATTAGTTTTCTAAAGTTTGGAGAATATGAATTCAGCATGTTGTGGAATTACGTCATGAATTGTACTAACAGATGCTAGCAATCCTTAAGTTTAAAGACTGAAAAATAAAATATGAAACATTTATTAGAAATACTTTATATTGCTTCAATTTGGTTGTAACTAATACACAGCTGAATAAAACATAAATTCAAAAGAATATTCAATCACACAGGAAAGTGGACATTTATAAGGGGAATGAATGTTTGAACATGAACAAAATGTAAGTGTTTAGAAAACAAATAAAATTGACTATTACTCAAAAAAATAAATTCTGGTGGGGGTAGTCTTGACACTTTACAAAGAATTTACATTTAGCTTGACCTCCACAACTTAAATGTCTGAAATGAAGCTAGAGCAAAATTTAAAGGACATTTGTCCTTTTGGTTTTTTAAACACTTTGGCTCCTTCCTTCCTTCTTTTTCTTTTATTAATTTATTCTATTTTTCTACCTTTGTACACACAAACCAAGTGTCCATCAAATCATACACCAAAAAGCAGCACTCTTAAATACAATTCATTCAGGCTGAGCTTCAACAGTAATTACTGATGTTTTCATTAATTAAAACTCCTTTTTTCCCCCCAGAAGGAACAAAACGAAGTCTCTTGGGTTAGACCAGCAATCATTAAACGAAAAAGAAATAAATAAGAAATTAAAAATAGAGAGAATGTGTTAAAAAGAAGGAAGAAGTGCTGCTCATAACCATAACTGTCATCATTAAAAAAGAATCATTTCCACACTTCAAATCTGATTAAAACAGAAAGCTTCTCCCCTACTTTTGAAACAAATAATTCCACCTCAAATCCACATTTTCAGAGAAGCCCCTAGCTTTCTGCATCTGATTCCTACAACATCCCTTCACCTCAGTGAGGTAAAAGCCAGTCACTGTTTCTCTCCCAGTCACCCCACTGAAGCTCCTTGTAAATTTCAGCATAAACTCAGAACTGTCCCCTGGGTTTAGACGATAATGACACATTTCAGCTATCATCCCCCCTAGATTGAAAGATTAAAAAGACTGCCCAAATCTTAGGGGAAATGAAGGTGCGTGGGCTCACTCTACAGTTGCAGTTTTCAGCCCTCGTCGTCTAGAAGGTTCTCCATGAGTATGGATGCCACGTGGGTATCCGGCGAGTGGGAAGGGAGTCACCCTACACTTTCGCCCATCTACTTGCAGAACTCTTTTGAAAAGGTATTTCTGCATCACTTTGCTCAAAATGCAGCAAAATTCATCCGGCATTGCTCACTATGCACCCACGGGAGATCTTGCATACAATGGCTAGTGTTAAGCCACCCAGCTAATATTTAGATAGTGAATGGCGTGGAGGAGCAGGGAGGAATATGTCGCGCGGAAAAACTCAGGGTGGAAAAGCAAATGCAGAACTCAGCCCCGAGGAACAGAGGAACACACCCGCGTCTCCCGCGGAGGACGGAAGACAGAGAGCCAGGTGGCGGGCGTTGCGACCAGCAACCGCGACATTCGGGCTGAGCTCAGTGTCCAGCGGAACTGGACCACAACCCAAAGAATAAGCTTTTCCGAAGAAAGAGCCGCTCCCAATTTCAAAGAAAAAAAGAACACCGAAAACACAACTCGCGGGGGTGGAGGACGGCGGGGGCGGGGAGGGGGCCCGGGAGGAGG
>VBSM01003218.1:2604853-2629297 GCA_008086735.1 Cheirogaleus medius | reverse complement strand
CCCCCGCCCCCCGGCAGCGGCCCCCGGCCGCAGGGACGCCCCCGGACATTTTTTCCAATTGTCGGGAATGATAGCGCAGGATCTGGGGGTCCGGACGGGACCAAGAAGTGGACCCCCGGAGCCTCCAGAATATTTTTATTGATTTTTTGAAAAGATGACGAAATCCAAAAAAGAGAGTGAGTGAGTTAGAGTGCGCAAAGGAGCGAGGAGCCAAAGGGAGCGTCGTGGAGCTGCGGCGGCTACTGCGCATTTCTTTCACTCCTGGTTTTCTATCTTTAATTCACCCCCTTTTTTAGGCTCCCCGGGAATATCCGAACACGGAGGGGCTATTCCCACTCACCCCAGCCTCCTTGTCTTTATTCTTATCACACATTATACTCCCCTCCCCCTCCCCACGAAAATTTTTTTTTGTTTCCATAGATCGTGCTTTCCATAGATCGCGCTTTTTCATCCTTTTTCTCTTTTTCGGATACTATTTTCTCTCCCCCTACCAACCTTTTCCCACTCCCATTGCAGGTCTGTGAGGAGCAGAAGTGTGAAGAAGAGGTCTTTCCTCTGGCCATGAATTACCTGGACCGCTTTTTGGCCGGGGTGCCAACTCCTAAGTCCCATCTGCAACTCCTGGGTGCTGTCTGCATGTTCCTGGCCTCCAAGCTCAAAGAGACCATCCCGCTGACTGCGGAGAAGTTGTGCATTTACACCGACAACTCCATCAAGCCTCAGGAGCTGCTGGTAATGGCTGCCCCCTTGCTCCCTTCCTTTCTGCCCTTCCCGCTTTCTCCTGGCCAACAATGTGCCTTTTACCCACCACTCCAAAATAAATTCTAAGGATCCGCGATTACCTTGCCACTAGAATTTTCCTACTTGGAAGAGATTTCTCTCTTAATAGGAGATAACTTGCTTTTTGTGTTCCTACTGTGTGCCAGGTACCCTGCTAAGCGCTGAGGGTACATGCATGAATAAGATTCTCATGGAAACTCGGGTTGGTGAGATTCATTTGCAATGGTGTGTGCCATGCATGTGTATAGGGAAGCATGGAATATTGTAATTGTGCTGATATCTTAATTAAATTCCAAATTTTCAAACACTGAACTCTGAGAAATAGTTTGACTTCTCAACACTCTAGGAATGTGTTCACATGATAGGAACGTGTTACGGTGTGTCTCCTACGAACCTGGCATTCAGAGGTAGTCTTACCTATCTGTGAAGTCTCCAGATACCTACACATAGTAGCTGTTCACTAAATATCAGCTCATTGACTTTTAAGCAAAGTCAAAAGTTGGCCTTTTATTAAAGGAGTCTGAGGCCTGAATTCTTAGCTCCAGTGGGAGTGTGACCTCTGCACAACCCCAGGGTCCTGTCTTGACTCTGGTTTTCTGCCAGAGACCTTTTTTCCCATCCAGTCTAACTCCTTTTCCCTGCAGCTCCACACATAAGACAGCCATATTGCAGCAGCGCTGGATGGAAGAGCGCCTCCGAGGCCCACCTTCAGTGGTTTGCACACCTTTCTCTGCACTGTTTCCAAAAGGGCCCCCTCTGCCCGCCCCTCCCCCTCCTCACTGGCAGGGCCTGCACAAAGTCCACAGGGCTGAGACCGGCTTCTTGAACTGAGCTCTTTGTGAGCAGCTTTCCTTTCTGGGGCTGTGCTGCCATCTAGTGGCAGACATGCGCACGGTTGGGGAGGCATCGCGGAGAATGCAGAGGCCTGAATGACTTCACCTTTGAACCGCTGCCAGATTTCAGCTGCTTCTGGTTTGGTCCGAGAGGCCCAGAAAGGTGCTTTCTTCTGGGAGATCTGCTTCCTTTAATAATGGTGCAAGAAGAGTGGCTTGGACTCACCATGCCCTTTGAGAAGTAAGGGTTGGGACTTAGAGGCACCTTTGAAGATGCTGGCTTAGTCTCTTCGTAAAAAGACAAGGCAGATTTTAAAGCTTGTAAAGAAAAAATTGTTAGAATTGGAGACTAATCTCTTTTTTTCATGGGAGAGCAGGAAAACTAATCTTCATTTGGTTCATTTATTTTTAACATGATGGTAGACTGAGGGGTTCTTCAGGACACCCTAATTTTTCCAGGACTAGCCAAGCTCATTTATATTGCTCCAAATAAACGTGGCTTTTTTTCCCACTCCCTGTCTCTTTCTCCCAGAAGTTGGGATGTGGAGGAGTCCTCCTGCTGTATGAATGAGAAAGCTGAGGCCTGGGAGGGGAAGGGCTACACAGCTAGTTAGCACTGCAGCCTGAGGGCTGGGCTCTGGTAGTGTCTGGCCCTTGGCTTACACATGGAAGAGATTCCAGGTTCTTAGGATGAATGGGAAAGTGGGGTACGCTGGTGAGCTGGTTTCTGAAGATGACTGATTGATAGGCATATTCTCTCCCTGACTGCACATACATAAGTTTAAATATTTATTCTTAAACTGTTTCCCTTTGAGCACAATTTCCCATAAGTGTCTCAATAAAGGAGAGAAACAAGTTTTTTCATCAGGTGGGCTGCTGGTCCCAAAAGAGACAGGGTTGTGTCATCCCAGGACTTGGCTGGGGGATTCTGTGACCAAGAACAAACACCTTCACCTTGCCCCCAAATCACGTCCATCTGCAAAATGGGGTTGCTAATGACTATCCGGTCCTTTAGTCATGATGACAAAGGCCTGTGAAACATTTAAGTGAAAGGGCTGAGTGTCACATCCCAAAGATTTCTGCATGATGTGTCAAAGGGGAAAGTTTTAACAGCAAAGAGAAAAATGGTACTTTTTGGCACCAAGTAAAAGCAAGCTAATTGGTTGCTAAGGAGTTGGGCCAAGGAACCTTATTTTGAGCTTTATCTGCATGCATCATTTTTCCATGAGAATTAAAAAGACTATTAATCCAGTGATAGAGACATATACAATAAATTACTACCAAAGGGCCACAATGACCTTGGCCGTATCTTATTGTAGGTTCAACTTTCTGGGTGGGCAGACAGCAGTATTGCATGGAAGTCAGGGTTTGGGGGCTTGGGGAGCTGAAGGGGAAAAGAAATAGAAGAAAATAGAATCTTGGCAGCTGCTACCTGGGTTCTCATTATTTTCAGTTGAGTCTAACATTTGAAGCATAAGAAGAGCCATCAACAACTTCAAAGCTTAATGGGCACGTTGACAAATGGGCCCGCCTTACAATCTAGCAGCCACGTCCTAATGAGCATCATTAAAACTGGTCTGGATCCCAGCCCCCAGCGCCTGCCACCAGGTCAGCCTGTGGGTTTTATACTCTTCCCTTCCTTGCCTCCCTTCTTTGCCAGGAGTGGGAACTGGTGGTGCTGGGGAAGTTGAAGTGGAACCTGGCTGCTGTCACTCCTCATGACTTCATCGAGCACATCCTGCGCAAGTTGCCCCAGCAGAGGGAGAAGCTGTCTCTGATCCGCAAGCATGCGCACACCTTCATCGCCCTGTGTGCCACCGGTAAGACCAGGCCGGGGCTGGGAGGGAGGGCGAGGAGCTCTTTGGGAGCCGTCCAGGGGGAGGCAAAAGGTGGTACAAACATTCATGTTAGTTGGGGGGTTTAGGGGAGGGGTGGTCTTGAGTCGTCTAGAGTCTGGAGTTTCATTCCTAGGTTGCTTTTTCTTTAACTTTATCTGAGCTGCTATAATCTCTTTCACTGCTAAACTCATAAATGGTTTATGAGGACAGGTGTGGCAAGGGGAAAAAATTAGTGCCTGTTAAAATATTCTTTATGATGTCTAAAGTGCTCTTTGAAGATTATACATACTGCTTACTGGTTGCATTTAAATCTTTAATCTTTTGAGGAAAAGGATGGCTTGGAGATAAGCCCAAGAGGAAATTTGGGGGTGGGCGGGGCAAATATAGGTTAAAGGAACAATGTCAAGATAAATATGCGCCTGCCCTGATAAGTGGTAAGAGAGACCAAAGGAATCCTTTTCCACCATAGGGCACTTAGTGCTGGACCGGGGAGTGAACCGGTTGGCTTTCAGGAAGGGTCCACTTGCTCAGTGCTGGGTTCTGATGCCCTCACTTCATGTGGCCATGTTTTGATTTTGGCTGCAGTGCTTGACATGGCAAGTGCAACGGGCTTTTTCCATGTTGAAGGCTTCCCACCCACCGTGTTGCTCCCACAGTTGATGCGTAGTTCCTACTTGCCCATTGGCTCCGGGTTTTCCCAATGTACTAAAGGCAGTGTTGTCTTGATAAACTGAACCCTGGCCTGTTTCTCCTCTTGTTAGTGACGAAGGTACAGACCCTGGAACCTTAATTACCCAGGGGAGACATGTCAGGAGTTCGTGTTTTCATAACCAGAAACGTTAGTTAAAAAACCGACCATTTGGGCAGACCTTTTGGAGTGGTTCGTCTCAAATTGCCAAGAGTGGTTAAATTGTATAGGTGGGACTCAGCTGTTAACTTTTTTCAATACCTTGTTACATGTTACTCATGCGTTTGTACAGATGATTATATATAGTGTACATGCTCTGTGTTCACAGTCAAAAGGTCAGGCTTTGCTACTTTTCACTGGGTGACCTCGGACAGGCTGTTTAACCTCTCTGAACCCCAGCTTCTCTGTCTGCAAAACAAACCTGTTGATGCAGCATCCTGCAGCCTTTTCAGAGTGGTAGGAAAATTAAAATCAGAAAGAGATGATGCAGGTGGAAGTGTTTTGTGAACCAGGAGATGTGTGGGTCATACATGCCATGGTACTAATTGTGAAAATGCCACCATCTCCTGTTTTAACCCTGATTTTAACTGTTCCAGCCAAGGTGGATATGATGACTTTCCTTCTCTGGCTGCCCTCACCTGTTTCTGGCAGGACCCCTGCACTCTGCACTTGCTGGCTTAAGTGTAGGATTCTAAGCCTTCTACTCTGGAGTCCAGAGGACAGGTTTCCGCTTGCTGGTTTTCTTTAGTTCTGCCCTTCTGGACCCAGATCAGGCCTCATGGCGTGCACATGTGCCCCATGTGCCTCTGTGGGAGAGGCAGTTGCCCTTCCTGCGGCCCTGGGTGGGGGGAGGTTTGAGAGCTGCGGTGGACCCTTGCTGCCTTTTGGACAGTAGTGGTTCTTTGGCTTCCTTCCCTTCTCCTGCTGCCTGGCCTGGGCCTGAGAGGTCAGTCCCCCATTGACCTGTCATTTTGTCTCCCAGGCTCAGCTGTCCCTTTCCTCTCTTGTCATAAGTCACTGTGGGGGAGGGGCAGACAGTCCTTCTTCTCTGGCCCTAGGACAGCTGACCCCCGACCCTGAACTACCCATTGCCCAGCTGTTGATAGCCAGAATTCTGCTTTGACGTCATCTCTTGACCAACAGATCTTTCGGGGTCTGTTCACCCCCTTCCTCCTCTCTGATCTCTTACTGGGATTGGGGTGCTGGGTGGAATTACCCGAGTGTGGGCAGATCCCCAGATTCTGTCTAGGCCCATTCTCTAAAATTGGGGAACCCATCCCCCATCTGTGGCCTTCTAGCCTAGATCTTTGGGCTGGCTGCCAACTTTGGGGCCAGAGTAGGGAGCTTGGGATTCAGGGACTGAGGACAGAGGTCCGAAGGGAGACAGAAGCAGTCATGAAGACTGCCTTTTGGGGACGTTGAGCTACCTTTGCTCAGGGGGTGGGGAAGGATAAGAGAACAAACACCTCTGACCATATGAATACTGTGTGCCAAGTCCTAAGCCTCAGGCATGGACTACTCAGAGCAGAGGGAGGTTCTCAGAAGTTTTCCTGGGTCTAGGAAGGATGGGCCACCTTGCAAGGCATTTCTTTCTCCCTGATGGGTTTGTGCAAGTGACCGCGTCATATAGAATTCCTCTTGCATGGAGGTTTCGGTAGTCGGCCTCGCAGCATGAACACTGAGGGCTTGTAGGGAGACGAGATTCCGCACTCTGTGGCCAGGGTTTGATAAATAGGCAAGTGCCCAGGACTGTGTCTGTCAAGCAGCAGGCACTGGGTAACTGAGGACCAAAGGTAGGAGACATAGAGAGCCTCTAGCCTGGGCTCTGCTCCTGACATGTCACACCTCCTTCCCACCAGTCTTGGATGTTCTGCCCTGGAGCTGATGAAGCACCTGCAGCCCGCGTCTGGAGGCCCACAGGGGAAGGGAGTGGGGTCCAGGGGAGCCGGTAGCCAGCCTCCCGGCTGTGTGGCTGGCTGGTTGATGGGAAAAGCTGGTTGTGAAAGAGCTGGCAGTTGTTCTGCAGAGTGTGGAGAGCGTATGTGTGTGTGAAAGGGGAGGAGAGAGAGCGGGAGAGCACAGAGGGGCCGTAGGAAGGGTAGTGGAGCAGCGGTCTTCCTTTACCGGGCTCCAGGGTAAGATGGCGGCAAGGCAGACGGGGGCCTCCTGCCCTTCCCTGCTCAGCCTGAAATGGCTTCTTGGGGACAGATGACCTCAAGCTGCCTGGTGTCCCTGTCCCGCAGGTCCTGGGCAGTGGCAACATGCAGAGGTGGTGGGGATCTTCATAGCTGCAGCTCCTGGCTCGTTTAATGCTAGGGAAGCAGGACTGGGCCTTAGTGCTTCTGGCTGCAGCTCTGCTGATAGAGCCCCCAGGCCTGCACATGAGGAAAGAAGACCCTCTGAGATGACTCAGGATTGCACTCTGGTGTTGGGAGGTTCTTGAGACGTGATATTGTGCTCAATAGACGATTCCAGTTAGTCCAGAAGAATCAATGGCATTGAGTTTGAACTTGGCGTGGTGCTCGGGGAGGTGCCTACCCTCGCTCCCCAGGTACCCCACGTCCCCCTTTTTTTGCACTGGGAGCCCACCTTAAGATGCTGCACCTTGCTGTTTGTACCGCACACAAGTAGCCCCCTCCAGGCCTCTCCAGCCTGAGGCCTGAGCCGGGAGTTGACAGTGACCCATTGTGCTTTCTCGGTGCCCTGGGCCTGCCTGTAGGTGTTTCCTTAGTTTCCATCCCCAAAGTTTTAGGGGGACAGTTTTAGGGGGAAGTTAGGTGACCTGGTCCTTGATCCAGAATGGGAGCTGTACCCTGGTGCGTGCTGAGAAGAGAGAATTGAAACCCATCTTTCCACCTGTGAGCCGCTGAGCTGCCTCCACTGCTGAGAGGTCATGGGCCGAGGGGAAGTGGCATGTTGAACCAGGAGCCTCCGTGCTTCCGCCAGCACCCATGGGGACAGGCAGTGTGGCACTAGCTATCTCACTTCCCATCTGGCCGCGAGATGCATGAGTAGCAGGCTGCCTGTGTCCTCCCCCGAGGCTTGTGGAGTGGCGTTGGCATTGGCTAGTCGTGGCAGGCCTGCCCCACAAGCACAGGGTGTGCTGACCCTACTCTGGGGCAGATGAGGTGTGTACATCATTCATTCGCTGGCCAGTGAACACCTGGATTCTGGCCACTTTGAGGGGGAGGGGGAAAGCCTGACCTGGGCTTCCCCTTTCTCTGCCTGGGAGCCAGTCAGTGTGTCTCTCTCTCTCTCTCTCTCTCTCTCTCTTCCCCCCCTAGTGGTGGACAAAAGCACAGCAGTCACTCCTGTACTTAAGGCCAAAATGATCAGTGCTGACCTTAACTGGGCACTAAGAAATGCTGATACCAAGTTGGTGAATATGGGGCACCCAGATTAGGGAGCGGGAGCCCAGTGGGACCCCTGTGGCATCCTTGGGAGCTTGCTGGTGCCTTGGCTGGGACTAGGACCCTTTTGACTCCTGAGGGGCTTTTCTTCCATTGTGATATAAAAGACTACCCTGTATTCTTTGTGGTGTGCGGCAGGTGACCTTGAGGAGCTGTCCAACTTCTGGTAAGTTATAAAGAGCTCTGGATCCAGAGTCTGAAAGTCTCCATCTTACCCCAGGCTTAACACTCACAGTGAGTGACATTAGACAAATCACTTAATCTCCCAGGATTTCATCAATTCACCTGTAAAAGGAGATGTTTGAAACAGATGAATTTTAAGTTTCTTTTTATTAATACCTCACTGTCACCACCACCACCGTGAACAAGCATGCAAACACTCCAGGGCTGCGAGCGGTCTTGTCCGTAGAGCTGGGATTCCCCTCAGGTGTGTCCCTTGCTTCCACCACCTCGCCGGCGGGGTGGAGGGGGACGTCAGCGGCTCCTAGCATGTGGGCATTGTTCCTCCCTCTGGGTGAACCACGTCCTAATGAATGTGGGGTGTGCTAGGAATGTAATTGCCAATGTCTGTCTTTCATTCACTGTGTTTTCGTTTGGTTTTTTCCATCCCTCTGTGGGGCCTCACTTTCTCCCACTCCTGACAAAGCAACAGGAGGCGTTGGGGACTTGATGGAGCCATTTCTGGGACACATACACAACCGGATAGTAAAAGAATCCCCAGGAAGTACAGAGTCCTCAGTTTTTCTGGCCTCAGTATTCGTGGCCCGCTCTGTGCATCTGCCTGCATTCCAGGGATCCACAATCCCGCAGGAAGTCCCAGTAGTGAGAATGGTGAGGATGACGGTGACATTTATTACTTACCATGAACCAGGCACTGTGCTTTTACATGGGTTGTTTTAGTTAATCCTCAGAGCACTGCTGTGAGGCAGGTATAATTATTCTCCTCATTTGCAGGTGAGAAAATGGAGAATCAGGAGGGGTTAGGTAACTTGCTCATCTTTACATAGTTTGTAGGTGGTGGGACAGAGTTCACTCCCAGGCTGACTCCAGAGCTTACACCCTGAAGCAGTAAACTGCATTGTTTTGGAGTTCTGGTTTGGTGTAGGAGGTAAGCCAGAGCTCAAGGCCCTGGGACAGCTTCTGTCCCCCATGGCAAGGTGTGTGGCTCCTCCCGCTTTGCTCAGATGCCCAGATGCAGCCTCCTGGAGTAAGACCCTCCTGTGCGTGGTAGGAGCTGGCGCCCAGTGGAGGCCATCCAACCTGCATGCACTCACCTTCCCACTCAGAGTCCTTGGCCTTATTGTGCAAATGGAGAGTTTTCCTAAGAGGTATCTCCGGGCTCCCTCTGCTAGATGCCTCCTTTCTGTGAGAAGTTCCTTTAGAAGCTACCATGTAGTATACACCTGGCCATTTATAGTGCACCATGCTGTGTTGTGTCACTGTCTAATGAATTGGTACCCCAGCCTTAAGAAGACTGGCATCTTCCTTGAAGCAGGAACAATGCTTTACATTTTGGGGGACTCATCCATGCTGCTGGGAGCAGGGAGGAACACATTGTGATGACTCGATCAGAATGGATCACTGATCAGTGCATCGCTTCTCACTCAGCTGCAGGAGTAGGAGGGACCTCAGAAGTCACAAACATCTCACCTGTCCAGGTGGTGAAGAGGATAGACCCTCACCCCTAAGTGTGCCTTCTGTACAGCTTGTTGGCATTTTTGACTTAGAGACTTCTGAGAGATTCTTACCTGGTTTTTATTTATTAAAATACCATGAAAAGAAAATTTTACAAGCTTATTCGTGTTTCTCCCACCTAACAGGATAGGTTTCATTTTCTTTGTATCCTTCTAGTTCATCCATATGCATGTGCGTAGATGTATTTATACATTTATGGCCAGTCATAATCTTCATCATAGCATGCATGCATGCAATTTGATTTTCTGCTCCCTTCTTCCAAGTGTATATTGTGAACATTTCTCCATCCTGTTGGGTAGCCAGGAAGCCAGGAATGGCTGCATAGGCTGGGTGGAGTTTTCCACCGGTGAGTTCGGGTTGGCTGACTAGAGCTAGTACAAGGATGAAGCTACTACAAAAATGAAATGATGTTTCGTTTCTGTTTTTTTCTCTGCTATTTCCCTACCGGTGAAGAGGAGGGTGTCCTTGAGAGTGGTCCTGGGGCAGTGCCTGGTGCCATGCAGAAATAGCACTGCTCTGTGGAAAGGGATGCTTTGTGCTATAATCTGTTGTCTCTTGTTCTTTTCCGTGGGAGTCGTTCCCCTTTCAGACCCTCAAGTAAGAGCTAAGCAGAGTTGGAAGGCACCTGGGAATTTATCCTGCCTACTACCTATAAACTCTTTGACCTGAGCCATGAAGGAAGAAATATGTTTTATAACACAACTCAGGCTACGGGTACAAATACATCAAACTGATACAAAAGTTTCCGCAAACAATATTTGCTTTTGCTACATGCAGTGCCTTCTGATACTTTCTACGCTACTCTATTCCATTAAATAAGAACAACAAAAAATGCCGGTCATGACCCACAAATGAATTTCATGACCCGTGAATGAGCTGCAACTGGAAGTTTGAAAAAACACTGATCTAACCCAACCCCTTATTAAGAGACAAATGGGAATCCAGGGGCTTGTGGGGAGGAAGTGACTTGGCCATGGCCCCACATTCTAGACCCAGCTCGCGTGCTGATGTTGCCGCACTTATCTGGGGTCCAGAGGAAGACGCTGGTCTCCTGCTGTGGCGGAGCAGAAAGATGGCACGGCAGCTGTCTTTCTTGTCTTGCCGTGGAAGCACTCTGCCCCGCTAGTGCCACTCCGAGCTGCTGAGAAGGAGACCAGTTCCTGCGCACAGTGTTCTCCTCTTCCCCGTTCCAGAGGGCAGTGTCCCCCAGAGGGGACACTGAGCATTTTCCTAGTAAAGCAAAGAGGGAGGTAGTGTCGCCCTGTGCAGCTCTCATGCCTGTTCTGCACATGCCCACTGGCTTCCAGGAGTTAATTCCTATGCTAAAAATAAGGTTGGTTTTGCTAGCAGTGGAACAACAAAGCTCTGCCGGTGTGAGGGGTGCTTCCTGGGCTGAGGCCTGTGGCAGAGGGAAGGGAGGGCTGGGGATCCTTTCCTGCCCCTTCTCTGCCAGATGCTCCCACCCAGGGCCTTTGTGGGCCCAGGGCCATGGGCTGCCTGCCTCTTTGTGTTATGAATGTCACAGGGGGGAGCTAACGAGGTTATTGGGCAGAGAAACGCTCTCCTGTGACCCATGTGGAAGAGACCTACAGCAGAGCAGGAGGCAGGGAGGTTGGTTTTGTCACACCGTCCAGGGGACAGAGAAGGCAGAGGAGGAGCTGGTGCCCAGCAGGCTGGGGCGCAGCACTGTAACATACGGCCCTCAAGAGGTGGAGCTGGTGAAGGGGCGAAGGAAAGCAAGCCAAGGAGACAGGCAGACGGCCCAGCTTGCTCCATGTTCATGGGATTCAGCCGAGATGGGAGGGGAGGGGAGGGTGCGCACGGCTCAGCCACCCATGTTGATCGCTGCTGATTCGATGCTGGGGGTGATGGGCTCACCACTAAAAGTGCTGCCATGGAAAATGTTTCCATGGTAGAGCCTCATACAGGAAGAAGCGGAAATACTAGGGCATCTGTTTTTTTGTAGGATCAATCTAATATTTTTGCCCTGCCCCTACATGTACCTTCCACTTCTCCATTCAGTAAATTCCCTGGAGTCATGCTGAGACTAGAGGTAGTACACACTGGAAGATTTGCTCCATTCCAGGACTGTCTTGTCCCTAGGATGACTGATAAAACTGTAACCTCTCTAACATGTCAACACAAGGCAAGAGCACCTTAAACTCTCAAAAGTCTCAGGTTTCTCATTCACAACATTAGGGTGATACTCGGGTGCACCTTATATGGTTGAAATGTGAATTAAATGGTATGGAACATATAAGGCACTGTACATGTTGGTAATCGGTAGCCGTTAGCAGCAGTAACAGGTGGAAGGTGTAGCTATCCTTATCTCCCCGTCATGGACTGAGCAGTCACTGGGCCGTGGTCACTCAGCCCCCTTGGGAGAACTCGGAAGAAAATGAGGTGTTTGGTCTCCTAGGCTGAGCCTTCTAGTACACGGGAGCATATTCTGTATTTGCCCTCAGAGAATTGGAAGTGGAGGGGGTTCAGGACCCTCAAATATATCCGTAGTTTGCACTTTTGTGTAGAAACCACTTTTTTTTTTTCTAGCAAGAAAATGGTGCCATCAGGCCCATGAGTCATAAAGTCTAGACCAAGTCATGTATCTGATGAGGACAGTGCGGGTCATCTTTGGTGCTTGACTAAAGCCCTATCCTCTGCTCTGGTGCTCTGTGAGGATCCTTGCCATTTGGCCAGAAGTAATTGGGTGAAACTTGGTCCCCACTCATTCCCTGCATTGCTGCTTCTCTCACTCATTTCTTTTTTTTAATCAAATCTTTGTTTAGGGCTATGTTAGTCCTTGATACTTACACAGAGAATATGGCAAGATCCCATGTGGATTATCTTCCTAAAATTTTTGCCAGATTCCCCTACCTCCTTGTACCTTTTTCTCCTTCCAACATCTGGAGCCCTTGGTTTATTCCACTTGCACAGCACATGGGGTATCTCATCTGTGCTGGTCTCGGACCTCCTCTGCTCTGTTCTCACCATTACATCCAGAGGAGACCACGTCTCGCCCACACCGCTGCCCTGGCCAGTGTCCAGAATAGCACCTTGCACATGCTTAACCCCTGTAGGATTGTGGAGCTTAGAGGGTTGGAGCCTTTGTCCTCTGTGAATTCATTCTGAGCATTCAGATAACTTCTCTTCTTTCCTTGCCTCAGTCTCCTGATTTTAAATCTGGAACAGCCACGGTGATGGCAAATAAATAAAAGGCTTCTTGTGAAGGAAGGACTCCAGGGAGAATGTGCCTATAGCGGAGGGGTCCAAGTGCAGCTGACCCTCCGCCATCCTATTTCTGAGTATCTGCAGGCTGGGAGGCTCCTGGATCCAAATTCTCTCTGTGCCCTGACCTTCTGCCTCTCCCTCCTTGCAGACTTCAAGTTCGCCATGTACCCACCATCCATGATCGCAACTGGAAGTGTGGGGGCAGCCATCTGTGGGCTCCAGCAGGATGAGGAAGTGAGCTCTCTCACTTGCGATGCCCTGACTGAGCTGCTGGCCAAGATCACCAACACGGATGTGGTAGGTGGCGACCACCTTCTTGGTTAAGACCAGATGTCTCTTCTCAGCTCAGGGAAAGAGAAAACTGATTTGATCATGATGTGTTGGAGGCATTTTCTTGGTTTCTCTTTTCTAAGGTCAACATCCATGGTCGCACAAAATTCAGCAGGTGATGCCTTCTCTTAAGGTTTTGAAAGCCTGTGCACCATAGAGTACAGAAAAGAACTCAGCAAGCAGGCACAAGGAGGGCAGGAGGCCTGTTTACTAATTTTCCTCTGCGGCGTGGGCTTCCCAGTGGGTCTGAATTGTTGCTTCATTTCCATATTTGTACACGTAGTGGGGCTGCCTCTGCTCCACAGTGTAGAGCTTGAGTGTCTGCTCAGACACACCGAGGCTCTAAGGCACAGAGAGGAGAAGGGACAGTCACAGCCAGGAGTCAGCTGCAGTGGAGGGCACAGAGAGACAAGGTGCTCATGGTGAGAATGGTGTCCAGCCCTGGCAAACCTTTCAATCACTCCTGTGCTTTGTCACTTTGTTCAATGTAGCAATGGATCGAAAAGCACTTTTAAAAGATAAATTACCATACAAACTCAAGAAACTTATTAGCTATAGATTTTTCCCATTCTGTGCACCCTGTGGGAGGCCTGGAGGCTGTTACTTCTAGCTGCCAGAATTTGAGGCTCTGAGACCTTGATTTCAACTGGTGGCAAACTGCAGTCCTAGGACATCTGAGCCAGATGGTTCTGCGAGGTCAGGGAGGCAGTGGCTATATTTCCCACAGGTGAGGGGCAGTGGCAGAGCTGGGACTAGCACCTCCAAGCTCCAACTCTAGCCTGGACACTTCACACTGCACCCCTGCTGCAGCTCCTGAGATCTTTGGGTTTGAAAAAAGCTGATTTAAAGGCAACTCGAGAGAGGAGCGTTGGCTCTGAGGCCGTCGTGCATCACCATGGAAAGGCTCGAGAATGTGAGGAACTTCACCATGACACCCTCCGGATGGTTCAGAGTGCCCTGCGTGGGAATTTATTGAGTTGCGGGATCATGTGACTCGCAGGCCTGCAGCGGAGGCCTCCATATGGGATGCCTGAGCAGAGGGTTAAACCTCAGAGAGCCTAAAGCTGATGCTCGCTGGCCTTCTCCCCCTGCCCCCACCTGTGTTTCGCCCTGGCATTCGTTGCCAGCTCAGAGAGGTGGCACAGGGAGGTGCTGAAGGGCCGGACTGAACAAATCCAGGGTCCTCCTCTGAAACAGTTCTTAGATATGCTTTTAAGATGCTGGCTCCAAAACATATGCTTTTTACACAAGGGCTCCACAATACATGTTGAAAAGACCCCTCCACTGCAGCATGAAGAATGCTTTTCTAATTCTCCAGAGAAAAATCGTGGGCAGAACTTAATATTTATAGAAATGGTATGCTTCCTTCCTTTACTCAGTGTCTCCTATTAAGGCTGCCTTACAAATAGGACTCCTAGCCAGTTTAGGACAAGCCCCTCCTCATCCCTGGAGACAGAAATGTCAGGGACAGGAGGTTGACCCCCGAGGCATGGTAACCTCTTTCAGATATTTATAGACCTGCTCTGATGGGCTGACCACCCCACCTAACATCCAGCCTTCTCCCACATCTCTTTGTCCCCCTTACTGATTTCATATGGGCAGAAGTCACTCCTGGGGGTTGCCGCTGAGGCTCTTGCACTGTGCCTTGCTTTTCAGACTGCAAACCAGCCTGTCATCTCATACTGGAGACACTGTTTGCCCTTTTCAGATACCATGTAGCCAGTGCATTCAAGTCAGCTGTCAGACTGGGCTAAACGGATAGAAAGCCAGAAACAAAGCCGGCTGAGCTGTGTCCTCCTGCACAGCCCAGCTGTTGAGTTGGTGCCTCGTACTACGATTCTTCACCGGGAATGCATCCACATGCCTCCTTCACACCAGTGGGCCTAGCTAAACATCTTAACATTAAAAGCCAAGCGTGAACAGAGTAGAATGTAAAATTCATACCACATTTTCAAGTAAAAATTTGAGACCTCAGTAAGTTCCATGCTTATCTCTAGTACCCCAGGGGCTTGCTCACCCTATTCCTGCGAGTGTTTGGAGTGTTCGTGGGGAAAGGTTGGAGCCGCCCTGTGTGCACGTAATTCCACAAGTACTCAGTCCCCTCCCATCTATCGGCCTGTCTTCTCTAAAGAGCTGAAGCTCAGAGTGAAGGAGAGTGGAAGGACTAGAATTTGGAATGCGTTAGCATTTGGACAGAGGTGAGTTTTGCTTCCGGAGCACTGTTTACCATTTCATAAGTCAAAAAGTGGCATATTTCAAGCACTCACCCTCCATTCATTTCTGGAAGTATTTATGGAAGCCTCAGTTGTTGCAGACTGCTCTGTTGTGAGGTGTAGGGGTGAGCAAGCTATGTCTCCTCAGGCCCTATGCAGGAAGTTGGGGTGGAGGGGCAGTGCATGGATGATAGAAGATGAGGTTCCTGTATTCAAGGAACTTAGCAATTGTGTGGAGAACCAAGAACGGAGCATGCAAAACCCTAGCAAATGAAGACCGTAAGTGAATGGATGAATGCTAAATAATGTGCCGGGAGCTATAAATGCAGCAGGAAATCAACTGGAAAGACGGAGCTCATAGACCTAATATAAAACACAGGCCTCCCAGCAGAGTAAACCTGGTATTAGAAAATGTCCACTGAATCATCAGAATAGAGAAACAAAACCTATGTACATGCACAACGGAGTATTACTCAGAATTAAAAAGAAATGAAATTCTGATACATGCTATAACATGGATCAGCCGTGGGGCATCGTGCTAAGGAAAATAAGCCAGTCACAAAAAGACAAATACCGTATGATTGCACTTACCCGAGGAACCTAGAGTAGTCAGATGCATAGAGACAGAAAGTAGAGTAAAGATTACTCAGGCCCCAAGGGGAGGGGAGGATGGGGAGTTAGTGTTTAAGGTCTGTGGAGTTCAGTTTGGCATGAAGCGGAAATTCTGGAGATGGACAGTTCTGGTGGCTGCACACCAATGTGAATGAACTTAATGCCACTGTACATTAAAAAATGGTTAAAATGGTAAATTGGCGTTATGTACATTTTACCACGATAAAACGTATATGTGTGTGTACACATACGTATTGTGCGTATGTACATGTGATGTATATAAAACATCCTCAGGGCACGCTATGAAATGCCCATAAGTTTGCGGTGAGCTCTCCCTTGGAGAAGTCAAATGCACACGTGCACTGGACCACATTTTGCCCCCTGGCCCTAGTGCACGGACGAGTAGGAATTGCTGATAGTTTACCCTGGAGTCCTTGCCGTTCTCCGCTGGCACCTTGTTATTTATGATCTCTTCAAACTTACAGAGTTCTCTAGCGCTCTGGGTGATAGGCCACGGACTGTCCGGGATCAAGCTGTTGAAAGAGGGTCCCCTGGATTCGCGTGAGACGCCATACGAGTTTCTCTGGCTCTTTGGCCCAGCAGCAGATAGCTTTGATAGGAGGGGCCTGTGTGGCTCTGAGAAAGTCGGTCTTTGTTGCTTCGTCTGGTTGCCAAAATAAACTGGAACGCTTCATTCCAAAGAGAAAGCTGAGTGAGGAGCCTGACAGTTTTACAGGGAATAAAAGTCTCAGAGGGTGGTATATTTTAAGTACTTTTTCCTTCCAGTCGTAAGAGTTGCTAAAAACAGACACCGGCCAGAGGGGCAGTTCTGGCTGTGGGGGAACTTCTACCGGGGCTTCCGGTGCCCAGGGTGGGTTGGGAGGCGCTGTCCTGGGTCCCCGGTGACCCTTGTCCTGCTTCCTCAGGCGGACCGGGTCCTCTTCCGTCCCCTCTGCACTCCGCTCGGGCTGGGTGCCAGCGTTTATCTCACTGTTCCTTGTCTATAGAACCTCTTGAATAAGACCCAGCTTTTACTCAGCTCCTTCTGCAGAGCCCCTGGCAGAGTCGTCGGGGTGACAAGTGGGTTTCTCATTTGCTGGACTCCCTGTGTCCTTTGGAAAGCTGTGTCTTTTTTTAAACATTAGTTAGATGTCAGGATCCTGAGTTTGACCTGACTTTATCTTCGAGCAGGTCAGTCCATTTTCACAGGGCACAGCTCCACAAATTCACTAACCGAAAAGTGAAATTGAGGCTCGCAGGCCACAAGTGAAGTTACTGGAAGCTATTGAACAGGACAGATACAGACTCTTGTCATCTGGTCATTATATTGATCCTTTTCTGGCTAGGTTACATCAGAACTCTTAAATATTGCCCAGAGAAGCTTCCATGAAGTCCCTTCCTTAGGGTTATCCTGGCAGTTTATGGTCCTCGTTGTCAGTGGGCCATTAAAAATCAATTCGCAGTGCAGCGGAAGACGTCTCAATGTCGACGACATGTGACTTACAGGGTCCCAGTGTCGTGTCCTCCTCCTTAGCTAGAAGCGCCGGCTCACTCGGCAGCACACGTCATTCTATAGGCTGCTCTGTGCGGGCTCTGTCCGCCATGGACTCTCCAGGCCTGTGTCAGGAGCCTCGTGAGCCTTGCTGAGGGAAGCTGGGGGCGGGGAGGTAGAATAGAATTGGGAGCTGATGCCTCCCTCTCCTGCCTCGTTTCTCTCCAGGCCTCATTTGGTATGCAAGGAAATAAGCCAAACGGCCTGTGAAGAAAGGAAGAATGAGATAGTTTCCTAAGTTGTCTCTGCCTGAGTTGGCTGCGGGTCTGGGGCTCATTCAGCCCTTTGTCCCCCTGTTGAGTGCAGTGCGTGTGTGGTGACAATAGAGTGATGCAGTGACACTGAGGGCTAATGGTAGGAGTTCCGTCAGCCCATTCATGGAGGCAGAGGAGGGTGCAGGGCGCCGAGCTCGAGCCAGCAAGCAGAGGAAGTCAGAGCTTGTACCGAGCTGGAGATCACAAACACTGCTGTCAGGGCTGGGCTGGGGGCGGGGGCAGCAGGCGGGAAGGAGGTGAGGGGGGCCTATCATCAGGGCCCTTGGAGGGTTGCCCGACCTCCAGCGCTGCGGAGTGCCACCTGTCCAGGCTGACAGACGAGTATTATGGCTTCCCTTTTAATCAGCTTAATTTGGGGCATCTTAACACAGCGCCTGGTGCTGCTGGAGGCTGCCGGAAAGCTGATGCCTTAGAGCTGCTGCGCTTCGATGCACGTAGCATCTTTTGATTGGAGGCACGGTCGCTTCCCTCGCCCCAAGCCCCAGCCACCTGGGCTATGTCTTCCTTTCTTAGAGATTCTCTGGCCTGTGTGTTTTTACTTAGAGCCTAGAAAAAGCAGAGGTATGTAGGAAAAAAGAGTTCTGAAATTAGAGGCTTGCCCTTTGTAAAGCCAGGCTCAGCTTTTAACTGAGCAAGCCACTTCACTTCTCCAGGCTTTAGTTCTCTCACCAGAAAACGAGGGCATTTGGCTGTTTGATCTCCAGATGCCCCTGGACCTCCAAATTGTCTGATTCTGTGGCTATTGGTGTGTGTTGTCTTATAATCCTGCCCCTTTGGAAATACTCTTAACTCCACTCTTCTCTTGACATGACCCCCTAGCAGAAGCAGCCTGGTTGGATGTGAGGCAGGGGTCTTCTTTCCTCCTGGTCACTGCCCCTACCCCAGTCCCACGCATTCTCCTGCCCTCCTGCTTCGGGCAAGAAGGGGGCTCTGTAGAGTAGGTACAAGAGGTTGCAGGTAACGGCGCTGCTCTGCTCTCCTCTTCCTTCACTCTCCACCAGCTCAGAGTTTACGTGTCCCTTGGGAATCCAAGAAGGGTTCCTGCCATGATAAAGGAGGGTGTTGCCGTGCAGTGTGTGAGCTCTGTCTCCAGGAAGGGGGATGCCGATTTCTCTCTCCGCCATCCCAGGGGAGGGCTCCACGTTATTTATGCAAGACAGGCCCTTGCCCTCAGGAAGCCGTTGTTCATCTTGCTGAGCTAAGAGTGAGGGTTTCGTGTGACTGAAAGTTGAGCTAATAATTGCCAAGTTAGGGGAATGTAGGACCTGAAAGAGGGTTAGGCAGAGACCCCGGAGAGGCTAAGTGTCCTGCTGTGTCACAGGTGAGTGTACAAGAGAGCAGGGGAGGGCTCAGGGCCCTCCATCCCCAGGGCAACCACCTCAGTCATCCTGTCCTCCTCCAGTCAGAGGGCCAAGGACAAAATCTCGTGTGGTCAGTGTGATTTGGATTGACATTAAGGTGGGGCTGACTGAAGAAAGGAGAGAGTGTGCACTTTGTATGAAATCAACGAAATCTTCTTCCTCCATTTTGTTCAGAACGGCCTGTGCACATGTTTTTGGATGGAACATATGTCAGTGTGACTCTTCACACACATGTTACCTTGAGTCCCGTGGCTCTGAAAGTCCAGGAGAAGTGATTGCCGAATGCCCCCGTCCTCCCCGTGGAGTTTTCTCAGAACTGCTCCTTTAAGGTCTCAGGCTGCTGGAAGGGAAGGCTGAATAGCAAGAAAAGTGGGAACATTGGTGACCCGAAAGGGAAGGCTCTACAAGGCCTGACGTCAAATTCTTTAGCCTTCTGCAGCCTGGTCTCCCCATTGGGAGGACCGTTCTGGGGTGGTCAGTGCACTGATGCCACATTATTGGGGTAGCAGATGCGCTGCCCCAGGTTACCTTGCTGTGGGGCCAGAACAGAGCCTCTGAGGAGGGAGAGCCAGGCAGGACTGGCGGAGGCACTAGGTTTCTTGTCTAGGGGCAAGGTCTTCCACACGCTGCACGTCAGGAAGTAGTCACCAGGCAGCTGTGGCACGTCAAGCCCTCTTTAATTTAAACACACCACATTGCTGACACCTAATAGGCATTTCTCTTTTAATTTAATGGTTCAGAGCTGTTGTCTGTCTGTACCTCTCTCACACACACATACACACACAGTCCCTCAATCAGCTGAGAATCCTGCTGTCTTTTTAATTTTTATTTTATTATTTTTTCAGAGGCAGGGTCTCACTCTGTCACCCAGGCTGAAGTGCAGTGGCACATTCATAGCTCACTGTAACCTCCACCTTGGGCTCAAGTGATCCTCCTGCCTCAGCCTCCCAAGTAGCTGGGATTACAGACAGGTACCACCATGCCCAGTTAGTTTTTTTGTAGAGACCGGGTCTCACTATGTTGCCCAGGCTGGTCTTAAACTCCTGGGTTCAAGCAATCCTCCCACCTTGGCCTCCCAAAGTGTTGGGATTATAGGTACAAGCCATCGCACCTGGCCCATCCTTCCTAAATGACAAAAGCTTTTAGGCCTTATGCTTTGGGTAGGATTTGTCTTCTGTAAAAAAGTATACAGTTGGAGGCAAGTATATAGTTACCATCTCTATGGTATAGAAGTGCTCTGATTCATTCCCCTTGCCTCCTGGAAAAAAAATTTTAAACATCCCCTTCTGAAGCATGATTGAGGAGCATCACACGTTAACTTTTCAAATTTAGTTGATTACTCTGCAAGAAAAATAGAGAAAGAAGAAAATAACATGAATTTAAATTCTGAGGCCCAACATTCCGCTCAGTGAGTCTGTGCAGTGGGTGAGGGAGGGCGGATGGGATGTGAGATATGATGCCACCGTCCCCATCTCAGCTCCTGCCATGTCTCGTGGGATGAGCGACTCATCACACCATGATGCTTCTGGCACTTACAGATGGGTATCATGCTACAGCACAGCCCCTCTGAACACGTCAGCTCCTCACATGCTGCTCAGATGAAGAAAGAGCTATCTGTTCCAGCGTTAGAAGAAAAACTGATGGTGTGAGACTCACTGTCCATCTCAGATGTAGGACCTTCCTAAGGACGTTCCACAGTCATTTTGACTATAGTCAATTTTGGCCTTACGTGTTCACCCCCACATTAGCTTTGATTCTGTATTTAAGATTAATTGTTTTAGATTATAAGGCTTTAAGGTTTTCAAACATCTACTGAAATGCAGGTGCACCCAGAAACATTATACCTTTAGTCTTTACCACCTAGCAAGTAGTGACTCGTGAGCACACAATGCCACACGGGCCTTGGAAGAGGGACTGTGGGAAGAGCCCAGCAGGGAGGAGCTGGAGAGGCCCAGGAGATTCTAATCACTAGTTAAGGGGGTCGCATGGGGTAGAGGATATGGCCAGGAGATGCCACAGAAAAGTTTGAGCGATGTCAGCTGGTCCTTGGCTGTCTGTGTCTGACTCCATCTTCTCTTTGTTCAGGGTGGCACAGAGACTGTCACTGCCGGGTCACATCTGTCTTGTTCAGCACTCTGCCCAGTGCTGGGCACACAGCGGACCCTTCACCAGTCTTGAGCGAGTGCTAATCCATACCTCATTTCAACGAAATCTAAAGAATCAGATTTCAGGACTGATTTGTCGTTATTGATAATAAGTAATGATCATTTATTGGGCTGCCACTTAGCACTGCACAGTTGCTCTTGACTCTTTGAGTGTTTTGTTATCCTTACTCTACAGATGGGGAAACTGAGATCAGCAAAGTTAAATAATTTAGCTGCTACCTGCAAGGGTGGTGGGTGGGCAGCAAATACCACCTCCCTCTTTTTCTTCATTCTACTGTGAGTTCCAGGTGATATTTCTTCTCTGACTTTAGATCTCAGTCTGCTGTCATTCCTAATCTTAATTTTAATTTTAATTCCTAATCTTAATTTTAATTTTCAGTAAAAGCTGTAGTTTGTCTTTCTGCTTTTAGAATTATTTCTTAAAAAAAAAAAAGCTGTAGCTTGAAATGTGGAATAGATAAGAAATAGGAAAGGAAAATTTAGGGGTATGGAAATTTTGTGCATTAGTAGTTAATTCCAACTTTATTTTATTTTATTTTTTTGAGACATAGTCTCACTCTGTTGCCCGGGCTAGAGTGCCGTGGTGTCAGCCTAGCTCACAGCAACCTGAAACTCTTGGGCTCAGGCGATCCTCCTGCCTCAGCCTCCCGAGTAACTGGGACTACAGGCACGTGCCACCATGCCCGGCTAATTTTTTCTATATATATATTTTAGTTGGCCAATTGATTTCTTTCTATTTTTAGTAGAGATGGGGTCTCGCTCTTGCTCAGGCTGGTTTCGAATTTCTGACCTTGAGCAATCCTCCCGCCTCAGCCTCCCAGAGTGCTAGGATTACAGGTGTGAGCCACCGCGTCCGGCCCCAACTTTATTTTAGATCTTTGGAAAATAAAGAATGCTTCAGTGCTTGGCAAGATAGTATCCTCCAGGTGAAAATTGCACAGTGATACACACAAAAGGGAAGTGTATATTAAACTGTGAAAAGACACAGGGAGGTTCAATTTAGCATATTTTCCTTACGTATATGCTTCTTAAGAGAGGGAAGAAAGGCTGCCTGGCAGAGGGCAGAGGCTAGAAAATACCTCCTGGCAGCAGGGCTTCAGCTTTTGCCCACTTACCAGTGTGAGCCACAGTCCCTTCCTAGTGGCATCTGTGCCTTGCTATCGAATTCCACGCCACCCACCTAAGAGAAGCGTCTGCATGGGGCAAACACACTCTGAACTTCCCCTACCAAATATAGACTAATATTAAAGCAGTGCAGTGCATGTTCTTATTTATTCCCAAGTCAGACAGCTCGCATGTCCAGAATTTTGTATACATTCTGCACTGTATTTTTATGAGAGTTAAGGAAGTGGTAAATAAGCAGAAAATCAGGGATTTTTTGTTTTTAAGTGCTTACACAACGCATGTGAGGGTCAGCACAGTTCAGTCCATTGTCTTCCTTCTTATGTATCTCTTGGGGCTGAGTTTGCTAATACTGCGGCACCTCCAGTGGCCATCCCCTTTTCTCTGCCACCTCCCAACTTCCCCGGGCAGAAAGCATCTGGTTACCAACCAGCCAGTACAGGCCGTAAGTAGACCGTCATCTGGGCCAGTGCTTCTCAGAATTTGAATCATCTGGGGTTGGCTGAGATTCTGTTTCCAAGCTCCCAGGTGATGCCAATGCTGCCAGCCTGGGGACCCCACTTGGAATAGTGAGGTTCCGTGGCACCTCAAGAACATTTCTCCTTTACTTCACCTTTGTGTGTACTGGAAAACTAGCATGAAATTATGCAAGCTGGATTATATATGTTTTCTTCATACAATGCTGTGTGCCCTGTTCACCTTGCTAACAGCTCTGGTCTGGACTATTCTTCCTCTAGGATTGTCTCAAAGCCTGCCAGGAGCAGATCGAGGCGGTGCTTCTCAATAGCCTGCAGCAGTACCGCCAGGACCAGCGTGATGGATCCAAGTCGGAGGATGAACTGGACCAAGCCAGCACCCCTACAGACGTGCGGGATATTGACCTGTGAGGATGCCAGTCGGGCCGAAAGAGAGAGGCGTATTCATAATCTGCTCTCTCCTTCTCTCTGGTTATGTTTTGTTCTTTGTGTTTTAGGATGAAACTTAAGAAAAAAAATTCTGCCCCCACCTAGATCATATTTAAAGATCTTTTAGAAGTGAGAGAAAAAAGTCCTATAAAAACAGAATAATTAAAAGCATTTGGTGCCTATTCGAAGTACAACATAAGGGAATCCCCTGTATATGCGAACAGTTATTGTTTGAGTATATAAAAGCAATAGTAAAATGCTTACAGGAAAACCTGCAGAGTAGCTAGAAAGTATGTACGCCTGCAATATGGGAACAAATTAGAGGAGACTTTTTTTTTTTCATGTTATGAACTAGCACATACACCCGTTTTAGTATAATTTCCAGGAATTGTGTACGCCATTTATGGCATGATTAGATTGCAAAGCAATGAACTCAAGAAGGAATTAGAAATAAGGAGGGACATGATGGGGAGGGAGTACAAAACAATCTCTCAACATGATTGAACCATTTTGGACTTAGAAGCAACTTTGCTCTCAACCACCCGTTACTAAGTCAGGAGTGTTGTTGGATCTCTGCATTATGTCCTTTTGTTGTCTACAGTAGCTGCTACCTAAAAATTATTTTATTTTGTCAGTTGGACACAGGCGATTGGCTCCTAGGTTTCACATTTTGTGATATCCTTCCTGCTTCTTCTTCCAAACGTGGTTCATTGCAGACCCCACCATACTGTCATCTAATGGGGATATTTAGCTATGGGCCGTAACCAAAACTCAGATGAAATGGGGGCAGATGGAGACCAAGGGCAGGATCTGGAATGGAATCTTTTCTCTTACTGTATTCAAGAGGGTAATGTGACCTTGGCATCCCTTATTAGGAAAAACTAATTTTTGGTGCTGATTGGCATGTCTGGTCCACAGTTTAGCATTGTTATAAACCATTCCATTCGAAAAGCACTTTGAAAAATTGTTCTCGAGGGATAAATGGAATGGTTTATGTGAATCATGCTGAATACTCCTTCCCTCTTCTCTTTGTCCCTTCCTGTCCTGCCCCAGTGTAGGTCCCTGTTCACTTCCAATATCTGACATTCTCTGGTACATAGTTCTGGTGCCCCTACCAGGACTCGAGAGACACCCCTTTCTGCTGACATTCCCATCACAGCATTCCTCAGAAAAGCCTAAAAACAAAGATGTTACCATTTTCATGACACATCTGAATTCCCATCTATATACTCTCCTTTGGACATGGAAAGAAAAGTTATTGCTGGTGCAAAGGAAGACAGCTGAACATCAGGTGTGGCATTTTGTTCCCTTTTCCGTTTTTTGTTAATTTTATTGCAAAGTTGTATTCAGCGTACTTGAATTTTTTTTTTCCTCTCCACTTCTTAGAGGCATTCAGTTAGCAAAGATGTTGGAGCAACAACTTTTTTTTTTTTTTTT
>VBSM01003218.1:2577780-2604753 GCA_008086735.1 Cheirogaleus medius | reverse complement strand
TTTCTTTTTTGGTTTTTTGGGGTTTTTTTTTTTCTCTGATCACATTCTTCAAAGACAGAGTATTCTTTACCTCAGGTTTACTGGACAAAATCAATAACTACAAAAAACAATGATTCACATTTTTGTTTTCATAATACCTCACAGCCATACAGTTTCTGCTTGGGAGCCCATTAGTGTGAGGAACAGGCAAGGTGAGCAGGTGGGGGCGCTGGCCCTCTCGGATGGAACGCAGGGTGGATTTGGCCCAGGGTCTCACCCACGGGGACCTTTTCCATCACGAAGGCCATCAGGCTCCCACTGTGACTCCGGTATCCTCATCATGATGGAAAAAATACATTGAACCAAGGGATCCTCCCTCCCCTGCAAGGCAGACATTCAACACAAACATTTATGCAGTGGACTAGGAAGTCATAATTTGCACTTAGGTACCAGGTATCAGGAAACAGACTAAAAAGAATTCCAGCAGGCTGTTTGGAGATCCTCCTCTTGCAGCTTTTTCAAACACAGGGCTTTCATGTGTGTGTGTGGCCCTTTCATCTTGATAGTTTTCCTTGTATCTTTTCCATTCCCTGGCATGGACACCTCTAGTCCAGGATCATCTCCGAAGTTTTCCTAGGTCTGAATCTGTGGGTAGATGAATCTGCAGCGTGCAGCGTTGGTGGTGCTTTCTCCCCCCTCCTGTCTCTCACTACACAGGCAAGCCCTGTGCAAGGCCAGGTCCTCTGCTGAAGCACTAAATGGGTTGCAGGTTTTAAATCACATTGAGTTGGCATGATAGAAAAAATGGGTCAGATGGGTATGGGATGGTAGCTGAAAGCAGATAAAGAGGCTGTTTCTCTGCAGAGATGAAATTCCAGATGAGTCAGTCTCTTGTGAAGTGTGTTTAGAAGGGTTCAGGACTTTGTGAGTTAGCATGACCCTAAAATTCTAGGGAATTTCTGGTGGGACAGTGGGTGGTGAATTCTGGTTTTGATGAGGAAAGTTGAGCAGCCAGCCAGTTGGCCAGTGTTTTATCAAGAGCCCACTTTGCATAGCACATGATTCTGGGCCCCAAGGAGTCCCACAGAATGGGGAAAGCCTAGTCCCAGGAGTCTGTGGGAGTTTTGGTGCCTAAAGAGAAAATGAGGTGCAAATTCATTTTACAGTGACCAACTCTTGAGCTTAAACAGAAGCAGCAAGTGAAAGAACCCAAGGAGGAAAGGAACAGGCACCTGCAGTCTGTAACTCTCCACTCTTCTGTAGCCCCCCTCCTCCAGGCCCACAGATCCTTCTAGCTTTTTCTTTCCTGCCCTGGGGGCCTAGTATGATGTGGGTGTGGGGCTGCTGCCAGGAGGTGCTGGGCGATTTGGCTTTTCTGCCTGCTCCCCGCTTAAACGGAAGAAGGAATCCTAGATTTGCTCAAGTGACTGATGCCCTCTCCCTGGATCTTGGTCTCCTTGTTGGAGTTTTTGTTCCGGAGGGGTTCAAGTCTCCCCATGGATTTGAACTTGCCCTTTTTTTTTTCCTATTTCTCCCCTGCCACTAAAGGGGTTCCAAATCTAGTCTGGTCTTTTTCTACTTTGTTGTCTTTTCATCTCTTCTTTACTTTCTCTTCTTTGTTTTTTCTTCATCATTGGGGGCTATGTTGTTCCCCCAGCCTGCCAAATTTTGATCCTTCCCCTATTTTGGCCAAATCCTAGGGGGAAGAAATCCTAGTATGCCAAAAATATATGCTAAGCATAATTAAGTTGTATGCGGGTTCGTAACAGCCAAGAAGCCTGCAGGAGAAGGCAAGGGGCAGCTCCCTCCGCAGAACACCTCACTGCGCCGGTAGGCGCACTCCTTGGAGAAGGGGCTGCTCTCACCACCTGGTTACCCTTGGTCTTTGTGCTCTACACCGGAGGCTCTGCCTCTTTTATCAGCCAGGTCCAGGGCACACGTGGCTCGGAGGCTTAAGTGGCAAAGCCAGAGGAGAAAACAACCCTGACAGCATCACACTGCATCCCTTTGCCAGCAGGACCGGCGGCTCTTCAGAGGGAGCTGCAGCTTTCCTGCGGTCTAGCACCTTCCGGGCGTCTCCAGACTGTGCCCTGGGAGCTCTGGGACAGACAGGTTAAGAACATTAGGCAGGATTGGATGGTTTTCTCAAAGAGGGCAGGGGAATTTTCTCTCCACGGGCCACAGGGGACAGGGCTGGGAGAAGAAATAGACTTGCACCTTATGTCATGTAAATAATTGATTTTCTAGTTCACGAAGATAATGTTGATAGTGTGGGAAATGGAAGTAGGAATAAGGAGGAAGTCTGAGTAAGCCAGTTGGCTTCTAAGCCAAAAGGATTCCTCTTTGTTTATCTTTGAGACAGTCCAACCTTGAGAATAGCTTTAAAAGGGAAAATAGTGCTGAGACAGTAAAGTCCCCTTAAGCCAACAAACCCTCTGTAGCTATAGAATGAGTGCAGCTTCTATTGCTGTGGACTTGGAGCAATTTTCAAGAGCTGTTCATGCGGCAGCCGTCCATTTGCACCAAAATAGGGCAGGAAGATTCAAGAGGATGTTTATTACTTCCTCACACCACATGGCTTTTAATGATTCTGGATTCTGAACAACCCAGAATAATCATTTCAGCCAGAATGACTCTACATTTGTATGTCTTCTGCTTTTAAACTTGGCTGGGTTATCAGACCCTGTTCTTGGCTCAGGTTTCAAGAAGCCATCAGCACATGTATACATGCATGCTGTCGCTGCAGCATTCGGTCCTGTGCCTGCAGCCTACTTTGGGGAAAAAAAAGTGCCTTACTGACTGTAGCCATTACAGTACCCAATGTCTTTTGACAGGTGCCTGTCCTTGAAAAAAAAATTTCTATTTTTATTTTTAATTGGTTTTAGTTCTTACTGCTGGCCAACTCTTACATCCCCAGCAAATCACTGGGCCATTGGATTTTTTCCATTATGTTCATTACCCTTGTACCACGTACCTCAGATCTCTCTCTCTCTTCTCTCTCTCAGTTACAATTTCTCATCATGGACTTTTTTTCTTTTTCTTATTCTTTTTTTTTTTTTTTTTGCTTTAAAATGAGTGTGATGCCATATCGAGTCAATGTTATTCTCTCACAATGTACTCTATAAGAGGTGTGGGTGTTTATTTGGTCGGGATGCTAGAAAGTGCTAAAGTAGCATGGTCAGTGTAAACAAAAAGGTTTTTAGGAAGTATGGCAACGAAATGTTGTATTGGCTATGATGGTGACATGATATAGTCAGCTGCCTTTTAAGAGGTCTTATTTGTTCAGTGTTAAGTGATTTTAAAAAATAACCTGTTCTTCTGACTAGTTTAAAGATGGATTTGAAAATGGTTTTGGATGCAATTAGGTTATGCTATTTGGACAATAAACTCACCTTGACCTAAATTCTCTGGCCGTTTTTGACTTACTTATAGCCCAGCTGTCCTCAGAATGGAATACACCTGTCTCATGTCAGAACTCTGTGGGCGACACATTAGTTGTGGCATAAAATACAAATGCTAACCTGGAACGGAATTTAAATGTGCCTTTGCATTACGACAATACAAGTCATTGTTGACATGCCACTCTGGCAGCCAGTCTGTAAGCTAGAAGCTTCAGTCCCCTTCATAAGGTGGGCAAGTGGCTGGTGTATGACCAGCCTCAGAGAACAGCCCTGATCATTGCCAGCTGCCCGCTCCTGTGAGCAAGCAGCTCCCAACACAGGTGCCAGAAGCCCGTAGTGCCCCCTCCACATTCCAGGAGTGTTTGGGGAACCCACCCCTGCAGCCTCCCTGGCTCCCATCTGATTCCTCATCCTCCCTGCATCCCTCCTCTGAGGCCTGGGCGGAGTCTTGATGGAGTCTGGAGTGGTAGAGCCTGGGACAGGGATGCGACAGTCACCTTAACACTTAAACAAACTGGCAGGCCTTAGGCCCAGCTGCTCTTGGATCTAAGCTTCTCAGACCAGCTTCTTTCCAGGAGTGATGGGTATGCAGAAGGCAGTGGCCTAATAACCATTTTGATGTTACCATAAAAATGCATAGTTCCCCCTCTCTCAAAGATATTAAAAGCTATTTTCCCTTTTAATTCTGACCTGAGTTGCAAGCCATAAGATTAAAACTGGTCATTTGGAAAGTTCAGATTAAGATATTCCCTATTGATCTGAAGTAGTAACTCCACTTAATATGACTTTTAAGTTTAAAAGGACTCTAGAAATTCCCATTTGTCCCCATTTCCCATTGACATCCACCGTTCTTAGAGACAACCAGGGGTAACTTTTTCCTTGGATTTCTGCCCAGTGAAGTCTGCTGGCCTCTTGGGAGTTTCCAGGGCCTCTGGTTGCTACTCTTAACCATCCTGGGAATTCTTTTCTGCACAACCTCACATCCAGAGTCCCTCCCTCCCTCCCCTTCATCTTTTTGCTCTGCCGTATGGGTGTATCTGTTAAGAACACTGCAACTCTGCCCCCTCTCCAGTCCAGACTGCCACCCAGTAACACCACCGGGCGCAGGCAAAGCTCCGAGAGGGCTGGTGATAAATCTAGCTGCCCTGTTACATGCTCTTTCAGACCCAGATCATCTTATAACTAGAAAACCACGGACTTGAAACAAAAGTGCCCTTCCTAAAAGTGGAAGTTAAAAGATGCAGTCAAGATCTGGAAATCCCCGATCTGCTGTCTGCTTTGTGTCTGCCCTAGGGAGTGCTTTTGTATTTCTAATAACTTTCTAGAGATCTGGACATTTTATTCTATACACAGAAATATCACCAAAATTAAACTTTCCAGTTGGCTTAGCAAAAATATTCTCAACATACTGTCGTGACCCAGGTACTCAAAAGCTGAACAGTACACTGGAGTACTTCTCCCCTGCCCTTCTAGCAATAACAGCAGTAAAAATGCTGACTGCGGGCAGGAAGGCTGAATATCAAAATGAATGTGTGCAGGACCTTCACTGGGCCTCCGAGGAAGGCCCGGAACACAAAACCCAGGCCCCAGCTTAAGCAGCTTTCCCTGAGGACAAGCACACACCAGCCTGTGGAACTGCAGCGAGGTCTAGCATGTGGACATGCGGCTGCCTGATGCTGAGGTGCAGGAGGGCTCTTTCTGAGGAGACAGGACAGGTTTCCTCAAGCAAAGAAGTTTTAGAAAAACACTTTTGTTTGGATGTTCCCGTGGGTCAACATAGTTTGGAAACAGCAGAAGCAGAGTTTGACCTTTTCCAAAAATAAAGGAATGAGAAATGACTTTTTCAATGAAGGGAAAGTATTCAAATAGGTAGCTTGAAGAGCACACCCAATATAATAAGATTTTAAACACGATAAACACCCTGTGCAGCCACAAACCATCGATTTGGCATTTCTCACGAGGCTTAACGCAAGAAGGCTGGCAATTCCAAGACGACGGCGGCCTTCCCTCTCCGGGCTGGGGCCTCCCCGGCAGTGGGGGCTGCTCCTCCGGCTCCCCCCGCGGCCTGAGAAAACAGCAAGACGAAGCTTAGCTTCTTTCCCTCTGGCTCCAGCTCATCGTCCCACTGAAACTTTGCGTTAAGGCTCATCCAAAACGTGGCTTTGATTTCACAGGTGATGATTTGCCCTGGCTCTGGCATCTACGTCGCCCTCGGCCCACCGCGCCGCTAGGTTACGGTCAGCTTTGCCCGAGTCCACGCGGGTCAGCACGCGCGGCCTCCCGCGGCGCCCGCTAGGTGGTGCCAATGGCACAAGCGGGAGCCGGCCAGGTGCGGGCGGAGGGCCCTCCGGCGGCCGGGCAGGCCTTTCCTGGCCACACCTGGCGGCAGTCCCCTCACCTGGCTCTCGCAGCCGCCTCGCTCCGACTCCATCTGGGCGGCCGGTGCTGACTCATCACCTCTGCCGCCTCCTCGGTGCCTGCGCCAGACCCGGGGCGGCAGGCCGGCCAGATCCAGCCTGCAGACCCAGCAGCTTGCCTCCCGCGGCGACTGAAATTGTCTGGGACCTACTTGCCAAGAGAAGATGAGAGTTTTCACAGAAGAGTCAGGATTTTAACCACTCTTGGGAAATCTAAATCCTGGCAACAATAGGCCCGCAAGGACTGATGCAGAGGAGTCGACTGAGCCCCCACCAGCCTGCTGTGCGTCTGCCTCACCTCCCTGGCCAGGAAGTAGGAGCCCAGCAAGCCCCAGGTGGAGTCATCCTTCAACCTTCTTCCCGCAGACTAGGCCTGGAACACTCCCTTCAGTGTGAGGACCACAGCCTCTCCTTCCCATGTAGAAAAAGACCTCCTCTCATTAGTCTTTGCAATCTCCTTTATCTCTTTATGGGTTATTTAATTATCAAATAATCCCGCCCCCACTGGGCTGGGCCAGATATTTGAAATTCCTTGCAGACCCCACTGCTCAGCCCCACCTGAGGTCTGCAGGTGGGCCCAGATAGGCTGGGCGGTTACAGATCACCTTCTCCTGGTTTTGTTTGGTCTGGGAATTATTTTTAGTTATCACGGCACCATCATGACCCCATGAGAAGACAAACTGCGACATGTCTAGATCTGTTGAAAAAGTGCAAATCTCTGTGGCTGTGTTTCAGTCACCCCATCCCTTCAACGTCATGACTTCACCATCCATCACCCCCTTTCCCCCACCGGCTCCCGGGCGCTGCTTACTCACTCAACAGATGAGGGCTGGTCCCAGGCCTGGCATTCTGTACGGAACACCCCATTCAACAGTGTGTCTTCAGAACCTGCTTTTCCAGGGACGTGGCCCCAGCTTTCCTTGATCTTAATGGCTAATGGCAGAAACAAACAAGAAGTCACAGGAGTACTCGCTCTGGAATCCCCACCAGTCCCTCCTCGAGCTTTGTAACCTTGGGCACATTACTGAGCTGCCCAGTAACTCACAGTTAACTCAGGGGCTCAGTTTTGTTATCCATGAAATGGGGTTAAACAGTAACAGTCCCTTCCCCTAGGTGTGTTGTCAGAATTAAGTGAGTTGGTTCATTTTAGCACTAAAGCAGTCCCTGGCATATTGCCAGTAATTGATAAAGGTTAGCTGTCCTCACAGGCTAAAGCAGAGTGCAAGAGAGGCACTGGGTAAAAGTTTTTAAAAAGTTGATTTTACAGACAGGTATTAATCTTTTAGGTAGTCAAGACTGCCAAGCTACGGCATTGAGGTAAGAGACTTTTAGATAATCAGCACCTAAGTGTGTTTTGTAGTTCTCAAAGGGCTTCTCACAAGCCTCTCAGATACTTCCTACAACCCTCTGGTGTATCTATCTGATGCCTCATTTTATGGCTAAGTGAATGGAGGGTCACATGGCTCGCTCTGCTCACTGCATGGAGTTGGGCTAGGGCTAGATCCCAGATGTGGCTGGCTTCAAATATCATGCATCTTCCACCACGCCAGGCTGCTTTGATTCATATTTTGCTTACTGAGAATTGAGCTGAAAGAGTGAGACTTAGCCCAGTGGGGTGGATTGGATGATGATATCGCTTATTGAAATCATCGGGGGATGATCTTTTAATGAAGACAAAGTCCAAGAAGAAAGCAAAGGGCCTTACAATCTAAGGTGAGTTGGTCAGTGGATTTATATCCAGGAGATAGCATTCTCTTCCCAGTTGTTTTGCCTTGCCCCTTGGCTATTCACAGACATTCTGCTCAGGTTTCTCCGAGTATGTGTGCTTATAAATGTATCACTAATGAAATTACATGTGCAAGAATATAACTATTTTCCCCTAAAACTCAAGTTTTGACTGGAAGAATTGGAATCTCAGGCCATTCTCAGTTTTTGTTCCTGTTTTCCAGTTCGGGTTTGCTGAGCCCCAGCACTCAGGGTGGGGACTGAGGGGCGAGGGGTAGGGACAGGATCCCCCAGTTCATGCTTGCAAAGCCCCTTGGGCATTGAGGACATTTGCATACTGACATAAGTAAATTCTTAAATTTTGGGGGTTGATGTTTGTAGCCACTAAAAACTGAAAGTGGGTGAGGATTAGCCCTTCCCTCGCAACTTTGCTGTTAATTTATAATGAAAACAAGTCTTTGACTTATTTTGAGGCACATGCATACAGACATTTAGCAGACAAGCATGGGGCCCTACACAGCTCATACCACCTGTGACAGCCCAGAGTTCTGTCTCCACTGCCACCTTGCATGAAAGGCTCCCTCCTCAAGGCAGATATCCAAAAGTAGGATCCTTTTACCTGTAGAGTCAGTCAGTAACAACAACCAGAGGCCTCTTAATCCCATGGCTGGACACAGCATTGTTAGACTTCAGGCTCAGCAGAACCCTGTGGGTACAGGACACAGTCCCCTTGGGGGCCTCACTCTGTTCATTCAGAGGTGAGGAATGTCCCCAAGATGCCTGAGTAATCCAATACACCTATCTTGATTCCAATGAAGTCCCTTTTGAACTTGACAAGCCATTATTTTCACCAATAAAATCTCATTTCTGAAATTCAAGATACCAATTAGTCAAGTGTCCATTATCCAGCAAGGTACAGATAGCAGAAGTTCTTGTGGATGTAGATCTCTTGATTAGGACACCAGTAGACCATCCTTAAATTATAAATTCTTGATTAGAATGTGTTGCAGACTGAATGTTGTGCCCCCTTCAAAATTAATATGCTGAAATCCCACTCCCAAAGGGATGGTATTAAGAGGTGGGGCCATTGGGAGATAATTAAGTCATAGGGTGGAGCCCTCATGATTGGAATTAGTGCCCTTATAAAAGGGAGCCCAGGGAGCTCTCTCGCCTTCTTCCCGCTGCGAGTATACAAGGAGAAGCCAGCAGTCTGCATCTCAGAAGAGAGTCCTCATCAGAACTAGACCATGCTGGCACCCTGGTCTTGGACTTTCAGTTTCCAGAACTATGCGAAATAAATGTATGTTGTTTAAGCCATCCCATTTATGGTGTTTTGTTTTAGCAGCCCAAGCTGATTAAAATAAGACTTCTTATAGCACCTGGGCTATAGCCGACCTGAAATATTTTGAAGAAAACTGCAGTGATTGTAACTGTGATTTTCTACATGATGTTTTTGCTACTCTCAGATGCAAAGGAAATTTCTGCTGTTCCTACACCATGCTGGGGCTTGGGGCCAAGGGATTGTCAAGGCTCTGTCTAGGTGTACTGCATGGCCACTACCTCTCTGGGCTCCTGCCACCTCCCAGGGCTCTGCCTGGGAAAGGGCCATGGGTTCTGCTTTCCTCCCAAACCCCCAAACTATGTCACTTTAAAAAAAAATTCACATCTAGCCACGTGTGGTGGTGTGTGCTTGTAATCCCAGCACTTTGGGAGGCTGAGGTGGGAGCTCAGGAGTTAGAGGCTGCAGTGAGCTATGATTGCATCACTGTACTCCAGTCTGAGTACAGGGGACAGAGTGAGACCCTGTCTCAAAAAAAAAACAAAAAACACATCTCTATTTGTCACTATTCCGTAGGGACCCACCAATATCTATGTTTTTATTATTTGTCCTCCAGCCTCCCTCCCTCCCCCACTAAGCCCAGAGACTCTCTCTGGTTCCGGAGCAGGTAAGCTTTGTTCTTCTTATCACAGTCTCCCAAACCTTACTGTGTCAAGCTTCCTTTCATCATCCCACAGGAAGAGACTTTCTTTTTCTTGGCTCCTTGTGGTTACCTTCCTTGACTTGAAAAAGGGGACATGGCATGAAAAGCCCAGAAATGTAGGGGAAAAATATTGGAAATATTGAATGGGAAATGCTGATTAATATTTCAAAGGCATCACTCTACCTGGATGCAATAACCTGAGGCCCTGCCCGGGCGAATGCTGTGTTTAGGATCACCCAGCAACGTACTCATAAAAATGCAAGAGAACCCTCTGCCTCTGCAAGTTTCCATTCATTGCTCAGCTCAGTGAACCTCTGGACATATTGGCTAGTGCTTTCTTGAAAAGTCTTGATGCTTCAGATATTTTAAAAGCAGTCACTCACTTATATTTTTCATATGTCACTGTAAACTCAAAATGAAGAGACAATTTATTTTGATATGGCACTTCCTAGGTATTAGGGCCAGGACACCAGGATTTTAGGACCTAAAGGTCTTCTCTTTTCCTTAGTATTCTGCTGGGGCTCTGGCAAAAGCAAAAGCCTTGGCCTTTGCAATCAATATCCCCCCGATGCTTGCTACTTGCCTGAGATATCACTAACTGTATCATACATTTGTTTACTACATACAATTCTCTGAGTCAGGATGCTGTGGTGGGAAAAGGTTTACTTAGGCAAGAAAATCTGGGTTTGAACCCTAAGGCTGCCACTCATTAGCTCTGAGCCTCTGCTTATTCTTTCATAAAATAGGAAAGCCTGGTGGATTATTAAAAGCATTAAATGAGGTAGTCTATGCAAAGTGCCTAATACATACAAAGTTCCAACAAGAATCAGCTAATCTGAATATATGCAAACACATCAAGGACCATGCTACTTCTTTTTAAAGGCAAATGTTATTTTCCCAAAAATGCAGAGGTGGAGGTGGATATGATTTTTCTCTGGATCTTGATGAGGAGACGACTTGTGATGGCACAGCAGTGAAACTGTAAGCATCTACAACTTTCAAAATATCCCCTCGAGCTGCTGCCATTCTCGGCCCCACTACACAACAGGCTAACAGGCAAGGCATGAAAAGGGATTAGTGGAGGGGTATATGCAAAGAAAGGGGGTTCCTCAGAAGCATGGCAGGCTGAGAAGGCATCCTTCGACTGTCCATCAGTAGGAAAGCCGGCTTGACTGGCAGATATACTTTTTTTGGAACCAGTAATAATGGAGAGCTATTGGTGACAGATGTCAGATGTTGGCAGAGTGGCTGCCAACACAAATCTCCCTCCACCTTCAGACATCAAGCTGATGGAGGACTGGGCACAGTTGGACTGGCAGTCCCTTCTTGCTTGGATCATTGGTCACATTATTATCTCTCAGTTGCTGAACAAAGCAGATGGTTTACCATGTATTTGTGATTTTCTGTTGGCCTAGAAGTTCTGTCCTTCCATCAGGGTCCAGCATGTAATCAATTATGACAGTGGGTGGTGCAAGAAAATCCCTGCCAGTTAAAGTCCAAGACATTTTCTTTTATTAAGTCTGCATAAACCACTACAATTCTAACTTGAAAGTAATAGAAGGAAAAAGCAAAGTAGTGGTGTTAGAAATAACTTGAGTAATCACACAAACCACAGCTCTCAATTGGTCTCGAAGACTCTCAGTCTGTGCTATGTGATGTCAGTTTGTCCGTCCATTTTTAGTCTTAAACTTAAAATCCCCTTATCTCTATTCCGGCAAGCCTTAAAGAGCTTTACCTTAGAATCAGAAGCTGACGTAATTAAAAGTAAACAAAACAAACACACATACCCCTCCACGAAGATTATTTTTTTAATATTCAAAGTTAAACTCTATTAAATAGTCATAATAGTAAGTTGGCTTATGTTAGTATATACAAGTGACCACATATGTAGAACAATATATATGTTCTCTGTCACCCACCCACCAGATAATTTTCTTTGTGAAAGACATCTTGCTTATTTACATGCATATAACAGGAAACAAATCCTTTAGTAATAGAGCAGAACAAGCATTTTTAATAATACAACTATCACCTGGAGGCATCCTTGACATAAATGACATGTTTCTTTTTGTCTTTTTCTTAACATGCATTTTTCTTAAAAATCAGGCTCACAGTGGGCAATTTTCTGTCCTTCCGTCCCCCATTTAATCACATATCAGGGAAATGTTATCATATCACTAAATATTTTTAAGAATATGATTTATAATGATAAATATTGGTTGGATTCTTGCAATGTATCTGGTACTATTCTAGGCACCAAAGACATAGAAGAGAACAAGATAGCTCCTACCCTCAAGGAATTTATACTCCAGTGGAGAAAGACAGGCAACGAACCTGTAGAAATAGTAAATAAATGATATCATTTTGGATCTAAGTCTTTGAAATAGGATGATGGACAGGACTGGGCAGACTACCTTGCTTGCAGGAAGCTCTCTTGAGAATGAGACTTTTGAGTTGATGCCTGAGGATGAGAAGGAGATAGTCACACAACTATCTTGGGAAAGAGCTTTGCAAGCAGAAGGAACAGAAAACACAAAGACTCTGGGATAGGAATGAACATGACTTGGTCTGGGAACAGAGAGAAGCCCTGATGGCTGGAGCTGGGTGAGGAGGGGGAGTGAAGAGACAAATGGGACTGGAGATCCATGGAGGGGCCGCATCACGGAGGCCTTGCAGGAATTGGGATGTTATTCTAATTGCAGTGAGAATCCACTAGAGAATTTTTTTGAAAGGGAGGGACACAATGTGATTATAGGAACATCACTTTGACGGCTGAGTCCCAGAGTAGAGGCAGCAGAGCTATGTCAACAGGCCGTCACAGTCATGTGGACAGAGGTGATGGGGACTCAGCCTATGATGTCGGAAGGCCACGAAGCAGTGGCAGCCTCAGGACATAATTTGGTGATAGAGCTCATGGAAACATTTTTTTTTAGGGTTTCCGATGAATAGCTTTTATTATTTATTTCCTATTAAAGATGTGGACAACACAATTAATATGCTTGCTTCAGACATATTTAGAACTCTGCATCCTATAACAAATGAGTCTATATTCTTCAAAAGCACACACAAAACATTTATACAAAATGACTATGGACTAGTCCACAAAGTAAGTCTCCAAAAATTACAAAGATGTAAACCTTTAAAAACCTTTGAAGTTCTAGAGATTTAAGTCTGCAACTATTTTAATATTAGTATCAGAAAACTCCTAAGGAAAAAAACACCTTTCAACATTAAAATGATAAACAACAAGAACGTAAATTTCACTGACTCTGACTAACAGCAAGCCAGCTTTTGGTCACAATGTGATTAGTTTCATTCTTAATGCTATTGTTGAAAGTATTTAAAGGCTCAGGGAACTGACTCCAACCCACATTCTCCTCCCACATTCCAAGTAGATCAGGCATTTTTACAGTTGTCTCATCCTCAAGTGAAAATTAAATTTAGTGTAATTAAATCTTTATCCAAAAACAAGAGTATGCAGTACTCACCGCACTATTAAGCCTACAGAAATCTAGGACAACTTTGATCAAGAATGTTAGGTTGAGGTAAAGAATCAAGGATTACATGAGCAACCATGTATTAACAGATTGTGTTACCATTAACTGAGATGAGAAAGACTTGAAGAGCAGCTGTCTTTGGAGGTTAAAATCAAAGATTCCTTGTGGACAAAGTTGACTTGAGAAGTCTATTAGAGATCCAAGTGGAGATGTTGAGTAAGTAACAGGATAAATGAATAAGGAGCTCAGGGGGAATCCAGGCTGGGGTTATAAACAAGCCTATACACCATGTAGGATCATCCAGGAGAATGCATGGTTGAGGAGAAAGAGGGCCAAGGGCAGAATCCTGAGATAATCCAATAGACACAGTACTTACGGCATTGCCTCCTCACTAAACATCATGTGTACTCCCACATTTCCCATCACTTTTGCAGTTAGATAGGGCCATGTGAGCAGCTCTGGACAATGAATGAAGGAATCAACTAAGAAGTGGTTCAAGACCCTCAATTTCTCTCATCTCCTGCCTCAGCAATCATGAATTCTTGTGTTAAGGTCAATATGCCTGTCAACTCTGGTACCTGAATGACTGTGGCGCAGAGATTCTTTCTGATCCATGTCATACATATAGCATGAAAGAGAAATAAACCTTTATGTGTGAAGCCACAGAAATTCCAGGGTTCATTTGTTATCTCAGCATAACTTGGCCTATCCTGATTAATTCAGAATGCCATTATGTGATATGCCTCAAGAAAGCATCATTTTTCATTGAAAAAGAGGCATATGTGATTTGATAGGTTGTCAGCAAAAGTATATCAGTGGTTATTTCTAGCTTCTATCTAAAGTTTAAGTAAACTCCCTGTTCATTTTATAAGCTGAAGGGCAATCCCTGAACTGTTGCATGAATAATTCAGGACAATGTCCATTCTTCCAAAAATGCCTCATTTCTCAACTTGTTTTTGTCCCCTGACTCTTAAAGTTTATGAATACATTGGTTTTTAAAATGTATTTCTTAGATAATTTTAAAAATTAATATTGGTGGGTGCTTTATAACTTTCTAAATTTCTCCCAAAACAATAATCCCCTCCCATATGTCAGCTTTTTGTAGATGTATGAGTCATTTGACTATTGATCAAAATAGATATTTCTCATTCTTCATTTGACAGATTTTAATTGAGCATTTAGGAGCCAGGGAAGTAATGAAAGCACTTACACTCATGGTTTATAAGCTTTTTTTTTTGAGACAGAGTCTCACTCTGTTGCCTGGGCTAGAGTGCCGTGGCATTAGCCTAGCTCACAGCAACCTCAAACTCCTGGGCTCAAGCGATCCTTCTGCCTCAGCCTCCCGAGTAGCTGGAACTACAGGCATGCACCACCATGCCTGGCTAATTTTTTCTATTTTTAGTTATTTGGCTAATTACTTTCTATTTATAGTAGAGACGAGGTCTTGCTCTTGCTCAGGCTGATCTTGAACTCCTGAGTTCAAGCAATCCTCCCGCCTTGGCCTCTCAAAGTGCTAGGATTACAGGTATGAGCCACTGCGCCCGGCTGGTTTATAAGTTTTGATACTACCTGGAGTACACTTTACCTGGTGTCAAACTCAGTTGAGATTTTAAGAGATGGGAAATTAGTTAATCTCTATGTGCCTTAATTATTCATCTGTAAAATGGAAATAATAACCCTTACCTTGCAGAGTTATCATGAGTATTAAATGAGACAAAGTGGAAAGCTATTTTTATTCAGGCTTTAGAAATGCATTTAGACCACCTTAAAAAAAAGAGGTTTTACTGTAAAAAGTAAAAGCTATCAGGCATCTGGTACTATGGCAGCTCAAGGGACTAGTGACCAGGTACTCTTTGCATTACTCACTTATGTCTGTGTCTATGTGTCTACTTAGTTCTTCCATTACCTTTGCTTGTTCATACCCTCTCCTCTGTAAATGTTTCTCAAAGTTATTTATGGTTTCTGTTTTTTCATAACTTCAATCTATATCCCCTCTCATAGCTCTAACTTTATCTTATGGTTTCTTTCTCCCATCCAAGTACTAACCAGGCCTGACGCTGTTTAGCTTCTGAGATCAGATAAGATCCAGCACATTCAGGGTGGTATGGCCATAGGCTATCTTATTGTTTCTTTCTAAGCTTTCTGCTTCCACCATCACAGATAACTACCTAATTAATTTCATCTTTCAGTTGAAATTTCCAGGAGGATTTGTTGTACTGATTCATTCAGAACATATATTCGGAATTTCTACTATATACAAGCAATGTACCCCCAATGTAGTGTGGGCCCCACTATTAGGGCCCTCTGAATTATCTATCCACTCTCATCCTGAAAATGCTTCCTGCTTAGCTGGGAGCTGTCAGAGATGATGAATTCGGCTCTCACTCCAGACCTACTAAATTAAGAATCTGTGCTTTAGCAAGATCCCCAGGTGACTTGTGTGCACATTCAAGTTTGAGAAGCAATGCTTTAAACTTGCAGCTCTCAAAACTGCTGCCTGCATATTGGAAACAGCCGGGGATTTAAAAAGTACACATACTTATGTTTGGGTCTTTGCTCTAGAAGTTAAGATTTAGTTTTTCTAGGGTGTAGCCTGGCATTCAAAAGATCCCTAGATGATTCCAATGTGCAGGTGGGTTTGAGGACCTCTGAACTCATCCTGTGTCACCAGTGACCAGCTGTGTGATCCTAGACAAATTGCTAAGTTTCTCTCTAGGCCAGATTTCTCATTTAAGTGAAGCTATAGCCTATCTTGTCTACCTCAGAATTGTTCTGCAGGCCAAATGGGATAATACATGTGAAACTGTTCTGAAATGTGTGCCAATGAATCTAAATATCTCATGTATCACTTAACTTCTCTAAACCTATCTTCTGATAAATAAGTGAGGATTCAAGGAAACAAATGAATTATCATCAAATATGAGAATTTAGGTAAAAATGTGTGGAAGACAATGCTACCTAGCTAACATTATTAAGTTTTATCTATGTCATTGCTAGGTACTGTCATCCCAGTTACCTAGTATATAGCTAAGGATTAGAAGTTAAGTAATTCTCTCAAGGCTCTGAAAGCTGTTAAAGAGAAATTATTCACCTGACATTTGTTTAAAATGTCAAGGAAGATTTTATTCAAGACTATTGCAATAGGGGAGAGGGACTGAAATGACTCTAGCATAAAACTGGCACCAGTGGAAATCTATAGGGGGGACAGGATGGAAGGGGTGAGGGAGAAGATGGAAAATTACTAACAGGAGCTTGGTGAAGTGTTGAGGGGGAGGGGGAAGGGGAAGGGGAACTTGACTAGATATCAAGGGTGTTGGAAGAGGAGTTTGATGGAGTATCAGGAGTGAGGGGACTCTTGATAAACTGGCTTAGCAGGATTCTTTGGTAAAATCGGGTTCAGGGTGAGGCCTAGTTTAGAAGAGGGCTCAAAAGAGCCTGACTAAAGTCTGGTCAAGGAAGGAGTCTTTGTCAAAGCGCAGCTGGAACTAAAACTGGGTAGGTTAAAGTATATAGACCTTGCTGTCCATACTTCCCCAAGGTGAAGGATTTATAGCTAAGCCTCACAGAACGCAGTTTGGCGCTGTACACCTGTGAGGTTTCATCCACAGGCCAGCTTTAAGACTACCGTTTGCCTTGCAGCTCAAATCCGATCAACCACAAATCAGAGCGTTGGCTTTCTTATCTACCCTGAGTCTGCAGTCTACAAGCTTGCTGGGGTAAGAATCCCAGCACTGACTCCGGGGGCGGGACCCGCACGCACCTGCTGCGCGCCAATCACAGGCCCGCGCGCAGGGGCGCATGCGCCATAGCCCTGGGCGGGGCCTCATCGCTGCCCAGTTTCCTCCGACCTGTCGTCCTCCCACTGCTCTGATTGGCCTTCGGGGGATGAGACACCTGGCCGCCTCGTCCTATAGCGGCGGAGCCGGCCGGCGGCTTGGCGGAAGTGGTGTGGGGGAGGTGGTCCCGGGGTGCAGGCGCTGCGAGGCCGGGCGCGGACGCGGGCGCAGGCGCTGGAAGATGACTCGCTTCGCCCTGACCGTTGTCCGGCAGTGAGTACCGCTGTCGCAGGGTGCCTTTCTCTCTCTCTCCTTTGAATGTGCTTCGGAGTGGAGGGGACACTGTCGTCCCCTTTCGTCCCCGCTTGCTCGACCCTCGGAGGATTGGCGTGGAAGGGGCTCTTTTCGGGACGCTTTGGTTTCGGCTACCTCATGTCGACCCCTTCTCTTGCCCCAGCAGCCCCTAGTGAGGACGGCTGGTCTTAGAGACCGTCACTCTCGTGTTTTCGGATGAGGAAAGTGAGTTCCAGAGGAGGAAATGATTCCTCAAGGTTCCCAGCCACTTGGTGGCAGAGCAAAAGCTGAAGAAAGACTACCATGTCTCCAGAGTGCTTTGGGCCCCCCAGCAGATTCCAAAGAGTTTGCAGAAATGCTCATCCATGGCTGATATTTTTGATGCTGGCTGCCTTGAGCTCTCCCCTTTCTCCGTCTCTGTTGTCCCCCTCGTTTCCCCAGGCAGTCAGTCCCACAGGCATGTTTTGAGATTTATTTCTTTCACCGAGAGGTTATAGTTCTGGGAGAGAAAAAAAGGGCCTCCACCCTGGGCTCAGCAGACCGCATCACCCCGAACAAATGTTTTTATTATCATAACAGATTACATGGAGCTGAATGCTGATATATATTTGTGCCTCTTATCTTTCTCCTCAACACATATTTGCCAAGTGTTAATGGGAGGTGAAATTCAGGGTGGTTAAGAGTACAGATTTTTTAAGCCGGATAGACCTGGATTCGCAATCCGGGCTTCAGTTTATAAAGGAGCCAGGTAGCCTGGGGCTCAGTTAAACGACTTAATCTTTTTTACCTCACTTTACTGATATGCAAAACGAAGATAATGATAGTACCTATCTCATTGGGTTATTGTGAGAATTAAAAGAGGGAAAGGTAAATTGCATGGCACAACAGAGGGGAAGAAATATATCTGAAGATTAAATAATTTGTATTTCTGTAAGGAGAGCTCTAATAAAAACGCAGTTGATTCTCAAATATGTATGCATAGTTTGTCAGACCAGCATTTTGAATAGGTACTGTGTACCAGTGGACTGGGTCATACATATAGATAAGATACCCTTTCTGCCTTCATGAAGTTCACAAGGAATACTAATGTGATTTAACGTTGTAAAGATGACTTTAACTGCTATCTTTTCTGTCTTCTCCTTTCTTTATAGGAAGATAATCTTGGGAATCATCTGAAATTGTCCTTTTAGGAGCCACAGGATTTTAATGACTAAATTAGAAATCTAGTTCCTTCGTATCTCTTCTCCTCCCCCCTCCATTTTATAGAATGCTTTGGGAGAATTCTGGGCTGACTTAAGGTTATACAGCAAATTGGTCGCAGAACAGGAACTAGAGTCCTGAGAGTTCTTTCTTCCAGTCTTAGAGCACTTCCTGAATGCCTGCCCCAGCCAGCACTGTGTCAGACATTTTACTGAAACTCAAGCGTTGTGGGAAATCTGGGTTAAGGCACCCCTTGAAAAGTCAGGCGATTCCTATTTAGATTCTTAATAGACAACAATAACGTATGTGAGTATTTCATTCTCCCTGCTGCTTAACAAGGCTTGACTGTGGAGGCCCTCATAGGAATCATTTTAAAAAGAAGTGTTAATAAGCGGTCATGTGCCAGGCACTGTTGTGAGGTGAGGCAACTGAGACAGGCCATGTAACTTGCTGAATTGTCACAGGGCCAGTTGAGGAGGTAGGATTTGAACCAAAGCAACTTAACCGCTCACTGTCTTTACCTTCTATTTTATTATGTTAAAACCTAGTATTTGTATTAGTAGATTATTGAATATCACCAGCCATTTTTGAGGCTACTTTTTTTTTTTTTTGAGACAGAATCTCACTCTATTGCCCAGGTTAGAATGCAGTGACCAGATCACAGCTCACTGCAACCTCAAACTCCTGGGTTCAAGGGATCCTCCTGCCTCAGCCTCCAGAGTAGCTGGGACTACAGGCATGCACCACCACGCCTGGCTAATTTTTCTATTTTTTGTAGAGACAAGTCTCCCTATGTTGCCCAGGCTGGTCTCCTGGTCTCAAACTCCTGGCCTCAAGCAATCCTCCCACCTCAGCCTCCCAAAGTGCTGGGATTACAGACATGAGCCACTACACCTGGCTCAAGGCTACTTTTTATTCTCCTAATATAATTGTGAGGAGTGATAAGAATTGTTTTGTACTGTTTCATACGTAGGAAAATGGAGTGAAAATGTCGAAATGACCAGTAGTGCTGTGGTTTGCTGCCTTCCCATCTGAGCCATCCTCTTCTCGCCTTCAGAGCTCTCAAAGCTAAAAACTGGTGGTTCTTTCAGGAAAGGAAATGATTTCAAATTTGATTGATAATCATCATAGTTAAATATAGTGACTTTTGAAGAGTTGGATAATTTTACCTCTTCAAATAATGGCAAGAAAACTTTAAAGGAATTTCAAGTTCAGCAAAATTCTTTGAGTCTTGTGCTGTTACTGTGTGTTTATCTTTCTTTACCATACTTTGAAGTGAAAGTGCCAGTGTGTATCATTTTTGGAACAGAATGGCCAAGATTCCAAAATTCAAGTCTATCGTTATCATTAAACTGTACTTATGATCTTATGTAAGATGCTAGTCATTGTTCTGGACATTAATAAAGCAAGCAAAATAATATTAGATTATCTGTAATTTAATACTTTCCTAAAGATATATGTAATTGTTAAGTTACTGTGGTATTTGTTTTCTGGGTTATGGGGTTGATCAATTGGGGAGAGCCTTTGCAACTGGGACTAATCTATATTTAAACAAAGATATATCATGAGTTGGGTATCTTACATGTTGTTTTTTTCTCCCAAATCATCTAGTAAAAGTCTCAGCATTACTAGCCCTTGAAATCTTCTGTATTTGCAAATGAATTAATTGGTGTAAAGGAATTAGAATTAAGCTGTAGTCATGATTAATATCAAGTGAAGCTTACATTTTCATGTACACTAAAGAATGTTTACTTTGAAAACTTGCCCTGAATGTATACTAATTTCCCACGATTTGTCTCCCTTATGTGGCAAACTGAGTATTATCTGTTGAATTTGAATTCATTAAAAGGATGTAATAGAGAAATTAAGCTTTCTATATGATTTCTAAAGAAACGCCCCAGAATATAAATCCAAACTAACAAAATAAAATATATCTTTTACGTGAAGAACAATGTGGTAACCAACAAAATGAACGAAGCATATTTGTAGGGCCTATAAATGGCTGGTCATAAGACAACTTCTTGGCATAAGCATTTGGATTCCTGCGGAGTCGGGCTTTCTGTTTTGGAAATGGATCACATAGCAGATTTTGAAAATGAGTGGTGTTATTCTTGACTCTTTCAAAATATATCCTTCTGACCTTTCAGTTCCCTCTACCTTCTCTGCTACTATCACAAGTCAAGCTTGGTTAAGGGAAATATATTAATAGTAAAACTATTTTAGCCATCTACTTTCCTTTCCCACTCCCAAAACAAATTAAACACTTTCAAGGATTTATATAAACCTCTCCCAAAAAGCTGATAAAAGCTATTAAACTAAATATTAAAGTTTTTGGAAAAAAATTCTATTTTTGGATTCCTACTCTATAATATTTATGAAGTGATTTGAAGGCAAAAATGCCGGGTAGAACTAAAAATGAATGCCAGTGATTATTAATAATACTATCATGTCTGCAGCAGTCTGTATTGACTTATAGTTAAATGGAATCCTTCAATATATCACAGCTATTTTTCTCCTTTTGCTGAAAATAGTTAGGTGGTAGGGCATTGCCTTTACAAAACTATCAAATTACTGGGATTCCATTTTTGATAAAATGACATTTTGACAGTCTAATCTTTTATTTTAATCTGAATCTTCCATCAAATCAGCTATTGGGATTAAATTAAAATACTGAACTAATCTTTTCAGCATGTATATAAAAAGCAATCATCTCTGCTCAATTTGTGTGATTTGTAAAGACCTGAACTTTTTGCTGGCTCTTACATGATTTTTTGGATAGCAAAATTATTAAATTTCTCCTTAACCCTCTCCTTTTTTTTTTTTTTTTGAAAAAAAAAGACTGGGTCTTGCTCTGTTATCCAGGCTAGAGTGCAGTGGCACAATCATAGCTCACTATAGCCTCTCACTTCTGGGCTCAAGCCATCCTTCTGCCTCAGCCTCCAGAGTAGCTAAGACTACAGGTATGCACCACCATGCTCAGCTAATTTTTCTGTTTTTTGTAGAAATGAGGTCTCACTATGTTGCTCAAGCTGGTGTGGAACTCCTGGCCTCAAGCAATCCTGCCTTGGCCTCCGAAAGTTCTGGGATTATGGGTGTGAGCCATCATGCCCAGCTGATTTTAAATTTATAAAATGAGCGTGCTTCTTTGGTTTTTGCTGGAAATTGAATTGGCTATGTTAAAAGGAAAACTTTATAGAAATTAAATTTAGCAGAGTTTACTTGAGGAAAGAAATGATTCATGAATTGGGCAGCACTGAGACCTTCACCCAGCAAGATGGGCAGGCAGTAGTTATAGACAGAAAAGGAAAGTGACATACATAAGTAGCCTGATTGGTTACAGCTCTGTGTTTGCATTATTTGGACATGTCTAAGCAGTCTTCAGCCCATACTTGGCTGAAAGCTGGGCTGCTATGATTGGCTGAGACTTATTACACGAATTGGTTGTGGTTTGTTTGTATATTAGGTTACAGCTTGCTATGTATGGAGGCAGCTTTAGACCAAATTTAATTTAACAACTACAAAGACACTGTCTAAAGAGGATGTTACTTTATATTTAAACAGCAGTTTTTTTATTCTTGATCTCAGAAAGATTATGAGGCTGAGACAAAAAGTGAATCTAATACATGGTAACTGGTTTCAAGATTAGAAATGAGAGATTCCCAATTATTGCCCTGTAGGCTGCTGCTTTATCTGAATGGTAGCAGTTAATGTTCTCTTTCATGTCCATTTTATAAGATTCTGAATGAATTTTGGAACATAAAAATCTTTTATTAATATTGACAACAATGATAATAATGGCAAATCAGTGGTATTGGTTTTTACCAAGGCATAAATACTTCTGTAATTTCTATTACACATTTAATTTTTAAGCTAATATATCCACATATGAGAAATCAAACCAATTCTCCCTAGTCTCCCTGTTCCTCTTACCCCACCCCACAGATGACTGTGTTTGTTTTATGCCTGTCATTCCAGTGTTCCTTCATGGAGATCCAAATGTTTATTATTTCCCTACTTTATACAAAGGTAGTATTCTTTATATTATTCTACACCTTGCTTTTTCTACTTAATCATATATCTAGTGATCTTTCCTTGTCTTGACATACAGACTCTTTTAAAGGGCACATTTATATAGTATTCCATTAGGGAGCTATACCACTATGTATTTGTTAATGTAACCGTTAACAAGTGGTTATTTTAGCCATGATTAAGGAAATGAGTTCCCTGTTAATGGACATTTGGGTTATTTACAATCTGTTGCTATTAGAGATAATACTGTAGCAAATATTCTTTTAAATATAAGTGGATGTAGGTATTCCCAGTAACGGGGTTACTGGATAAAAGAGTAAACACATTTGTCCTTTTGATAGTTATTTCCAGATGGCCTTCTGTAGGCAAAGTACCTTCACCAAAGTTCTATTTAATATTTCCCAGGATTTTCTCCAGGCACTGGCCATGTTAAGGTGATACAGTCTCTGGCTGTGCCTTTAAGGAACTGGAGCCAGGACAGAAACACAAGTAAAACGTCAATTAGCATATGGACGATAACTTGTGCTGGTAGTGCCAGGTTAAATGGGAGCCCAGAGTTGGGGTATTTATTATAAATGAGGTGGGTAGATGGGGAATGGTACAGGGAGGGAAGACTGCCTAAAAGAGCCAGACATGTGTTGGATCTTTAAGAATATAGTAGCCAAGCCCAGTGATCTGTTTTAATAAGTACACCAGGTGATTCTGATGCACACCCCAGTTCAAAAACCATCGCTCTAGGCAGAGGTTGGCAAACAATTGTTTTTATAAACAAGAGGCAAGGTCCTAGGCAGAGACTCAAGTTTTGAAGTTTGTGATTCTGACTTTAAGCTCTGGTGGAGTTTCTTTCTGGATCTGAGCCAATCAATCCCATGTGAGATTTTTATTGTTTTAAACTAGTGCTTCACTTAAAAACAAAGGAGCCATCATCCTCCATCTTAACCAAGGAAATGCAAATTGAAATCAAAGTGAGATGAATTGTTCAGATACCTGATTGGCACAAATGGAAAACTTTTACATGACTTGAGTCTTGGTGAAGATAGTGCACCTGGAGAGGTGGCGCAAGTTGGTATAATCACTTCGCCATTACCTGATAAAGCTGAATATTTGCATACTCGTGGCCTAGCAATTCTAGTGCTAGGTATATATCCCTAGGCATGGGTCAGCAAATGTTTAATTAGAGCTCAAAAAAATTGAGCTCTAAATTCAACTCAATTCTCCTTGATTCTCGTTTAGCGGTTGCTTTTCGTAGGTCTACCCTGCTGTCCAGTCCTATCCAGGTACCTTCCCCCTCCAGCCTCAGTTGCCCGATTGTTTTATGACAAAGTTTCCAGTCCTTTCACCATTCTGGTTGCTTCAGATTGTTTTGGTCTGTTCTGGTTTTTTAATTTTTGAAAGTGTAGTATCCAAACCTCGGTTCAGTGTGCAGTTGGTCTGCAAGACGGCTTTCAGTACTGCAGAACATAACAGCTTAAGAAGATCTAGGAACTAGGAGAAGGCAGGGGCGTTCTGAAGACTTGTGCACCTGTCTCTGACTTCCTCACATTCCCTTCCGCTTGCTCATTTATTCCAGCAAGAATGCACTGGCTTCCACGTTTGGTTCTGCTGCCAAAAGTAGTTTTGGTCAATATATTTATTTTAACAAGATTATTTGACTAAAATAGTATATGTTTATATTTTTAGTAAGATTTTCCATCTGCAGTTCACTTAAGAGTGATTCCTGATCTGTGCATTTTAATTTGAGGAAGTTTGAAATCCTTAGCTCATCATTAGAGTAGACAATTGCAAATATTAGTTTAGAATAAATTGTATTTTACAGGTTAGATTATGAAGTATGTTTTGAAATTCATATGATATCTTTACAAATATCATTACCTTTCATTGCTGTTGTTTTTTCTCCTCTCAAAATAACATAATTTGGTAATAAAGTTTTCCCCCCTCTTTCTATTTTAGTGGAGAAACAAGATTTAACAAGGAGAAAATAATTCAAGGTTGGTATAATCCGATTGTTATTTTAGCTCTCTCTCCTAATGTGATGTATGAGTTAATTGGATTTGCTGGGGTGGAGAGGGCTCTGCTGTGGATTGGGATTGCAGAATTAAACCATTGTAACCACAGAATATGATCAGAGCAGTTGGTAACCAAGAGGAACAAATCTTGTAAGTGAACTGGATGTAACAAACAGTCTCCAAGTTATCCTTTATGTGCAGCTTCAAAGTACTCAGTCAGCTGCTGATTAAAGAATGATATTAGCTCTAGGTGTCTTAAAATATAACTGTCTGGATTTAAAATGATTTCATATTTGGATACATAGTTTACTGGCTGGTATTAATGATATTTTTCTGCTAAGATAGTTCTTTTAATTTTAGTAGTAAAAAAGAAGAGGTTTAAAAAGAACTTTTATTTTCACATAAGATTATTTATTCTGAAGAGATTCTTCCTTTGTTCTGTTAACTTGAACTCATCTTTCAATTGCCCTATGATCCAGCTACTCTGGCTTTTTAAGAATATCTCTGGTGAACTTTTGGCTAGACACCCTGTTTCTGTGCTGTGACTGTAAAAGCAGTTAGTTTTGCTTTTTTTGGTTAGGGACTTCTGGGATTTACAGAAACTGATTTTCACACCCAGTGTGCCTGACTTGCTTTTCTGGAGATGATGCTTAAGTGAACCTTTTATTTTAGATGTGTGCCCCACCCAAGTTACCCCAGGACTGAAGCCCCTTATTACCTGTCCTTTGGTATTCATTGCTCATTGGTCTTATTTCATGAGAAGCTGACAATGGAGAGTAAATAAAAGTTTTTCTGTTCACACTTGTTTTTAGGTTTGTTTTGTGTTCTTTTCCTGACCTTGTAGTTCTTGACGTTATTTTGTTTTTTAAGCTTTCAAGGCTTATATATTTCTAAGTACCATTTTTATAGCATAGCCACAGTTTTCATAAGTGGTAATTTCATAAGCATTCAGCACCAAGTATTTTAAATTTCCATTGTGATTAATTTCCAATTTAATTGCTTTGTGTTCTGACAGTATGGTTTATTTGATAATACTTCTTTGAAATTTGTTAACATAGTTTTGATAATTTTTTCATTATGTGCATAAGAAAAATTTATTTTCTCTACTTGTTGGGATTGGAGTTATATATTAGATAACCTTATTGATTTTATTTTTCAAATCTTTCTACACTTTGCTGATTTTTAAAATTTACTAATTTGCTTGCATGATCAAGCAAATATCAATTTTTGAGTGAGATCTTGAATTTCTCACTGTGGTACCCAGTTTATCCTTTAATACGTGACATTTGATCAATTTTATTTATATATTCTGCTTTTATATGCATTGAGCCTAGTTTATAGGCATATACAAGTTCAAAATTGTTATATCCTCTAAGTGAATTGGATCTTTATAGTGATCCCACAATCCTATTAAGACTTTTGCTTTTCTCATAGTGATATAGCTACTCCAGCTGTTTTGGGGTTGGAATTTTCCTGGCATATATTTTTCCATCTCGTTCCTTTCAGCCTTTTCTGTGTACTCATGTTTTAAGTGTTATAAGTAGTATTTAGCTGAATTTTGATTCTTCTTTTTAAAAAAAATATAGTCTTTTAATTGGCAATAGTGGTCCGTTTACCTTTGTTCTGCTTACTGATATGTTTGGATTCTTTTTGTTGTTTCTTTCCTCCCTTTTTTCTAGTCTTCCTTTTTCTTCTCACTTTCTTTTACTTCTTAAGTGTTTGTTTTTCTTTTTTTCCTTATTCAGTCTTCTCTTACCTTCCCTACTGGCTTTGAAATGATATACCATTTTTATTCTTTTAATGGTTACCTTTACATTTTTACCATTTATACTTGTCCCAGTCAGTTTGGGCTGCTGTAACACATTACCATAGACAGGGTGTTTTAAACAACACACATTTATTTCTTATGGTCCTGGAGGCTGGGAGTCCAAGATCAGGGTGCTGGCAGATCTGGGGTCTGGTGAGGGCCTGCTTCCTGCTTTGCAGACTGCTGTCTGCTGGTTATATCCTGACATGACAGATAGCAGAGAAAAAGGGCACCTTTTTTTTTTTGAGACATTCTCACTCTGTTGTCCCTCTAGAGTGCCGTGGCATCAGCCTAGCTCACAGCAACCTCAAATTCCTGGGCTCAAGTGATCCTCCTGCCTCAGCCTCCCAAGTAGCTGGGACTACAGATGCACGCCACCATGCCCAGCTAATTTTTCTATTTTTAGTAGAGACAGGTCTGATCTTGCTCAGGCTGATCTTGAACTCCTGAACTTGAGCAATCCTCCTGCCTTGTCCTCTCAGAGTGCTAGAATTACAGACGTGAGCCATTGCGCCTGGCCTGGCTGCAACAAGGGCACTTAAAAGGACATGAATTCCATTCTCAAAGGCTTTACCCTGTTATCTAATCACCCCAAAGGCCCCACCTCCTAATAGCAGCACATTGTGGGGTAGGATTTTAATAGATGAATTTTGGGGGGACACAAACATTCATTCTAACAATACCTAATGAAATATAATATTAATATTGCCTCTCCTGAAAACTGTGAAGAACTAAGATCTGTCTAGTATCTTAGTCCTGTCCTTTTTTTAACCTCCTTACGTAGGCATTATTGTCTTCATTTGTTATTTAGACAATGTTTATTTAGATTTGCATATATATGCCGGTTTCTCTGCTCATCT
>VBSM01003218.1:2559776-2577770 GCA_008086735.1 Cheirogaleus medius | reverse complement strand
GCATCTCAGACCTTCGTTTCTCAAGTACATTCTTTGAAAGATCCTCTAATGTACATAGCTTGGCTGATGGTAAAGATAGTTTCGATTAGTACACAATTGTAGACTGATGGTTCTCTTAGCACTTGGAAGATGATATTCTGTTGTTTGGTTTCTGTTAAGAAGTCTCTGTCAGCCAAATGGTTTCCATGGTAGGTAATCTGTTTTTTCTCTGTAACTGCTTTTAAAATACTCACTTTGATTTTGGTATTCTTCAGTTTCCCCTAATATATCTAGGAGGGATTTTTTTTTTAATTATACTGCTTGATGTACATTGTATTTCCTTTCTCTGTAGACTTTTGTCTTTTCTCATTTCTAGAAAATTCTCCCATCATATTTCTCTCTTCCATTTCCTCTATTCTTTCTGGAGCTCCAGTTAGATGTATGGTATAGACTGAATGTTTGTGTCTTCCCCAAATTCATAGGTTGAAATCCTAACCGCTAATGTGATGGTACTAGAAGGTGAGGTCTTTGGGAGGTAATGTGGTCATGAGCATGCAGGCTCATGAATGGTCTTATATTAACAAAAGGGAGCCCAGAGAATACTCTTGCCCTTTTTCTATCATGTGACTTTACCAGGAGAAGCTGACAGTCTGCAGCCTAGAAGATGGTCTTCACCAGCACCCAACCGTGCTACACCCTAATTCCAAACTTCCAGCCTTCAGAACTGTGAGAAATGTTTGTTGTTGAGATCTGTAGCACTTTGTCCTAGCAGCCTGAATTAAGACAATGCATGTTAGGAATGCACATTTTTTTCTTTATATCTCTAATCTATCAGAGCGATGTTCCATCTCCGCATATCTGTGCTACATTCTGGGTAATATCTTCAGCCCTGTCTTTGAGTTCATTAAACACCCCCTCAACCAGACCTCCCTTTATCCATTGAGGGTTTCTCCTCAGCAGTTCTATTTTTCATTGCTAAAACATCTATTTGGTTCTTGTAGAAAGCTGTTTTGTTGTTTTTGATGCTTCCTGTTAATTTCTTATTTTCATGATTCTATCTTTATGTTTTATTTGTAGTTATTTTATAATCTGTATTTGCTGGTTTCAATATCTGAACTCTTAATGGTTCTAAATCTGTTATTTGTTCTTTCTACTGACTTTCATTCATGATGGAATATATTCTTGTGTGTTGAATCTTTGGCTAAACTATTATTTGCTCTAAATCAGTAGAAAACTTGTTAGCCTTTGTAGAGAAAGATTTGCTCTCAATAGGATTTGCATTTGATTTAACCACTGACCTGAGACTTCTTCTTACAGGATCCCTTGCTTCCAAGAGTGTGAGTTCAGTCCTTCCACCTTGCTGTCCCACGCAGCAGGCCTCCTCCCCACCCCACAGCTTGTGCTGATACCACAGCAACCTCACTTTTCTTGTGTCAGTGTTCACGTTCCAGCTCAGGGTTTTTTGGCTGCTTTGCCCCTTGGAGGTCTTCCTTACATCCTGTGAGCCCCGTAGTGTACCACACACCACACACACACACACACAATTTGGTTCTTTTGTAGTATATAGAAGGTCACTTCACAGTGTTGAATCAGCCTTTCTCCTGGAAATGGAGATTCCAGAGCATTTTTAAAATGAAGAAAAAGAAAGAGAAAGAGAGGGAGAGAGGAAAGAAGAGTAATACCATTACAATACTGAACATTTGGACAATGCGCATAAAGCAGGAGAAACTTCTAGGTGATGATGCTACCACCCTGACATAGCACCCGAAGATCAGAGCCAGCTTTTGTAAAATACAGCTGGTGAGGAGATGGGCAAACATAAAGAGGGAAAGGCTAAGACATGTATTCTCATCATCACCTAGTTCCCATTAGGCAAGCATTCTTTTGGAAAACATTTGAATACCTGCACCTTTATAGACTTATAGTGATAGCTTAGTATTACTTGCTATTGGCTCTCTGGAAAGTACTCAAGAAGATCTTTCATTAAAATATAGATAAATGCAACTTACATTCTCTTAAATGTGGTTTACTTCTCATCCCTTATAGATATATTTTTGAATATTATCATTGCTCTTCTTAATATCACAGGACAAGGAATAGATGAACCTCTTTCAGAAACTGGATTTAAACAAGCAGCTGCTGCTGGTATATTTCTGAGTAATGTAAGATTTACTCATGCTTTCTCCAGTGACCTCATGAGGACAAAGCAGGTAAGTTTAGAGTCAAGACTCATGGGTCAAAAGTCTTAACAACTGTGTAATCTTGAAAAAGCTACCAGTCTCTGTAGGGAATTAAATCACACACAGACATCACTCCTAAGCCCCTATCACTCTCCAACAGAACTTTCTTTTTTTTCCATTTCTTTTTATTTTGTCCTCCTTGTTTTTTTTCCTGTAATTTCCAAATTAGAGTGGCTTAGAAGAAAAGGTCTAACAAGAATACAAATAAGTTATCATGAGAGAAAGCCAGCAGAAACAACGGACAGAAGTTAACCCACAAAGACATCAGATGTTCAGAATTATCAGATACAGTAAAAACAAACAAAAACACGCTATGTTACTGTTACTATAAAGAAATAGAAGGCATGTTAGAAATATCTTTAGGGAACAGATCATTATAAAAATGACCCCATAGACTTAGAAAAGAACCAAATCAATTTCTAAAAAGTCAATAGAAGGAGACTTATTTGACCAACCAGAGGGAATAATAGGGCTGGCATTTTGTCCCCCCCATAAACAAACTTAAAATTTATGAGAGCCCTGGACAGAGAAAGAGCTCTAGCAGTATGTATAAAGATCCCCTTAAATCTTTGGTGGATTATTAATCTGTACGTGTATAGGGTGAAACTGCATGAGGCCAGGCAAAACACAAATTCAAGGTAGAGAACAATTACCGGGGGCTATAAGCAGAACATTTCCTAGAGCTCACACAGGGTAGAGAATCATTTGATTTCCCACAAGCTAAAGTGGAGAGATTTTGTTGAATACATACAGCATATAGTAGAGATTCCAGAAGGATCACACCTTAATAGTAAGGCTAAACTAACCTTAGAGGAAAATAATGAGGAGAGAAATAGAAGATACAAAAATAATCTTTTTTAAAAGAACCAAATTGATCGAGAGATGAAAAATAAAATATTCTGTAATGAAAATTGCATAAGATAGGGTTAACAGCTGATTAGACACTGTAGAAGAAGAGGTCAGTGAATGTGAAGACATAGCGACAGAACATTCTAAATTAGCCATGGAAGAAAAAAGGCTGAAATGGGACAAACAGAGTTTCAGTGAAGTATGGGACAATATCAAGCAATCTAATATACATGTAGTTGGAGTCCCACAAAGAAAATGGAGAAGTGGGGGTGTGAAGATTTAAAAACTGTTTTTGAAGAAATAATAACTGAGAATTTTCCAAATCTATACCCAGTGAAAATACTTTTAAAAAATTAGGTGAAATAAAGAATTTTTTTAAAGCAAAAGTTGAGGGACCAGAAATAGAACTACACTTACGTAGTCAGTTGTTATTTTGTTTTTGTTTTTTTGGTCAAATTAAATTTTGACAGAGGTGCCAAGGTAATTCAGTGGAGAACGGGTAATCTTTTCAATAAGTGGTGATAAAACACGGGATAGCCCTGTGGGAAAACATGAACTTTCACGCTTACTTCACACCATATACATAAACTAACTCAAAATTGATTATGAAACAAGTCTAAAAGCTAAATCTATAAAATTTCTTTGAAGAAACATTGGAGAAAAACCTTATGACGTTGGGTTGACCAAAGATTTCTTAGGACAAAACATGAACCATAAAAGAAAAGTTTGATAAATTGGGTTTTATCCAAATTAAAATTTCCTGTTCTTTGAAGGATTAAGAATTTGAAAAGGCAAGCCACAGATTGGGAGAAAAATTATAAATAAGTGTATTATATTAATATACATAATGTATGTCATCTATGGGTGTGTGTATATATTTGACAAAGTATGTGTGTGTATGTGTAAATTTTTTAACTCAGTAATTAGACAAACACCCCATGTGAAAGTGGGCAAAAGATTTGAATTTGACCATATACTTGACAAAAGAAAATGTATGGGAGGTGAGTAAACAGGTGAAAAGATGCGCAAGCAGCACTGATTATCACAGAAATACAAATTAAAGCCATAGTGAAATACTATTATACACACACATTTGAATGGCTAAAATTAAAAACATAAAAGGATGTGGAGCATCTAGAAGTCATACATTGCTGATGAGAATGTAAAATGAACCAACTGCTTTGACAGTTTATCATACACTTGCTGTATCATCCAGCAGTTTCAGTTCTAGAAATTCATCCAGGACAAGTAAGAATATACGTCTACACAAAGACTTGTAGACAATCGTTAAATAGCAGCTTTATTTGTAATAGCCAAAACAACCCATGTATCCATCAGTAGGTGAATGGATACATGAGCCATGACATATTCGTACAATGGAATACAACTCAGCAATGAAGACTGAATTACTGATAACATGCATCAACATGGATGAGTCTCAGAAACATGCAAAGTGGAAGAAGCCAGACACAAAAGAGTACATACTGCATGATTCCTTTTATATGGAACTCTAGAGAAGATGAGGCTGTAGTTAGTTATATAAAGCAGATATGGTTGCTTGGGGCCATAAGTGGGAGGGATTTACAGGTGCTATCTGATTACTGGAGTTATCCGACATAGACTTTAAAAATAACAGTTAATACATAGGTGGAAGACGGCATCAAGAATTTTAGCAGAGAACTGTAAACAATAAACTAAGTGAGAACCAAATGCAAATTCTAGAACTAAAAGTATAACTGAAATTAAGGCTTAAAGGATGGGCTTAATGGCAATTTAGACACATTTGAATGGAGAATTAAGGAACTAGAACAGTGGTTAGTAAACCTTTTCTGTAAGGAGCCAGATAATAAGTATTTTAGGTCTTATGGTATGTATGGTCTCTGTCACAACTGTTCAGTTTTGCTGGTGTAGCGGGACAGCAGCCGTAGGCAATACATAAATGAGTAGTGTGGCTGTGTTCTAATAAAATACTTCATTGACAAAAGTAGATGAAGGTCTGGATTTGGCCTGTGGGCTGTTGTTTGCTGACCTTGGAACTAGAAGATAGGTTAGGAGAAAATATCAAAATCAGGCATGAAGAGACCAAAGGCCGAGCAGTATAGAAGAGAGGCAATTTTTGCAAAGGAAAATTATTGCTAGTTCTTTTTTATTCAGTAAGATGACATGTATTATTTCGATGTTTCAGCCAGAATGGTGATTATTTTTATAAGAAAAGAAACAGTTGTCTTTCGATTTTCAGACCATGCATGGAATTTTGGAGAAAAGCAAATTTTGCAAAGATATGACAGTAAAGTATGATTCAAGACTTCGAGAAAGAGTAAGTAACTTATTTACATATTGTTCTTTACCATAAATTTTCAGTAAGCCCCCTCAGCTGATTACATGGCTAAAAATTAAATGCATTCCTGCTAGGGATTTGGAATCAGCAAACATGTTAAGAATCCACCCTGTGACAGTCACTGTTACATACTCTCATTTATAGCATCTTGTTTAATTATTAAAATTATGAGATAAGTATCTCATATTAAAATTTATGAGATACTTCTAAAAGTAAGTATCCTTGTAAGAACAAGTATGGAAGAGTTTAAAGTAAAAGTGAAAATTATGGATATTGTATAATTTATGTAACCCAGGTACTACTAATGGACATGTAGGTTGTGACTAGATTTCCCTGATGTAAAAAATGTTCAAATAAACATCTTTGCAGTTAATTCTTTTTTTTTTTTTAGAGGGATTAGAGAGCCGTGGCGTCAGCCTAGCTCACAGCAACTTCCAACTCCTGGGTTCAAGCGATCCTTCTGCCTCAGCCTCCCGAGCAGCTGGGACTACAGGCATGCGCCACCATGCCCGGCTAATTTTTTCTATATATTTTTAGTTAGCCAATTAATTTCTTTCTTTTTATAGTAGAGATGGGTTCTGGCTCTTGCTCAGGTTGGTTTTGAACTCCTGACCTTGAGCGATCCTCCCGCCTCGGCCTCCCAGAGTACTAGGATTACAGGCGTGAGCCACCACACCCAGCCCAGTTAATTCTTTTTAGACCTATTTAATACATTTCTAGAAATCGACATTGGTGAGTATGCACATTTTTTAAGGCCTTTATCCATATTGCAAAATTGCCTTCTAGCAAAGCTGTGTCAACTTAGAGTCCCATAAATGATCTAGGAGAAAGTTTTGCTTTTTTCACATCAACACTTGATATTATTAATGTCTGTTTGATTTTCCAATTTAATAGCTTAAAAATGGTGCCATATTAATTTTTACATTATTGATTCCTAACAAAAGATCTCCCATGTTTCTTGGCCATTTATATTTCTTTTGTGATGTATGTGTCCTTTGCTCGAGCTCAATCTTAATGACTCTAGGAAGCTAATGAGCTTTGAAGTCACAAAGATCTGGGATTGAGTTTGAATTTTGCTAATTACTGGCCGTGAGAAAGGGCCGAGATGTGATGGCTCACCCCTGTAATCCTAGCACTTTGGGAGCCTGAGGTAGGAGGATCGCTTGAGGCCAGGAGTTTGAGACCAGCATGAGCAACATAGTAAGACCCCATCTCTACAAAAAATAGAAAAATTAGCCAGGCGAGGTGGTGAATGCCTGCAGTCCCAGCTACTCGGGAGACCGAGGAGCGAGGATCGCTGGAGCCCAGGAGTTGGAGGTTGCAGCGAGCTATGATGACGCCTCTGCACTCTAGCCTGGGTGACAGAGCGAGACTCTGTCTCAAAAACAAACAAAGAAGATTTCAACTGTATTTTCTAGGTTCATGTCCCTCTACTGAGTATATTTCCATTATCAGGTCAGAGGAGGTATGATAATGTAAGTGGAGGAAAAGCTTATTCCTGGGTTGATTGTTTGGAATTTGATTGCTTTTACAAATACATTGTAAATACACATGTATTTAATGGTTGTATTGCAAATTCATTTGAGGCACTTTTATCTCTTGGACATTGCAGAGATACGGGGTTGTAGAAGGCAAGGCACTGAGTGAGCTGCGGGCCATGGCCAAAGCGGCTGGGGAAGAATGCCCTGTGTTCACACCACCTGGAGGAGAGACGTTAGACCAGGTGCGTGGCACTGCCAGCCAGCGGCTGAAATCAGACTCGTTTAGATGTTTCTGAATTTTAGCCAACCAGTTTGAAAAATTGCTTGGTTAATAAAATAATATGGCACATATCATTTCTCTTTTTGAATTATCCTTTCTTGTTTAAGTTGGCTATCATTACTGATAATGGACTTAAGGAAATGTGTTTTTTAGATTGTAATTCTAAGAAAAATCTTTGTGAAGCACTGGGTTTAGCAGTGGTAGTGGTGTTCAAAGAGGGTGATAGGCAAGTCACCCAAGAAGCAAAATAATTTAAAACATGAAATCTTCAAGCCCCTACTGCCTGTTCAGCTCTGTTAGTGACATCACACTGTGCTTGTATTTGTTTGTAGTGTTGCTCTTTGAGTTGCGTTTTTGGTGTTTTTTCACCTCTAGTCTTTATTTTCATAATTTTCTTGTAGAGAGTTTGTATCACTTTCTAGTAAAGGAAAGATCTGTTGCTGTTGTGTTCCAGCTGCACTGAAGGGCCAGGTGTAGTTTCCTGGTTACCATTACTTTGTGGGTTTCAGTTTACTTGCAGATTTCCCTACCTATACTGTGAGTGCTTTGAAGTCAGGAATGGGAATTATATCTTACTCTTCTTTTGTGCCCAGTGTGATTCCATAGTTCCAGCAGTGTGGTGGTACTTACTTATGCCTGTGGAACTGCTGATTGGATGATTAGAAATAGAGATGAGTATCTGCTTATGAAGTACTTATGTTGACATAGTTGAAAAAAATCCAGTCAGTTATACTTTAAAGAAATCATTAATGTGCCTTTATTTCACCTTTTCTTTCTTTCCTTACAGGTGAAAATGCGTGGAAAAGACTTTTTTGAATTTCTTTGCCAACTAATGCTGAAAGAATCAGCTCAAAAAGAACACTTTTCCCAAGGAGCTCCAAGCAACTGTCTGGAAACTTCTTTGGCAGAGATATTCCCTTTAGGAAAAAACTGTGGCTTTGAGTTGAATTCAGACGGCCGTGCACGAGAGTTAGTAGCCAGTGTCCTGGTTGTGAGTCATGGCGCTTACATGAGAAGCCTGTTTGATTATTTTCTGACTGACCTCATGTGTTCCTTACCAGCAACCGTGAGCAAATCCGAACTTGTATCAGTCACTCCCAATACAGGGATTAGTCTCTTTGTCATAAACTTTGAGGAAGGAAGAGAAGTTAAACCAGCAATTCAGTGTATTTGTATGAGCCTACAGGATCATCTAAGTGGAGCAGCTGAAACTCGCTAAGTTTAAAGTTACAACAAAATCTAAGAATTTTGAGCCTCTGAAGGGAGTACCTTTGGCTTTATTTACATCTGTTCTCTGCTAGCGCTGATTTGGAAACCTTTAAAAGCCAATTATAAAGTTCAAGTGGAATCATAGCCACATAAAACTTTAGTGGAAAACCATTTAGAATTGACTTATTTGTATGAGTACAGTTGGTGTTTTCCAGGGTGATTTTACCACCCTGCTCGGTTATAGCTCAGGATTGTAAATGGATGACGGGACTCAGTATTGCAAGTGGGGGATTAGTAACTTTTTTACTATGCTTTTTTTTCTTTTTTTATGTTGATATTTTTCTTTAATTTCTGAAAAATCTAGTGTATATTATTGATGGTTGGTAAAATACTGTGCTTTTTACTATCTCATTCAGTGCTTGGAAGGAACACTTTATAATTCACACTGCATATTTATGATGACTATATGTTATATTAAAAAATCCTTCAAAGGAAGGAGTCTTACCATCATAAGTTTATGTAAAGTAAAATGACACTAAAATGCTTTACACATAAATCAACTGTTGGAATTTGTCATTCTGGAGGGCTTGAAATATGGAAATGTGGAGGAATACAGATAATGTTTGCAGAATGGTCTGGGGGAAAGAAGTTATAATATTGTTTGATTAAAAAACATTAAAGAAGGAATCTGAGCAGAAAATAAAAGAATATCCTTTTCTAAACAATCCCTTCAAAAGGCAAACCTGGAAAGCCAAAGAAAAAGTTTGACTAAGAGAATGAAGAAAAATATCCACTTGCTTCTTATGTAACCTGTAGGCTAAAGAATTTCCAGTTTGAGGAAGGCTATAAAGGAAGTAAACACTTAATAGTACACTCCATGAAAAGAATAAAAGAGGGAGTTTCCTTATGAAGAATGGTGCTCTGACCACATCTGTGGTTATTTTGTGGAAGGCACAGGTGAGGCTGCCTCTTCTCTCCACCAGATGGCACCGGAGGAAAGGGATTTTGGTTAATTTAATTTTGTTCATAAGCTTGGTCCTCCAAAAATCCTTATCTAGATGAAGGAAGTATTTTACATGTAGTTGCTTTTAAGTCACCATGTTGATGAGGCTGTGTGAGTCTCAACTTCTAAGAGGATTAATGCCAAGGTTGTCAGTTAAAGCTAAAATCACATACAGTCAAAATTTACTTTGAGCATCATGTGAATCGTATGTAAGGTTCAGTATTGTACTGCTTTCAGTGTGTCCAGCACGACCAGTTTTCTACCAGCATTGGAACAGTGCCTGCGTTTGAGCACCAGAGGAAGTATACTGTAAATAAAAACTTGAAAAATAACTGAAAAGGACAAACAATAAATATCCCACTGCACATTCTTACCATACAGAAGTAATCTTTCTTTCTGTTTTTTTAAAGAAACAAAATATTATTAATAAAATGTAAGTAGAGTTCCCTTTACCCAGTTCTCATAGTCCTGTTCTCCTGCAGAGGCAACCATGGCAATGAGTCTGTTCTTTACATTTTCACTTAGTATCTGTAAGGAAGTGGTATTGTTTCGTGCTTTAAAAATGTACATAAACATCATCAGGCTATCTGTGTTCTTTATTTTTATTATGTCTGGGGCTCTATGTTGATTATAAATACTATATTGAATAAATGTAGCACATTTTGTTTATTTTTCTATTAGTGGGCATTTAGGTATATTCAGTATTTTTTTATAGAAACAATGCTACAGAGAACAGTCTTTTGCATCACTCCTTGTGCTGTGTTAAAAGATCTACATCTTCAAGTTTCACAGAAGCCAAATGGCTCTGTAAAGTGGGTTTACTATTTTTTAGTCCTACTAGCAGTATTCAAAGTTCCTGTTTTCCACATCTTTGTCAACACTTGATACCATCTGACTAATTTTTGCTAATCTGATAAGTAAAAAATATCTCATTTTAATAAGCTTTTCTGCAATTGTTAATGAGTCTGGGCATTTTTTTCATATGTATATTGACAATTCTGACTCTGTTCTGTTTTAGTTAACTTTGTATTCCCAGATCAGTGTCAGATGTAGTTATTGTGGCTTCACAACTGAGTATCCATAGGGTGAGTACTTCCTCTTGTTCATTTTAATAGTTATCTTAGCTATCTGTGCATATTTATAAATGTTGGAATTCATTGGTCAATTTCTAGAAAAATTCTGTTGCACGTTTTATTGGAGTCACATGTAGTTGTTTAATAATTTAGTTATTCAACATGTATTTTTGAGCATGGCACACATGGCAGACTACTATAAGAACTATTAGAACTAGCATAAGAACTGTGAATATGTAGCAATGAACAAAAAATGGACTAAGTCCCCATGCTTGTGGAACTGTAGTCTATCCGGGAAGACAGTATACCATGTCAGCTTGTGGTCAGTGCTGTTGAGCAAACTAAGGCAGGGGCAGGGGAACAGACTGGCAGGAGGAATGCTGCTGTATTTGGGGTGAGTGGGGCAGGATAGTCAGAGTGCTGAAGGGAGTGAGATCTACTGATCTTGAGAGAGAAAATGGGGAAGGAGCAGGGAGTGTCCTGAGGTGGGATCAGGCTTGACCCCTTTGAGCAAGAGGAATGGGAAAGTGGAAGGAGGACAGAGCTGAGGTGAAGGAGAAGCACACAGGCATATGTGTCCTGGCCACCTGTGCTAAGGATCTGGGCTTTGACCCAAGCAAGATGGGTTGCCTTTGGCCAGTTTTGGGCAGAAAAGTGAAGTGGTCAGACTTGTTTAAGTAGGACCACCCTGGTTGCACTGTAGGGGCATGGTAGGAGCACCAGGCTGGAGGCAGGGACAATGGCAGCCAGCTTCCCAGCTACTTGAAGAAACTAGAGGTCGGCAGGGACCTAGCCTGACTAAGGAGCTTGCACATGGAATTTCTAGGTTAGCTTAGGGAGGACTGCCATCTTTCCATCTATGAACATCACAGATTTCTCCATTTTTTCTGAGTCTTTAATGAGGTTTTGTCATTTCCTTTGTAATGTTTTCCCTGCTTTTTGTTTTTTAAGACTTAATGTTTATAGAGAAGTTTTAGATTTCCAGCAAAACTGAGAGGAAGGTATGAGTATTTCTCACATATCCTCTGCCCCACACATGCACGGCCTTCCCCACTGTCAGCATTCCCCACAGAGTGGTGTTGCAATGTGTTGCAATGCATGAACCCATGTTGACACACCATTAGGTCCATAGCTTACATGAGGGTTTGCTCTTGGTGGTGTACATTCTGTGGGTTTGAACAAATGTATAATGACATGTACCCACCATTACGGTGTCATGCAGAGTATTTCCACTGCCCTAAAAATCCTCTGTGCTCCCCGACTCATCCCCTCTCCCCCTAACCTTGCTTGTTTCTGTTGGGTTTAGTTCAAGGCCCAGCAGGGGGAATGGGCAGAAGTTTCCAGTTCCAGACTGCACCCCAGGCTCAGAGCTTCTGGCACAGCCTGTCCCTTGGGCTCTCTTCTGCCTGGAGTTCAAACCACTGCTTCCAATCGCCTGTCTCCTATCTTCATGTCCTTCCCACTACTCATCTACTCGTCTTCATTTTCTTCTTTTTTTAATGCATAATTGCTCATATTCAACATCTTCACTTTTGGATGCAGATTCCCCTTTATTGCTTTTTAACGTAAACTTTCTTGTGAAAAACATACTTTGCCTAACATCTTTCTTTTGACTAATTTCTGTAAGGGCCATGTCATTACTAAGCAGTGACATGAGTGACATCTTGAATTATACAAATGATGCTTTCCACCCATCTTCTTTTGAGTCCCCATCAGTTTGAAAGGATAGCTTTTGAATTAAAGTATATTAAGATATCAATTCCTTTCACTTAAAACAGAATGGCCAAGTAGATCATCCTAACAGGTAACTAACTACCAGTGCTTAAAAAACTTCAGAGTTTCCCCCCCAGTCTTCAGTCAGTTGGTTTATTGTTCAACAGTATGGCCCATGTGGGTAATTTGTTCATTGAGTAATGTCTAATGAGACAGGGCAGTGACACTGAAAAGATCTGTTGTCAGAAGGCCTGGATTCAAGTTCAAGGCCTGGCTCTTAATAATTTTGTGGCTGACCAAGTCTCTCAATATCCCCAAGCTGCTGTATCCCCATATTAGAGAATAATTACAATGTGTGTATGTGCATGTGTTTTGGTAACCTTTTATTTTTGTTACATCAAACCTACAGAAAAGTTGCAAGAAAAGTGCATGGAACTCCTGTATACCCTTTACCCACATTCACCACTTGCTTACATTTTGCCCCGTTTGCCAAATTTGTCATTTGTGCTCATGCTCACTGCCTCTCCCTGCCTCTTCCCCGCCTTCCCCTGACTGATTCATTTGAGAATAATCCAGACACATCATACTCTTTTCCCCTGCAAAATTTCAGTGTGCATTTCCTAAGATCAAGGATGTTCTCATGTATAACACAGAATAAACATCAAAATCGGGAAATTTGACATTGATGCGATCTATTATCTAATCCACACACCATATTTAAATGTGGTCAGCTGTTCCATTGATGTTCATTGTGGTTATTTTGTTTTTCTGAGTCCAGGATCCAGTTCTGGACCATGTGTTGTATTTAGTTGTCAGGTCTCTTCATGCTGCTTTAATCCAAACTGTGTCTTTCTTGGCCTTGTTATTAAAAAAAAAAAAAATAGGCCAATTCTTGTGTTGTATTATTAGATTTAGACTATATTTTTGTCAGAAGCACTCCAGAAAGGATGTGTCTGTGCTTGAGTCATGTCAGGAGGCACATGGTGTTGTATCTATCTATTAGTCTGTCCACTGTAAAATTACTATTTATCTGGTTCCTTATTAAACTTACACTCACCCTCTTGGCCTCCATTGATTATTTTCTGATTCTATTTTTGCTACCATATTCATCAGCTGGCATTCTACACTAAGAGAGCTGTCGCTTCTACCCTACTTATTTATATCAGTATGAACTCAGAGGTTCTTATTCAGTGGCTTATACTACAATACTGTCATCGTTTATTTTATGCTTACATTGTCCCAAATTTGTCCTTTGGGAACCCTTTCAGGCTGTCTCTTATGTTCTGTTGACATAGTCTCATCATCCTGTAAGCACTTCCTTACTTTCTGGCATAACAGGGTATTCCAGGCTCATCTCATTCTTTCCCAGCCCCAGCCCCAGAATCAGCTTTTTCTCCAAAGAGCCCTAGGTTTTCAGAAATGAAATTCAAGCCTTGGTAGGCATGACAATTAGAAACCAAAATCTGGGTGTTAGGAATGCTCATTGCTAATTTGGCATTCCTTAATATTACTGCATTGAATTCCAATGCATAAATATGCCACAGTTTGTTTATTCTTCCGTTGAACACACGAAGTGTTTCCAGTTTAGGTCTATTATGAATAAATATGCTATGAATATTTTTTGCAAGGCTTTTTGTGAGCATATGTTTCACTTCTCTTGGGTAAGTAATCTTAAGAGTGGAATTGCTGAGTTATAGGGTGAGTGTAGGTATATGTTTAGTTTTACAAGAAACATGCCAGACCTTTTCCCACAATGGTTATACTTTTTTACGCTCACCAACCATAAGTTCTGGGTGTCCCACATCCTTACCAACATCTGATGATGTCAGTCTTATTAATTTTAGCCATTCTACAGTTTCAATTTTTATTTCCTTTTAACTAATGATGTGGAGCACTTTTTAATATACAGTACTTACTGGTTATTTATACACCTTCCTTTGTGAAATGCCCATTAAAAAATTGTGTTGTCTTTTATTGTTGAGTTGTAGGAGTTCTTTATATATTTTGGATATACAAGTCCTTAGCTGTATGTATATATGTATATGTGTACATCCATACACACATATATATAGTTATATGTAATTTTATTCCAGTCCATATATTTATCATAAAATATAATTTTATTTCATCATTTTTAATGTTTTTTTTAAAATAAGAAGTTACTGATTTTCATAAGACTGATTTACCATTGTGTTTGTCCTTGGACACCTGGCTAAGGTAGTGATTGTCAGGTTTCTACACTATGAAGTTATTTTTTCTCCACCTTTCCATCCTGTGCTCTTGGAAAGAAGTCGCTGTGTGCACACAAGGAGTGTGAATTTATGCTCCTTCTTTTTGAGGATGGAGTATCTACGTGTTACTTGAATTCTGCAGAGGTGATTTACTTTTCATTCCCTTATTTGACCATTTATTTATGTCATTGTGGACTCATGAATAGTTATTTTATGCTCTGGGTTATAATCCCATACTACTTTTGTTGTTGTTGTTGCTCAAATTGATCTAGCTTTCGCAACTGGGAGCTCTTTCAGTTGGCTCTGTGTCCCTTTGACATGTCCCCATCAACTTGGCTTGGTTTTCCTAACACTTCCTTGCTTTCGGGTGGTACCAGACACTCCAGGATCCTATTACATATTTCATGTCACATTGCTGGAAGCAGCCATTTCTCCAAGGAGCTGTGCTTCCTTTTATTATTGGACAATGGTATTAAAAACAAAAATTTGAGTGCTAGGTATGCTTGTTACCATTGGGGTATTGTTTCTTTTAGGCTTTCTCAGCTGACAGGGCAAGGACAAATATGCTTGTATACTAATCCATGTATGTGTACGTATCCACAAGTATTTCTCTATGTGGCCATCTGGATTCATTAATGAGAGCATAGTGCTTATCTGCAGTTCCTTTTGCCTTTACTCTTACAGACACCACTCATTTCCAAAATTACTTAGGTCAGACCTTTGCCCCGCAACCCCAGTGAAGTTGTTTTATATGTTTGTAATACAGTTAGATTCTCTTGTTCCATATAGATTTTTAAATCAGCTTGTCCATTTCTATGAAAAAGCCTGCTGAGACTGTGCTTGACATCTTTACAGTATTGACTCTTCCAAATTAGGAGCACAGTGTCTCTCTCCATTTACTTATAACTTTAATTTTGCTCACCAACGTTTTATAATATTTATGTATTTTGTTAAATTTGTCCCTAATTATTTTTTTAACTTGGTGCTCATTTGTTACAGCAGTGTCCTTAATTATTTTGTATTTTTGTTTGTCCCTAAGTATTTTATTTTTCTGACCTTGTTATGAATAGAATTTTTACATTTCCATTTAAAATTTTATTTTACAGTTGTTTGCTGCTGGTACATAACATTCAGCCTATTTTTATATATATTGATCTTGCTAAATTTACATATTATTTTTAGTTCAGTTCTTGTAGTTGCTTTGTAGATTCCTTAGGGCTTTCTACGTAGACAATCATGTCATCTCAAAATAGCGGCATTTTTATATTTGTATTCTATTTGTTTCTTTCCTTGTTATACTGCCTAGGACCTCTGGTACAATTAAATAGAGGTACAGGTTAATCCAAAAATCTTAAATCTGAAATGCTCCAAAATTAAAAACTTTTTGAATGCTGACATGAGGTAGTGACACCTTTACTTTCTGATGGTTCAATGTACATAAACTTTGTTTCATGCACAAAATTATTTAGAATATTATATAAAATTGCCTCCATGCTATGTGCATAATGTGTATATGAAACATAAATGAATTTCATGTTTAGACTTGGGTCTCATCCCCAAAATATCTCACGATACAGTATATATGCAAATATTCCAAAATCCTAAAAAGTCCGAAATCCAACACACTTCTGGTCTCAAGCATTTCAGATAAGGGATAATCAATCTGTAATGAAAGAAAATGTTTTTGCCTTGTTCCTAATTTAAGATCAGGCTGGTAAACTATCTTAAGATATGATGTTAACTGTAGGTTTTTCATAGAAGGACTTTATCAGATGAAGTTTTCTTACATCCCTAGTCTCCTGAGAGTTTTTAATAAATTGGTATTAAATTTTATCTAATATTTTCCTGCATCTATTGAACTTATATGAGTTTTTTCTCCTTTGTTTTGTTATTATGATTTTTAAATGTTAAACCAACATTTCATAGCTGGGATAAACCCTGGTCATAATGTATAATATAATTTTTATATATTGTTGGATTTGGTTTATTGCATTTTGTTAAGGGTTTTTGTGAACACAATGATTATTAATTTGTAGTTGTAGTTTTCTTTTTCACAATTTCCTTGTCAAGTTTTGAAGTCAAAGTCATTCTGTCATTATAAAACAAGTTAGGAGATAATACTCCGGAAAAGTTTGGGTAGGATTGCTTTTATTTGAAATGTTCAATAGAATTTATTAGTGAAACCATTTGAACCTAGAGTTGTCTTTGTGGGAATTTTTTGATAATTAACTTTTTAAATAGATATAGGACTATTCAAATTTTATGTGTCATCTTGTGTTAGTTTTTGTAAGTTTAGATTTTTCAAGTAATTTATCCCTTTCACTGAAGTTGTCAAATTTATTGCCATACCTTCATCAAAAAGTCCCAAAAGAACAAATGCTGGCATGGATATAGAGAGATTGGAATACTCTTACACTGCTGTTGGGACTGCAAATTAGTACAACCCCTGTAGAAAGTAATTTGGAGACTTGAAGCTCTGACTCAAGGGGGGTGGGGGGCCAAGGGCAATATACGTAACCTTAACATTTGTACCTGCATAATATGCTGAAATAAAAAAAATGATTAAATGAACAAAAAAAATAGAAATACCATTTGATCCAGCAATCCCACTACTAGGCATCTACCCAGAGGAAAAAAAGACATTCTATAATAAAGACATACGCACTCGAATGTTTATGGCAGCACAATTCACAATTGCAAACATGTGGAAACAATCCAAGTGCCCATCAATACATGAGTGGATTAATATAATGTGGTATACGTATACCATGGAGTACTACAGCCACAAAAAACAGTGGTGAACTAGCACCTCTTACATTATCCTGGTTAGAGCTTGAGCCCATTCTTTGAAGTGAAGTATAACAAGAAGGAAGAACAAGCACCACATGTACTCACCATCAAATTGGTATTAACTGATCAACACTAAGGTGCTCACATGGAAGTAATAGTCATTGGGTGCCAGTCAGGTCGGGGGGTTGGGGAGGGTAAACTTACAACTAATGGAGGTGGAGCGTGCTGTATGGGGGGAAGGGTACGGTTGTAGCTCTGGCTTGGGAGAGGCAAAGGCATTACATGTAACCAAAGTGTTTGTACCCCCATAATATCCTGAAATTTAAAAAATTTATTGCCATGAAGTTATTTTTAATGGTCATTCATTTTCTTTTTAATTTCTGCAGAATCTGTGGTGATATCCCCTGTCTTATTCTTTGCATTGGTATTTTGTGTTTTCTCTCTTTTTTAACATTCTTGGCTAGGGATTTCTGAGTTGTACTAATTTTTTCTTGAAACCAGCCTCTCTACTGTTATTTGTTTTCTAATTCATTCATTTCTGCTCTTAAGTTAATTTCTGTCTACTTACTAAGAACTTAATTTTTATTTTTCCCCCTAGAGTCTTAAGGAAGAAACCTAGATAGATTTTAACCTTCTTTCTTTGTATATATAAGATTTTAAAATAAAGAGTTCCTTATAAGCCCTGCTTTTGCTGCATACGACAAATTTTGGTATGTTGTTTTCATTATCATTTAAACATTTTCTCACTTTACTTTTTTTTTTAAATTTCAGCATATTATGGGGGTACAAATGTTAAGGTTATGTATAT
>VBSM01003218.1:2524601-2556498 GCA_008086735.1 Cheirogaleus medius | reverse complement strand
GATGCAAGGGAGGGGAAGTTAACCGCTCCACCTACCTTTGCCGCTGGTCTCCAAACTGCTCGGGAGGTCTCTTCTTCCAGTTCTCCTCCGCAGCCTCCTCCCGTGGAGTCTCCCGTAGTCTCCAGTACCCCTCCTTCTGACCCTTGTCCGATGTATGGTCATCTGCTTGCTTCTTTCTTCTAATTTCTTCTAGAATCTGTCTTTTTTGCAGACACTCTGTCTGGCAGTGTTTCTCTTCCGCCATCTTGCTCCGCCTCCCTCACTTTACTTTTTATTTGTTCTTTGATCTTCCAATATTTCTTATTCCTCAACTTTTTTTTCTGCTTGTTTCCTTCTGGGGTTCAACTTAAACATATTTTGGACACCTTGATAATGTGTTGCAGAACATTGAGTCTCTGCTCATTTTTTTAAAACTTATTTTTTCTCTGTTCTTCAAATAAATTAATTTATATTAATTTTCTTTATATTTAGTTCATCTTGTTTGGTTTCTGTGCCGGCATTTTCTCTTGACTGAGGGATATTTTTCCCTATTTCGTCTCATGTCCAGTTATTTTATTGTTACTGATTATAGATAATACCATGTATCGAGTCTGGATCATGCCATCTTCCTTTAAAGAATGTTGAGTTTTGTTCTGGCAGGCAGTTAAATTATCAGAATATCCTCGTAATTTTGTCAGGATTGGCATAATTCCCTCTTAGAGCAAGTCTATTTCAGTTTTGAATTTAGTCTTAGCATGTACTCTCTTTCTCTGGGGCTTAGTCCTTACCTGTAAGACACAGCCTTTTAAATGCTGATACACTCAGTAAGGTCTCTTCACCCTGGCTTGGTTGGTTTTCCATTGTTTGCCAGCACTGACCTCTGGTACCACTCATTGTCCATCTCCTAGTGCCGTAGCAGGTGATCTTTGTTAGGACTTACTGCATCTTTCCCTGTGCATGTGCTACCCAGTCTTTGGCCAGAGACCTGCAGTGAATGCTCACATAGATGTCTGAAATCTCCCCTTTTCACAGCTCCCTCTTCTCAGCTGCCTTGCCCTGTAAAGTCCGGCTGCTCTCTCAGCTCAGTGAGATTGCCACTCTGCCTGGTTCCAGCTCCCTGTTCTGTGGCTATCAGCACTCGTAAGGCAGAAAGCTGGGATGATCATGGGACTTAACTGGTGAGCTTCTTTTTGCCAAGGATGATATTCCTGTGCTACTCTGTGCCTGAAAACAACTGCCTCATATATTATGTTCTGATTTATATTTTGGCAAAAAGGCAAATCTAGTATTGGTTATTCTGTCATAGCTGGAAGTGGAAACTATGTGGTTTTAAGTGTTAAATGAGTTAAGATACAAAAAATGTCTATATAAACAGTAAGTGTACACATGTGTAAGTGTTATAATGATATCTTTGTTCAGCAAGGATTTATAATTATGTAGACAAGATAAAGGTTGGACTTTAAATACTAGAAACTCTGTGGTTAGGTCACTGAAGCTTCTAGCAGCTACATGTATACAATGTATCATAAAATTGACAACACATGTGTCCACACACAGGTGACATATTCTCATTTTTTTCCCTTACCCTCTTCCATCCTCACTTCATTATTTTTGTGTATGTGTTAAAAGCTTTAGTTTTCCTTTCTTTAGTCAGGGAGGACTTCTATGGAAAGAGAAAGAAACTCTTCCAGCCTGTGCAAGGGAAACTTCCACAGTACATCTTTTTTCCTCTTCAGTGTTTAATCCTCCTTCAGTTAATACAAGGGGATGAAGCCCTGTTTATCTCCAGTGAGATATTTTAGTACTGCTTCATCTCTATGGCTTTTCATGTCCTGTGGGCCGGAAACAAAATTAAGAATCACTGGTCCTGGCTGCCTTTTGTTTCTGAAATATGAACTTTTGATAAAATACTAACCTACCTTGGATAAATCTGTTTTGTGTGACCAAAGAAAGAAAGCATTTTGACCTGTGCTCCTGTATCTGTCCCATCGGCTCTCCCTTACTTTTCTCTATCCTGTGGAGGACTTTGATATTCAGACTCTTGAAAAGGACATACTCCCTTTGTAGACTTTGCCAGAAGGTAATTTGAACACTAATCAAAATGGTGAACTCTATACTAAGCTCTTTTACATTACTTGTTAAAAGGGTGAAACTGATGGCTCAAGTCAGGTAATGAAAAACTATAAGCATAAGCTGATGGGAATTTGAATACAGAGAAATGTAAATGTGTAATAAGCATCTTTGCTTCCTGTGTTTTGGTAGCCAGATGGAGATTAAAGAAGGAATTCTGGGAACACCAACCTCAGAAGGAGAAGGCACGTAGGTTCATTATCTTGGTGCTCTGCTCTCAGTGCTCATAGGGCAGGAACCCTGTGAGTGTTAAGTACATAACACGTATTTACTAAGATATAGATGTGGTTGTGCCAATGCGTATTTTTCAAATAAAACAATTTCTCTCTTTGAAGGAAACACTTTAGGGCTAGAGTGATCAGAAATCCAATATTGATAACAATTTCCTTGTTTTTAATAATTCTGTCTAGATAAATTAAAATTGTTGAGTCTGCTTATGAATGAAAGAAACCTTTGAATATTTTAAGATTTTGATATCTTTTTTCAATTTTGCCTTTTCTATATTTTCCCAATGTTCCCCTCCCATAATCCCTTTTGCTCTCATATTCTGACGTGTTTTTGTGCAGCAATACAGAAAGAAGAAGCTAACAGAAGATGAGATAAAGTTTATTTTTCTTTTAAAAAGAAAGGAAGAAGGTGGGGTTACATTTTTATACATATCTATAAATATAGAATGATAGGCAAAATCTTCCAAATAAATAAATAAATATTGCCACATGCTAAGGGACATAAGAAATTGTGGGGCTCCTTTGGCTCTGTTAAAAAGAAAACCTCGATGGTGGTGTTGCATCTGTGAGATTATGACCAGTTTTCTAACAAGGTCCTTCTGGGATTTTTCATCTAGTCAACAGTATTGAGGAGCCTCCAATAGCTGTTATGTAGGACAATATCCCTGACAGGAAATGAAAACTATTAAAGAAAATATTTGCCATGTATGGCTATAAACTGTTATACATAGTTTTAGTACTTCAGAATAGGCCCTTCAAGTTCGGCTTAAAACCTTGTTCAGTGTTTCTCTGATAACTAAAAAGAATGCATCAATATTTAAGGTGGTTGGGTACATGATGGCATTTAAGAAAACGGTGACTGGGAAGAAGCTGTTGTTTGAATCTACTTTGCTGGTTAAGATTCTGCTCTTGAGGTGGTCATTCAAATAGAAGTAGGAAAAGAGGGGGCCCTTGCGGGAAGAATCGCAGTAATGGGGTGCAGCTAGGATGAAGGCTCACATCAGTCCCACCTGCCTGGCCTTCTAGCTGTTTGCTAAGTGAGGCTTTGTTTCCCGCAGGGTAGCACTGGGGCTCCTGGGACCGAAGGCTGTCTTCATTTAATGCCCCAAGAATGTCCAAGTGGAAATTCACACAGATGTGTCAGCCTAGGAGTTTAAACTAGTCCCATAGCCACTGCTACCGAGCACTCATGAGACCATGGTCAAGAGCCTGACAGTGTCCCTTTCATAACTCCTACAGCTTGTACCCTGGTTAGTGGACTTCCTTTTCCCTTGAGTCCTTGATGTCATTTCACTTAGGGAAAAGGACACAATTTTTCAGTCCATAGAAAATCTAACCCAGAGCAGTCCCAGTGTCTCAAGGCCCCCCTCCCTAGTCACATTTTTGTAATTTTTCCAGAATGGATAACTACTCAACCTGGAAGTAGAGGCTTAATTAAATGCCTCTTAGGAGAGTCTGAATTTATTTACATTTTGAAAAGCAAATCCTAGCAGGGTAGATTTTCATGAGCTGATACAAACTCTATTCCTCAGGACAAATTCACTAAAACCAAGGATGGGGACAAGAGGCAAGGCCATATCATGAGCCACTTGGGCACAGAGCAGGTCCATTCTCAGCCCTCTGGCTCCAATGCACAGAGAGAGAGTGGCAGGCAAAGGGTGTCCCTGGTGGGGAGGTGGATGTTCCAGCACGATTCTGCCCCAGTTAACCCAGCAGTCTAGGTGTCAAGTTTTGACCAGCTACCACCAGTCTTTTTTGACAGCTCTTCCCCAGAGATAATCCAGGAAGAACAAGGCTTAAAATTAGCGTCCTCATCAGCTTGCCCAGTTCAGCTGTTAATGTCAAGGTTGCAAACTCACCTGCCCCCAGGATCCCAGCACAGAACGATGCAGGGGCAGTGGAGAGGCTTCTGGGACTGCTTCTTCCCTACTTCCGAGCAGTGAGTTCCCGAACCCACTGCTTTTGCTTAATGCTAAGCTGACTAAGAAGACAGGCACAGAGAAGAGAAATCTGGCAGGGGGCGAGGATCGGGAGGGAGGCAGGGAGGGATCCCTTCTTTCCCCCTTACTGAAGGGGAAATTTCTAGTTTACACATTGGGTTTCTTATTCGGTAAAGTGGTGTATGCGGGGTGAGGAAGGCGGTGAAACCCAGCTGCTCTGGCCCCAAAGGCTGACTCTCAGGGGACCTCCTGGGGAGGGGAGCAGAGGAGCGGCTAATTCCACAGCCACCCCACTTCCCCTTCCTGGGAGTGTGAAGGCAGCTGTCCCTGTAACGACAGTTTAGTTTGCTGGAGGACAGACCGGTTAAGGAGGGTTCCTTTCGGGCTCCCTATATGTACCTCGGGAACGGGCGGCACCTTTCCGGGCTGGTGCCCGCGGCGCGAGCGTTCACCCTGTTGCCTCGGACCACGCCCAGAGGATCGCGGGCCACCACGCTGTTGTCCTCGGCGCTCGGGAGCTCCTGTGAGCAGGAGGCGGGCGCCGGGGTGACCCGGGGCCGGGGCTTCAGCACGTTGAGGGGGTCGGGCTCCTCGTCGTCCTCGGCGCTGCGGGTGTGGCGCCGCGGCCGGGGCGTGTTGAAGAGGAGGAGGGGGATCTCGTTCCGCCGCGACAGGAACTGGGAGAAGGGCGGCGGGTTCGCGCCCGGCAGGAAGGCCCTCTTGGTGCGGCCCAGACTGACCAGGAAGTGGTGCTGAGGAGACTGGTACACGTCGTACCCGTTCTCCAGCGTCCGCTGTCGGAACCTGCAGCTCTCCGGGGCGAAGTCGTGCTGCGAGGGCGAGAGCGCAGGTGAGGGCGGGCTGGCGCGACCCTCCTCCCGGCCGCGGCTGTGTTGCGCGTCACCCCGTTGGCCCTTTCCGGGAACAAGTGGTTTCAACTAATGGGTCGCGGTTGCCCCGGCGCGGAATGTGGCCTTTCGGGCGTGGCCACCACCTGGCCTCGCGGCTCCAGGCCCCGCGTGCGCTTTTCGTGGGCACAGCACCCTCCTTCCCTCTCTCTCTCGTTCCCAACCCTTTTCTGGCTGAAAGTTGGCGTGGGTTTGTCTCCTTATCCGGAGAAAGGAGATGGGATGGAGTTTGTAGGGTGCTGACGTCAGAGAGTTAATATAGTTTGGGGATTAGTGACAGGAACTTTGCTCAAACAGATGAGCCGGGTTTGAGTTCTCGCTCTGCTCGAGTACTGGGTTTTGTTGAGTGCCTGCCAAGGCCTTTGCATATTATTTCGTTTAAACCTCAAACTCCACGAAGTATTTACATTTGAGGACTATCTATATGCCTAGATGTGTTCAACAGATATTTGTTTATTTATTTATCTATACTTCAGCATTTGTTCAACAGAGATTTATCTGTTCTAGACACAAACTATGGTAGATGCTGGGACAGGGCAGTAAGACAAAACAAAGTCTCTGCTCTGAGAAATTTCTAGTGGCTATGTCTGGCGGTAAGAGACTCCTGAGATGAGCAGTCCTACTGTTCACTACCTCAGAACCCTCTGGAATATGCCGGCAGCCTTTAGTTTGGGAAACCCTTTGCTTACCAATCTGAATGACCAGCTATCACAGTTGGGGCAGATGTCACTAAATAGAGATCTGTCACTAGGGGCAGCTCCACAGGTCATGTGGTCCATTCCACTTCACTTTTTCCCAGAGAAGAAACTCAAGTTTGGTGAAGTGAGGGGACTTGCCTAAGGTCACAGCTAGTCACAGAATCAAGAAGAAACCAGTGGCGTCTCACCCTTTCTAATGTACTTTACAACGTGAATTCACATGATTTGAGGAGCTGCAGCTATATACCAGGGCCTGTGCTAGACAGAAAAATGAGTACCAATGGGCAGTGCAGACTGGGGACTGAAAGCCTGGGCTCTACGGCCAGACTGCCTGGGGTCACCCCCAGCTCTGTAAACCTGAGCATTCGAAACTTAGAGCGAATAAAGTACTGGGTGAAAACATCACCAAGGTGTACTCCAGATGGAATCTTTAAGCTGGAAAAAGTCTATATTCTGTCAGAGAAATTAGGTAATTGTTTGCAAATGGCGACGAACACAAAAGAGAAACTCACTGATCCAAAAACGTTGCCTCTGAAATCCATACAGAGGTATCTTCTGCTCATCACACCTGTGATCACCACAAAGCCAGCATCCTCTGACCTAATCATCAAGGCACCTGTGGGGAAACCATTCAGGTCAAAAACTCCTTGCACAGCCAATTCCTTCCTTCAGGCACTTCCTAAAAATCCACCTTCCTGAAACCTCCCAGGATTGAGTTTAAGGGTGGTAACGACTTCACATAACTCTCCCCTTCTACTTGTTTGGCTTCAATTTCCTCCGACAAACCCCCTACACACACACACACACACACACACACACACACTCATTTGCCTCCTGCTTCATCCTCTGGCCCGCATGGGGCACTCTGAACTCCTGGCATTCTTTCGCCTGTGCTGTACACATTTCTGTCTACCTGGACTGTCTTTATTTTCCCCTTTGCCTTGCTAATAACTTATAATGTTTGTGGATACATTCTTCCAAGCCTTCTGCTTTTGTGATTTAAAAATCTACGTTGAGATGTCTTTCAAGGATCCAGCTTGTATATAGAGTCTGATCCTCCACCTGGATGGCTGTGTAAGAGTCTGATTCATCAGTCAACACCCCATATATGTCCAGAACATATATGTCCTTATCTGCTCACTGATGTCACTCATCCCTCAGGATGAAGCTCAGACATCACCATCTCTCTGGAGACTTTCCTCATCTCTCTCATCAGAACTGACTGTTCTTTCTTCTCGTTGCCCTCAGCACAATGCCTGCATCTCTGTTCACTGAGCCTGCTCCAGCTAAGTGCACACATCTAGTGCCTTCTCCAAAGTGAGCTACTTAGGAGAGAGGGTATATGTATTTTTATGTTGAATAGATACCAGTGGTGAATGGAATTTTCTTCTTCTTGGGTTCAGTTCTTTGTTCTTTTCTCAGTTGGTGGTACCCCATGAAGGTGCAATCTTTCATGGTCTTTCAGTGTCCCATCTAGAAAACTAGTCTCCAAAAGGGCCTCAAACCCATTCATATGACCTACACCTTAAATAATTGTTAACAGCTTAAAGCATGCCTTCTCTTGTATTGCAAGGGCATGATTAGACCATATAGTGGTGTAATATGACTGATAATTCAGCGAAACTTCTGCCCTAAATACTGCTTAATTACCTGACATTTTCTGTTAAAAATAATTTCTTTAGGTCTTTGAGGCCACTTCCATTTGCCTACCGCAGGATTTCCATGTGCATCTCGTCCGACCTCGCAGGCCCCAGGCAAGCAGTCAAGGCAGGAATTCTACTTCCCCTTCTGAGAATGTAGCTCAGAGAAGCTGTAAAGGCCCAATGTCTGTGCCCGGCAAGTGATGAAGCCTCATGGGGTGACTTAAAGCCTAAGGCTCCTCTCCTACATCATGCAGGTTCAATCAGAGACCTCAGAGGATAGCAAGTGGGCAATAAATAGACACGAGTTGAGTGCGGATCATGGTAGGGACTGAAACTGGAGTGATGTGGGGCAGAGGGAATGAGGGTGGAGGCAAGCCCAGAAATAAGAGAAAGGAAGAGAACCAGAGAGAAAACTTAATTTGTCTCAAAGTCTGGCGAAGGTTTAACATTGGAGGAAGCTTCTGGAAAGTGGGGTGGAGTATGGGAGGTGTAGAGGATGCTTAAATTTCTCCAAAATAGTGTCTGCCTATGTGTCTCAATTGTATGGCAAATTCTGTGGTAAATCCTGAGAGAAACATAAGGAATGTGTAAGAAATAGTTTCTATTCTGATGACTTTTCAGTCTAATTGAGGAAAAAAATTACATTTAGTAACTGTTTTTGAGTGGTTGTGCACAGGTTCTGATTGAACCTGGAATCATTGCAAGTATGAGGAGACAGCATCAAGTGCCGATATACATGCTGAGGACGAATCACTGATGGGGTCAGGGAAGAGGCACGGAAGCAGGATGTGGGGGACGTGGATCCTGGTCCCACTTCTGGCACTTACTAATCTTGTAGCCTTGGGTGACTCCTTGCTTTAGCCTTAGTTTCCTCATCTGTGAAATGAGAATAATAATAGCTGTCCTGCCTACTTTCATAGAGTAACAGTAAGAATCAAATGGGGCTGGGCGGTGGCTCACGCCTACAATCCTAGTACTCTGGGAGGCCAAGGCAGGAGAATCACTTGAGCTCAGGAGTTTGAAACCCAGCCTGAGCAAGAGTGAGACCCCGTCTCTACTAAAAATAGAAAAATTAGCCAAGCATGGTGGCGCACACCTGTAGTCCCAGCTACTAGGGAGGCTGAGCCAGGAGCCCAGGAGTTTGAGGTTGCTGTGAGCTAGGCTGATGACACGGCATTCGCCCAGACAACAGAGTGAGACTCTTGTCTGGAAAAAAAAAGAAAAAGGAATCAAATGGGATAATCATTGTAAAAGTCACTTGAAAGTGTTGAGCAGATGGACGGCACTGTGTAGAGTGCTCTGACCTGCTGCTTATGCTGAACCCTTGCTTTTTGACAGTCATACTGGCCTGAGGCTTGGGGTCAGAGTAGGCAGTGTGTGTGGAACACGACTTCTGCTGCCCAGGGCCAGTCCCAATAGGAAACACCCTGCAGTTGCTGAGGAACAATGAGCAGTTGCTTAGGAGGCCACAGACTCTCGAATCAAACCAACATGAACTGATGTGGAAGTTTAGAATCTATAGGAGAGGCGGATTTCTTCCCTTTACAGTCTCAGAAGGCATCTTTTCACATCTGCACAGATCCAAGGGGGAGAATTTGGCAGAAGGAAGGAACAAATCACTGTCTGCTGGAGCCACCTGTTCTACCTGTTGGAGCAAGCAGGCTTAAAGGACTTTGCCTTCGGTGACAGTGGCATCTCCATGCATGTGACCTTGGAAGAGCATCAGATTTGGGGTCAAGATACCCTCTAGGTCACTTACTACCTGTGTGTGCCAGTTATTTAAGTTCTTTAATCTTTGTTTTTTCATATTTAAAATGGGGATAGTAGAAATATTCACCTCATTTTGTCATCTTGAGGATGTAATGAGATAATGTTCTTATCGACCACAAAGCACTTTCCAAATGCTAGTAATTTTTTCCACTTCCCACTTCACCTCAACCTCTGCTGTGAAAGTAGAAGATTATTTGCTCCATCCTATTCTCATAGCCAGTGGATGATAAATAAGATGACAGAAGAAGTCAAGCTCCTCAAAAGAAAGGTAATATTGTGAAGAAGGTAAAGAGTCCGCCATGCATCGAAAGGGAGCCTGTGGAATCTTACAGGCAGGTAATTTTATTTGGTTCAGTGCAATGACCTGAAGATCAATTATGTACTCAGCTCTTAATCAAGAACTTATGACAGCAAAATTATCAATGAATCAGATTTCCCTGGAAATGTGTAATTAGGAGGAAAAAACCCTCAGACTTTTACATCAGTGTAAAGCGTTGCTTTACATTCATTGCGAGGTAATTGCAAGTCCTCCAACAGATTTTAATTAGCTGTGCTTCCTATCTACATGCATTAATGTTTGCCTTTCCTTTCGAGTAACTTTTGATCTTATGTATAATTTTTTTCTTGCTTTTTTGATAATATTAATACACATAACTGATTGAACAGTACAAAAGATTATATAAACTGAGAAAGTGGATTTCCCACCCACTACGCTGACCCTGAGTTGCCCCCCATGTTAGCATTTATCTTTACAAAGACACAACACTTAGTGCCTATATCTGACAAAGCAAAATCACACTTCTACTAAAAAAAATCTGACGCTGGTGCAATGTATCTTGCTGCTTTCCAGTCATTTTAATTCACTCCAACTACTGCTCAGTGAGCAGCCCTGGGCTTGCTGCCGCGGGCACTTGAGGGAAAAGGGCTGACGTGTCGCCACTGCGGAGGCTGCGCTCTGCACGCTCCCTGCCCACAGGGCCAGCCTGTCCGAGCGCCTTTCAGCAAAAGGGTCCCGTGACTGTAGGCAAGTTGTATAAACATCTGCCCTTTCCACCTATGGGAATCAAAATTACCCACCATAACCCTCTATCCTGAATTTTAAATCCCATATCATCTTGCAGTGGAAGTAAGGGTGGCCCTCCATGAGAGGTGCAAAATTGGATTTCCTGAAAATTTGACAAGGAGCTGGGTGAGAAGGGAAAACAGACCATGAGGTCCTTGAAGAGCTGTGTCATCCTTTTCAGTCACAGAGTTTGGTACAATGCCAGCCACACTGTAGGTCCTATTAAATATCTGCTGACTGGAATGAGGGACTCTTTGGTTGCCTCAAGTGTATCTAGATTGATTTCAGATTTTTGCCATTAAACTCAAACTTGGCTTCCAAGGTGTTGACTCCTAAGTCCTACTATATCACCTTGAATTCTGGATCCTGTTTGATATTTAGAGATAATTTTTCTCTGTCCTTCCATCTCCTATCAACATCCATCGAACCCGTGAATAGGTTTAAACTGTTAGCTTTGCATATGCATAGATAGCTTGCTATCAGGTTTAAGGACCTTTGATTCCTAGAAGAATGAATGCCTTGGCCACAGAAAAATAATTGATTAATTTCCTACAACAATAAAGAGCAAGTCATAATTCCTATAAAATATTATCTTTAGTTAGAGATCGTGATTACTTTTTCATTCCTTTAATTTGAAATATATTGAATCACTCTGCACTTTTCTGTATCCTTAGAGTCATTTTACATATTCTTCTAAAATAGGAGACCCTGTCTTTTTCAATATCCACTCCCTATCCCACTCCATTATCTCTTGTTAGGTGCACACAAAGGGTTCCTCATTTGGATCATAGCTACTGATTGACTATTGTGAATTGTGATCCACGTCTCTATAAACCTAATCTTTAAAAACATTCCAGTTGTCTCATGTTGCCCATTGAGTTCCCAACGAGCTCAACTTGCTACTGATTGGACACCTCTCAGTTTCATAGAGAAGAATCACCAACTCATACTGGTACCTCTGACACACCCAGTAAACCTGCTGGACTGAGGGATAGATGTGTGGATAGCTGAGTTGGTGGGTGGATTGTGCACTAAGTGCTCAGACCCACCGAGACAGCATACCTAGACAGTGTCTTCAATATGTTTTTCCTGGGAATTTTTGCAAAGCCAGAATACTAGAAACTCAGAGTTGGAAAGAGCCCCTGAGTTAATCTATTCTAATTTTTAGTAGGATCCAAGAATCTTCTTTACAACCTCCCTGGTTAACCCAATCTGAAGTTTGTGAGCTAGAACCCAGTGTCTGGCTTCTTTTCCTCTTAGACTCCCTGCTTTTCTTTCCATATGTATTTTTTGAATCCTTGGGCAGGGCAAAGGGAAAGAGGCTCCTACTGTGGGAAGAAGGGTTTTAGTTGAGGCAGAAATTATTCATGCTCAGAGAAACCAGTAAATACTAATGGGGGAAGGTGTGACAGTATCTTCCCCTAAGGTTTAAAATACACATACACACACGGGATACGTGGCTCCTGGGCAGGAAGCTAGGAGTTGGGCTAGTCCTCTGGTCTCCCCCCAAACCTCCCCAACCCCCCTGGATGGGCACCAGGGCAGTTCCCCTTTCTTCCCAGCCTGAAGCCCCTACTCACTGTAGATGGTCTGGTGGGGTGTGCCGTCCACGTGGCCGTCCTTGTGGATCTGCAGGTGGTAGCTGTTCCTGGCCGTGGCCGTGTACAGGTGGATCAGGCCACCCCAGCTGGAGGCGAGCAGCGGGGAGGCGTTGGGATAGGCTCTGACGACGCTCACGCCGCAGACACTGCACAGGGCACAGACCCAGAGCCTGAGGCAGGCCCCCAGCATCGCCACACTCTGAATGGCTGGTGCTGACACTGAAACCGGACACTCCCTCCGCGGCCGGCCTGGCTGGCCTTTTCCTCCTCTTCTTCCTTGCAAGTAGCCTGTGTGAGGATCCGAGGCTGGATTCCCTCCTTTTTTCGCCCAGACTTTTAAAGGGTAGCAGTGTGACATCAAACAGGAAAAACTGTACTGTCCACATCCTCTCTGTTGTAATCAGCCCATTTGAAGAAAGTGCAAAAACCTCTGAGACCTCTCGGGCGCACGGAAGGCACGTCGGTTCCAGACACACACACCCCTCAATTTCAAGCCAACGCTCCAAAAAGTGAATGACGTGTGGGCAAAAGTTATCTGTGACTCTGGGTTGTCTGTTGACCTGTCCCACTTCCACCAGGAAATGTGAAGGCAGCCAGTGGTTCCCAAAAATCTAGCCCAGGGGAGTAGATTTATTTCTGGGAGGAATGGGAGGAGAAGAAGCATTTCTCACTTGGAGAGGGTAAAGGAAGGCGCAAGAATCTCAGACTAGTTCTTCCCATTTGAGATATGGAAACACAGAGAGCAAAGATGGGATTCACCTGCATGCAGAGACAGCAGGACTTCCATCCAGCTCCTGGCTGCCTCCCTACCAGTGGTCCAAACCTCGCTGCCCAGGAGAATTACTTGTGGGGCTTACCTTAGTCCTACTGAGTCTGCAGGGGCAAAACCCAATTTTTTGTTCTTTTTTCAAAGTCACCTGAGAGATTCTAATCCAACACTCTAGACGTTACTGATATGAAAGTACTTAATCAACAAACAGGTTTGAGTCCCAACCATGCACTGGAATTAGTACACAGAGACCAAGGTCTCCTTCAATGGCCTGATCAATTTTCCTTTCCCTCCTATGGTTTCCAGCCTAACTGCAGGTCAAGATGTAAATGGGCCTTTCTAGTGAATTTTAGTACTGAATAGTAAATTGGTACCTACCTATGAGCCTATAAGCAGCCTTTTCTTTGAACCTGGTGTGGGAGGGTGAGGGAAGGGAGAGGCCAGGGCACGTCGGTTCCTGTTCTTTGCACCTAGAGGGCACTACTCTGTCACAGATCAGGTTGGAGGATCTGGGAACGAGTGTGACCTCAGGAGCCCAAAGTGAAACTTGGATACCAGATGAGAGCAGGAAGCCCAGGGGGGAGGCCAGTGGGTTGTGCTTTTTGGATGTCACTGTCCTTGGTTCCCAGGTGGCTGCCTGGGTGCAGAAGAGGGGCTGGTTCCGTGATAGGTGGGGAAACCTGTTCATCTCCAGCCCTCCTGGAAGCCCCTGCTCTGGCATCAGGAGAATCTGTCCCTGGAGCTGTGCAGAGGCCTCTAGTCCAGTCCCTGCGTGTGCACTCATGAATCAAGACCCTCACTGTGGACTTGGACTACAGGAGCCCGTGTTCTTGCAAGTTTATTGCTTTCCTTCATCTCCTGACTCTCTTTGCTCAGACTCTGCTCTGAGAAGAAATTGAGGATTGTCTCTCCCAGATCATATTCTCTCAATGGGAAGACTTGATCACAATTTTCAAAAAATAACATTGGCTTGACTGTCATTAGGCTAGGATGGAAAAATGTTGGAGGGATCAAGGCAAAAGAAGAGCTGGGAGATAGGCGAGGAAGTGGGCTCAGGGCAGCTGTCTTTTCTTTTTAAGACTCTAAGCAGGGCTCCACGGCTCTCCCTCTCTCACCCCCGTGATCCCGTCTCCATCATTCAGCGATGGTTTCGCCGCCGTCTCACTCTCTCAAGGGACTGTCTCATCCAGACGGCAGCGGAGGGAGATCTGAGCCATCCAGGACGAATGGTTGTTTCTTGTTTTCTTGAAGTTCTCTGGGCGGTGCCATTCCTGTGTCCTGTCTGAAAATGCCATTCTCGTGTCATCTTGGCATGAAAACATGCTCCCTAGTAGCCAATCATATTCTTCTTTCAATGTATCTACTCAGTCAACACATAACTTTTTATCAAAAGCTTGTCAAATGACCAGCACCTTATAGAAAATCTTTAGAGAAGCCTAAGAATAAAAAGTACAGTCCTGATCTTACGATGTGCTGGGCAGAAAATACTTTGCACTTGTCCAGATTTCACAACCTGCAGTGTATATTAACACCTGCTGTCTCTTTGGGTGCTCAGAGCAGTCCTGTGGGCTGGGCTGGGAGGTGCTTCGGATGATGTTCCCCAAAGCATCCTGGCTCTTGATATGCATATTCTGTACCATAGGAATTAAAAAAAATGGAAAAACAAGCAATATTTTTTTAAAAGATCTGTTATTGAAAAGTAAATCAATGCAGAAATCTAGGAAATAGAAAGTGAACATCCACTATAGTTTGCACCCTCTAAAAGTAAAATATTATCAAAGGTAAAATATTATTGACTTGGGGTATACATACATATATACACTTATGTATGCACTTTTATAAGCCAAAATTGAGGGCATGCTGTATACAGAGCAAGCTTACTTTGTCCATGCCCAGGTCTATTTTGACTGTCTTTCATGATCAGTATGTATATCTCTGCCTTATTCCTTTTAATACTTATATTGCATTCCATCATATCCCATCTGGGAGTGGTCAGCTCTTCTGGAGACTTTGTTTCCTTCTAAGCTCTGTCCAGAGATTTGGGGGTGGTTCCCAAGGCCACAGAACTTCATATTTATATGTATATCTACACACACACATATATACACATGCACATACATGTGTATGTACATATACATACACGTGTGTATGTACATATACATACACGTGTGTGTATATGTGTGTGTGTGCATATACATACACACATAAATACATAATAATAGCCCTGCGTGGTGTAGCCCTGGTGGCTGGGGTCACAGTTCTCTGTCGTAAGAACTTACTAATTGTTAGTCTAGAACTAATATCTCCTATGGAGTCAATCTCCTTCACTCCCCTTTTTCCCTCCAAATGAGATGTTCCAATTTCTCCTCCCCAAGGAAAAATCTCCAGCTTATTTTTTTCATGAAAATCTTTCCAAAATAAAGGACCATGAGATGGCTTGTCTTCAGGGCAGGCCCTGCTCCAAAACCCTGGGCAAGGGAGCCTAGAACTCCAACAAAGTGGGACGTCCAGGTCTAAAAAAGGGTTCAAATCCACATAAAAGGTGGAGGTGCTTCTCTGTGGATTGCTGGGAATGTTTTTCTCTCCTGCTACTACTGCCAATGCATCTCAAGCTTCCAGTGACCTTGGAAAGACCACACTTGTTCATTCATAAATAGTGACACTGATAGCTGGTAAGGGTTGCTAATGACAAGGAGAGGCATCTGAGTGCTGCTTGCTGAAGCCTTTTGAAAATAAACTTTGCTTTCCAGATATGTGCCATTAAACTTTGCCACCTATTTTGATGCAGAGCATAAAAATTTTTATAAGAATAGCAAATGTTTGAGAGTATTTAATTTAAAATATGCACATCTGACTGCTTGTTTACTTAGAAGTTTAAAGCTGTTCAAGAGCATGAAACAGCCGTACTGAGTCTAAGAGTTCTGAAGAACGTCAGCAGAGGTGTGAGGGAGGGTGGTGGGGAAGAAACGGATGCGAGTGCAAGACAAAAAGATGGCTGGAAACTGGAGGCAGGAAATCCCAGGGACTGACCAACAGCAGGTGCAGATGAGATGAGTCAACTTAGAGCTAATTATGACACTTGGCAAATGCTTTACACAGTGAGCATGGCAAGACGATAGGGGCTGGGGCTGAATATGTATGACCGACACTGCTATGTGCTGTCATTTGTGGGTAGTTGTCACTTGGCCCACTGTCTGAGACAGCTGCACAACGAGGAGAGCAGAGTACAGGGAGGGCACACTAAGCAAGGGACTGGAGCACGGGGGAGTTTTAGGCAGTGAAACTATTCTGTGTGATGCTCTAATGGGGGCACATGACCCTATGTGTTTGTCAAACCCATAGAACTGTACAACACAAAGAGTGAACCCTAAGGTAAACTGTAATGTACAGTAATGTAAACCCTAATGTAAACTTCAGTAAGAATGTGTCCATAGTGGTTCATTAATTGTAACAAATGCAGCACACTAATGCAAGATGTTAATAGGGGAAATTGTTTGCAGAGTAGAGAGAGGAGGTATATGGGAACTTTCTGCACTTTACCAATAACGGCTCTGAAGAAATAAAGTCTATTAAAAAAAAAGAGAGAGCGAGCAAACTTCGGCAATGATGTTCGCCTCAACAGGTGTCAAAAGTTCTTCACTGCCTGGAATGGTTCATTCCGGGATCAGATCAATGAGATGTGCTAAAACAGCATACAGTTCACTGTGTACAGATAGTTTCGTTTCGTTCCTTTACAATAAGATACAAGTAAGTCCCTCACCCATGACTGTCACATGGGCCAGCCTCTCTGACAAAGCTGGAGCTCGTTTCCACTTAAATCTGTATGTGCAGCCTTAGGCACAGCACTCCCTTCTCCGCACCTGCTTCCCCAGCTGCAAAGTGGGGATGTGGCATGTGCGGATGACGTCACCTCTGAAGTGCCTCCGCGCCGGTGCACTCTGGGAGCGCATCTGCAGGTGGAGCACCGCCTTGTCTTCCAGCCCCCACACCGCGTCATCACCTGCCACCCTCCATCACCTGCTCGTGAGTTACCGGCCTTGTCCACGGCATCCGCATCCGGAGGTGTTTAAATTCCCTGCAGGTGGATTCACTTCTCCCCTCACCCCCTGCCTTGCTTAAAATGCCTACACTGGATTAGAGATAAACTTAATCTAATACATAATAGCCTATATATTATTATTATATCATATGTTTATAATAGTTTAATAATATATGTCACTATAACATCAGTCTCAGTCCAACAGATTTCCTCAAAGATAAATGTAAATATGTAACTAGACTCCTCATACATTCCAAAACGAAATACAAGTGGCTTCTGTAATATCGCTGAACGCACTGCCCTGCTGGGTCGCCCTTGGCGCGTATAGTCAGTAACTTATTTTGCCAGGACGAAAAGAGGTTAAAGAACCTCAGATGCCCTCTGCTGGCAGCCCTACCAGCCTGAAGGTCATAGCAGAACTCAAGAGCAAAGGACACAGAAGTCCCAGCCCTTGATCAATAGCTGAAGCTTTTCCTTCCCTCTCAACTCCTCACCCCTCCTCTTTCCGCCTACACCCTCTTCCTCCTGGACACACTCTCCTGGCCCCTGCCACAGCTGGCAGGAGATAAGCCGTGCGTCCCACGGGTGGGGGAGGCTGAGCCTGTGTGCATGGTCTCACGAAAGGTTCCCTTGTGGGTGACAAGAGCAGGGACGGGGCAAAGCTGGGGGGCTAAGTCAGATGCAGGGGAGTGGGGAGTGGGGATGGCTGCTGAATGAAGATGTCTCAGCTTGTGCCCTCTGCTCCCCAAACCCTGCACACACGCTGACTCTCTTTTCTTTCTCTCCGTCACTCTTTACCTTCCCCCAAAAGAACTATTTTTACTTTGTATTTGAATAGGGCTTTTCCACATACTTTCATGACGGGTACCTCGCTTGTCCCTCACAGAACTAGTCTACCTGGAGAGGTGCTTCCCTGGCTGTCACCCCACAGGTGAATGCGAGGCTCCCTATGGCTGGCCAGACTAGACCACTGCATGGCACCTGCTGGAGGGGCTGAGTCCCCAGCTTCCCCAGCTTTCATTCCCACCTGGGGCACCCCACACGTGTCCTCTTTGGGCCTTTCCAAATCGGACCCCGCCTGGAGTTTTCTGGACGTGAGAGACTCGTGACATCAGAATCCATTTCCTCCCACTTCCTTTCCTGCCAATGCCCCAAACCAGGGCGACGCAGGCTCTCTCCTAACCGCTCTCCTCTGTGTGTGTCACTCAGACGTGGAATCTCAGAGTTGGATGTTGGGAGCCTGGACCCTGGAAGTCACCGTCCTGGCCTGCTCTCCCAGCGAGGAAGCAGGAGGCTCAGGGGTGCCTTGCCCAAGGCCATGCAGCCAAGTTAGGGGCAGAGCTCAGTGCCAGAGTCCAGTTTCTGACCCTCAGTGCAGAGGCCCTCTCAAAACGCTGCGCTGCCAGGTGTTCACTGGGACAAATTCACTGCAAGGGAGACAGGCCACCTAGTTTCCGACGCTGCCTCATGGCAGGGAGCTGACTCTTTCATCCCCTTGTACAGGTGTCTCATGCCTCATTTGTGCCTCTTGGGATACGGGCTGCTGTGGCAATGACGCACGTCGCAGTCGCATTTGGGCATGGGATGGCCCTGGGGAGGCAGGCCCTCCCTGTCTCCTTAGTCGCAGCACTGGCCCAGGCCTGGGAAGGCCCGGCTTCCCACAGCTTCCCTTGCCATCCCCTCAGGGACGTCGACCCCCTTGAGTGCCCATAGGGAAGGGCTTGTAGTCATCCCCTGCACAGTTATTTTGACTCCAGCCCCGATCTTCCGCTTGCTTGCTCGTGTCACGCAGCGGGAAGGGCAAGCCTTGGATGCACAAGCCGCCTGCACCTTCACAGCCTCTCCCTGTGCTTTGCGGGACAAAGGGGTTCCACGGGAAGGGGTGCTCAGTGTGCACATCCGGGCCTGAAACCCGAGTCCCGGCCTCCAGTCACGGTGATACTAACCATCCCTCAGCGGTATCGTCTCCGTAGCCAGAAATTTGGCTGCTGAAGTTCAAAAAATACAGCCTTCTTCACAAATTTTAAAGAATTTATGTCTTAGTTGAGGCCTTCCAATGGTCTCTAGAGACCTCCTTTATCCACAAACTAATATCACTTTTTCGGGAGGAAGGGGCACTATTTGTTCAAAATTTCAAGGCAGAGCTTCTTGAACTGTGTCCTGATTGGTTGCCTCTGGAGTCAGGAGTGGCCCGTGTGCCCTAATAGTATTCGCATTTCCTGTGTGGGCCACGGCGTGCAAAGACTGGATAGCCCTGCTCTCGGGCAGACACCCTCGCCACCGGCGTAACAGCAGCCACGGTGACCACGTGCTTTTCCAGATCTACTCTTTGCCACAGTACCTCCACGAAGGAGGCCAGGGTGGTGTCACAACATGGCATGTTTAAGTGGCATGTCCCAGATGACCCACAGTTGAGGCTGGGACTAGACCCTGTGCTGTAAGTGTCCCATCATGGCAGAAGTCATCCCTCACAGGTACCAACAGTGGTACCCGCCGCACTCTTTCTACAGAGCACCCACACATTCTCTTATTTGATCTTCACAGCAACCCCAGAAGGTATGCGGAGCCCCTCCTTCATGTGAAGAAACTGAGGACAATTTGTGACTTGCCCAAGGCCACACACCCAGTATGTGGCACAACTGGGAGTCAAACCCCTGTCTCCTTACTCTGAATTCAGAATTCTGTCAAACACACCACACCCCTTCTGTGAATGTCCCTGCTTTTGAGAATGTGTCTTTAGGACTGAAGCCATCAGGATGGGAGCATGGTGGGCAAAGGGCAATGACTCAGGAGAGGAAGGGGCGCACTGGGCGCAAGTGGTCTTCAGAGTGAGCCTTGGATATTTCTTTTCTAGGTGGGGGACGAAGGAGCAACGTTAGAGCCCTGGCTTACTCTGCCTGTGGGGCTCTGCAGGCTGCCACTATCCCACTCTGTTCCTTTGTCCAAAACCAGAGAGAAGACGGCCATGCTTGCAAAGCCAGGACACTGCCCAAGGCAGGAACAATAGAAACTTTGGACCACAGAGGAGGCATGTCTGTGTGTGTGTGTGTGCATGTGCGTGTGCATGTGTCCACACAGGCTGTCTGATCTGATTGGTGTTCCAAGGCTGCCCGACAGCCCCGGCCCACCCTCTCAGGATGCCTGGGGCTTGTCACGCAGCCCACGTCGGGGAGCAGACATCCTGGTTCCCACTCACCTCGTTGGAGCCTGTGACCCAGGCCAGCCTACCATGTTAGGACTCTGCACATCCGGACTCGTGTTATCTCGGGATCCTGGGACTCCTTGGCTCCCCTGCCTGTCTCCTCCCTTCTCTGTGGACACGTAGCCACCACACACTTCTCAGAGGGCTATTTCTAGCTGAGGGGCCGGTAATTCAGCCCCAGCCTGTCAGCTCAGGCCGTCTGTGTGCTGCAGCTGGGACGGGCGGCCTGACACGTTGTGGGTTCAGCAGAAGGCAGGATGTTGGGGCTTCCGGAGGCAGGCATCCCCTCAGCCTGCTGGAGGTCAGGGCTGCTGAGACGTGGGGGTGGGGGACAGACAGGATGCTCCTGCCCCATGGCTAGGAGGAGCTGGTGTCTACAGGGACAGGCGAGACCTCAGCCTCCTCACACCTCCAGCAGTTCTCTGCACTCTGACCCGAGGCAACCCCTTCCTGGCAAAAATCATTTTTTTGTCTTCAGCAGAGCTGAGAGGAGGCAGCCATGTGGTTGAGTGCAGGCCCTGGGGTTAGGCAGTCTGAGCCAGAAACCACGCTGTGCTCTACACCAGACGTGTCATCTTTGCCATCTCACCTCACCTCTCCGAGCCTCAGTTTCCTCACCTGTACAAAAGGAAATAATAATCCGACCTGCCTTGTTATATTGTTGACAAGGCTTGATAATAAGACACATATAATACTTCATCTCATATAAAGTGCTCACATAGATCAGCTCAGTATATGGTAAATGTTTATTGCAGCTGTTATTGATGCTTTCCCGTTTCCAAATCCCAGACTCCTATCACAGCTTCAGGTAGTTCCCAGGTGGCTCTTACCTCGTATTGGAACTGCTCGAAGGTGACTTTCAGAGTTACGGTCATTTCAGAGTTATTTCCAATGCTCGGCACACTTTAGGTGCTCACTCGGCACTCACTGAGTGAGAGAATGACTTTTTCCCTCAGCTTGCTGTGGCGGGAGGAACACTCAAGCCCCAGCTGCGCCGTCGGCCAGTGCTGCGAGGCGGCCAGGGAGGCTCATTCTCACAGTCCCTCAGTGTCTCCTGCTGTCAGGCAAGGCCGTCTGCCCGGTCCCCTTCAGGGCCGTGAGTACAGATGTGCAGAGGGTCTGGCTCTGTCCTGGAAGCTGTGAGGGCTGCACAGTACAGGGCAGATTATTCTATATCTCCAGCTATTTCACATTTCAGATTTCCCACTCCAGGAAGACAGATCTGCCATATTTAACTTCCTTTCACACCACTGTGTTCTCAGCCAGCTGAGGTGTGCCTTAGCTGTGCCTCGGTCCCTGGGGCTCCCTTCCTTCAGAACTGAGCCAGCTCTCCCCGCAAGGGCAGCCTTCCACCACCAGCCTCACCCAAGCCCAAGAACTCCATTCAACCCGTCGCCCCGACGCTCTCCAGACAGACACTGGGAAGCACATTCTTTTCCTTTCGGTGTGTCCTCATATTTTTAAGGAATTCATCCATTTACCATAATTTTATGGCACCTTCCCCTCCCTTGGTGTCCCTCAAAGCAAAGCCACACGATCTCACTTGAACTTTGCCACCACTCTGTCAGGGTAGTAAGACTGGTGTTATTGTCCTCATTTTACAGGTGAGGTCACTGAGACCCAAAAAGTTAATGAATGACTCAAGGTCTCATAGCCAGTGTGCTGTGCCAGTTCTCCAGGTTCCTGTGCATCCCAGCTGGGGACCCTGCACGTGAGGTGGTTCACCTGACGGGCCACCTGGCGTGGGAACTCTGCTAGGTGTGGGGGTTCCAGTCTGTGATTATCCTCTTACTGGCTGTCATCTGGGACAAGTTACTTGGTCTCTCTGAGCTTAGTTAACATGTCTATAAAATTGGGCTACAATATCTACCTCATATGCAAAGTACCCAGCCCCCAGGTACCCAGTGTTTCCCTCTATTTCTCATATTTCCTCAAAGTACCCAACAGTCTCTAAAAAGTGTATGCACTTTCATATTATATTCATATTTCCATTCCCACCTCATAAAGGTCTTTCAAGGTAAGGTGAACTGAAGATTTACCCAATTATTCCATGGATATATATTGAGTACCTAATGCATACCAGAGGCTATGCCAGATTCAGGGATGCATGGATGAAAGGACATTGTCCTCGCCCTCAAGGAGCTTACAGCACAGTGGGGAAGAGCACCTGCTAAAGGGACAGCTGCTGTGAGCGTGATCTGTGCCACGAAGGAGGTGTGTTCAAAGGGCTGTGGGAGCCCAGCAGGAAGAGCCTGTAAACCAGCCAGGGAAGTGAAGTTGGGCCTCACAGAGGGTTAGCAGCTGAGCTGAGTTTTTCCTTTTTTTTTTTTTTGAGACAGAGTCTCACTTGGTTGCCTGGGCTAGAGTGCCGTGGCATCAGCCTAGCTCACAGCAACCTCAAACTCCTGGGCTCAAGTGATCCTCCTGCCTCAGCCTCCCAGGTAGCTGGGACTACTGGCATGAGCCACCATGCCTGGCTAATTTTTTCTATATATATTTTTTTAGTTGGCCAATTAATTTCTTTCTATTTATAGTAGAGACGGGGTCTCGCTCTTGCTCAGGCTGGTTTTGAACTCCTGACCTTGAGCGATCTGCCCGCCTCGGCCTCACAGAGTGCTAGGATTACAGGCGTGAGCCACCGTGCCCGGCCTGAGCTGAGTTTTGAGGAGTAAGAGTTAGCCAAGTGGTCGAGGTGTAACACAGGGGAGAGTTTTTAAAGGGGGCGATCACATGTGAAAAAGCACAGAGGCATGGCCTATATGCAGGGAGACCAGTTAGAAAATTTTTGAAACCTTTTCCATGAGAGATGGTAATAAGCTGAACTAAAGCAGGGGCCATTTGAAGTTAGGGAAAAAAAAACCAGGGTTATAAGAGGAAGAACTCACAGGAAGAAATGATTGATTGTAGATAGGGCAGAGAGGGAGGAGGCAGGTGCCACCCCCGGTTTCTGAGTTGAGTGCTTCCAGGAGGCTGAGGGCACTGTTACCAGCCTAGAGGACACCAGAAAGGAGTAGATTGATGGGGGCAATGAGGAGTGCAGTGTTGTTGGACATGGAGCTCATTAGGAGAGGTGAGGCTCTTGGGAGGGAGATGGGGACTAGGGTAGAGAAATGGGAGCCGTTCGCACAGAAGTGGTCGTGGAAGCAAACTTAAGACCAGATAATCCAGGGAAAGCAAATGGACTAACAAAGGGGGACCCAGGATATGGAATACTGACATTCAAGAAGAGGGTGGAGGAAGAAGAACCCACAAACATGACTAAGAAATGTTACTCATAGAGCTTTGGCTAAGAACCCTGGGTACCTGATTCCTGGATTAACCAACCACCTTCTGTTGCTGTGGATTCCTGAAGGATAGAAGATGCACGGAAGGTTCCACAGGCAAATGCGCTGTGTCATGAGCTGTGCTGGGTTGTGTGAATCCTGAGGGCCTCGCAACTAACTTGGAATGTTGGCTAAAGACAGAGGCAGCTTCTTTTCAGCCTCTTTCCTCTAAGCTTCTGTTCTACTCTTAACCCTTGGGGTTTTACCTTTCTGATTGTCAAAGGAGGAGATAAATAAAGACATTTAAATAAAGGGAAGACCAAAGACTCCTTTCCTAAAGGCTGGGCAGAGCTAAGGGTGGGGGGAGGGAAGGCCAGGAGTAAAAGGGCCCTTGGCTGAGAAGAGGGGTTGGTGAGATCCACCCCATGTCATTTCCATTACAGTTTATTCCTCCTACTGAAAAGCTGCAGCTGCTAATACCAGGACCCCAGTGGGTAGCTCTAAGAGGGAGAAGCCCATTTTGATCTTGACTCATATCTGAGATTCCATTCCCCAGAGGTGGAGCTAAGAAGAGTCTTAAGCTCTCTCTAGAGATCAGAATGTGCCCTTAATTATAACAAATGGGGAAAGGAAAATGAAAGAGTCAGGTGTTAGGGAAGCCAGAGGAAGCAAGATTTCCAGAAAGAAGACATGAGCAACCATGTCAGATGTTGCAGAGAAGAGACTAAGTTAAAGGACCAAAGAATTTGCAATTTTTAATGTATGATTTTGCAAAGAGCTATTTTGATGGAGTAGATTGAAGACCAAATTATGTGAGTTAAGGACATAATGAGGAATGAGGAAATGGAAACAGAGAGTGTGGACACTCTTGAAGTACGGATAGACAATAGTGATGCAGGGAGTGTCCCAGTGAAGGGAGGAAAGCCCTCTGAACTTTCCAAGTCAGTCCTTGGTTTCACACAGCAATGAGTTGAGAGTGAGCCAACTAGCTACAGGAAAGTTTTATTGATACAGGAAAGTTTTATTGAGACAGAGACAGATGACAGATCCCACTCTGCAGGCAGAGTAGGGGTCCTTTCCGAAGCAGGAGGCAAATGTTCGGAAACTCTATATGTGATCAGCATTGTCTTGTGATCAGGCCATAAAGGTTCATCATAAACTGCTGTCCCGGAAAGGGAAGTGCTGAAGCATCCAGCTCAGTAATTCATCCATCCTTGGGTGGTCCTGGCTTGTGACTTGCTGGCAACTTCCTTGTTCAGGGAGGTTAGGGTCTGGTATCAGCCAAAATGGCTGCACTCAGGCTCTCTCGACCTTCCTTCTCTGCCTTATCCCTACATTGATAGGGAGGGATGTACGGTGATGTTACAAGCTAGTTAGTTAAAAAAAAAACTCAAAAGGAAAAATGCTGTGTTTATCAGACCACCAAAAGAAAATTTTTAGGGAAATATACTGCCACTCCTTATTTGCCTCTTTTGTTTTGTAGGGCTCTCAGCTTTGGGAGGATTTACTGGGCTAATGCATGTCTGTTTTCTCAGTTGGGGAAATGGGAAACTAGGGACGACATTTTGAATTTTAAAATGATTTCCTTCTTAAAATGCCCATGTACCTTATAGCCTGATAAGATTGGCAAAGCCAGAAGATTTGATTTAGAAAGTAGAAAGCAGTTGCTGTGTGCTGCTGTAGTATTTGCTCTGATACTTCAGTGTGTATATTTATCTAATAAATATTTATTTGGTATAGTTGCTTTGAAGGAATTGGTAAATTTCAATTAAATGTATCCTTTCAATTAAATGTGTCTCTTGTACAAGAGATACTGTTTTAACAAAATCTTTCCACGTTTAAGAAAAATAGATATGAAAATATTATGAAAAGCATTAAGAGGTTAGAATATTGCTTATATATTTTTGGTTACTTATTTAAATTAGACCGTTTGGATTGGGTAAATGCTATGAAAAATAAGGTAATTGGCATTTCTCATGTGTCCTCTCTCTTTCCTCACAACTCCCCAATTTTGTTAATTATATTATTAATTTTACATTGTCAAAATTTATCTGTTGAAGTTCATTTTGTCAAAATTTGTTCTGTAATTGTAATTTTCACAATTGTCTAATCTTTGTTCAGTATCTAATAGTTTCAGTATTTACCATCAGTACTTTTTTGACTGTTTCTCCTTTCCAGAATTTTTATTTGGATTCATATTTTAATATATAAAATTTTATTATCAGGTAGTTTTTTCCCTCCCTGGATGCTATCTTCCTAAGTTCTTTCAAGTTTGAGAAATTATGTGGGGTTTTTTTTTTTTTTGCCTTTATGTTGAAGGACTTCTTGATGGTTCTAGTTTTAGGTGACATTTTCTTTTCCTCAAATCTTTTAAAATTTTGCTGGATTGTTTTCTGGCATTAAATACTACTTTTAGAAGTCTGAGGTCAGTTTGGTTTTTGTTCCTTGAGGTTAATTGCTTTTTTTTGCCTAGACTTTGGTTTTTTTGGAAAGCCTTACTATTTTTTAATACTTGAGTTATATTAATTAATTTAACATTTCCTATCATCTTCTGGATTCCTGAAGAATTCTTCAAGTTCAATAAGTTAACTGGAGCTTGATGTTGAAGCTTCTGTGTCAGTTTTCATGAAACCAGTATGCTCATTCAGTTGATTCTCCCTGCATATCAGGGAAAATTCTTGTATTATATCTTTAATATTTCTATTCCATTTCTTGACTTCTCTACCTCAGCAACACCAAATACTCTATATTGAGTTGTCTTTCACCATCCTTTATATCTATTATTTTCTCTCTAATTGTTTTTAATTCTTGTCTTTGTCTTCTGTATTCACTGGCACTACCTCAAGCCTTTCCACTGGCAAATATTTTCATATGCAGTATACCTATTGCTTACATAATATAATGGTCTTGCTTTGCTTCTTTACTTGTTCCCTTAGCTCTACAATCTTCCTCTTTCTCTCCTTTCCCCGCCCTCTATGTTTCTCTCTCTGCCTCTCTGTCTCTCTCTCTCTTTTGGTCTTATTTTATTGTTTTATCATCTCATCTTTGAGTTCTTGTTTTTATTAAATTCATTTCTTTTTAAGATTGTTTTCTAGTGTGAAACATTTTTGAAGAATTTTCTTTTTCCTTGAATTATGTTTTCTTCCAAACCGTGTTCTTTGTCTTTTGCATGTGATGATTCCTTCTTTGCTTTTACATTCTTTCTTTCTCTTTCTTTTCTTTTTCTTTTTTTCCTTTGCTCTATTGCCTGGGTTAGAGTGCAGTGGCATCATCATTGCTCACTGCAACCTCAAACTCTTGGCCTCAAGTGATCCTCCTGCCTCAGCCTCCCAAAGTGCTGGGATTATAGGTGTGAGCCACTATGCCCAGCCTCTTTCTTTCAATTTCTGTAGTGCCTTTGCATAATTTCCATGCTATTTCTTTTTATCTTATTCATGCCTGTGCAGCTCCATTCAGACCTGTTTGCTCTGGGTTTGGAGATGAGGCTGAGGAAAGTTCTGCAGAATTTTTGTAGATTTTTTTTAGATACTTTAACTCTCCTCTCTCTTCTGAAATTTGGTAAAATTTCTTGTACCATGAATTACTCCATCTTCTGGGTTTTGTTGAGGCATATGAACATATTTTAAAAACTGTGATAATACTGTTGTGGTGGATGGTTCAAATTCTTTGAAACAAAGTCTGTTTCCTCTCCCCTTGCATCTAGGTTGGCCCTATGACTTGTTTTGGTCAACAGATTATGGCTGAAGGGACAATGCATAACTTCCAAGGCTTAGCCTCAAGAGAAACACGGCTTTTGCTTTCCTGTGCTTAGAATGCTCCCTCTAGGGAGCCAGCTGTTGTATAAAGAGTACATGCCCTGAGACCACCAGGCTGTGAGGAAATGAGAGAGAGAGAGAGAGAGAGAGAAGAAGAAGAAGGAGGAGGAGGAGGAGGAGGAGGAGGAGGAGGAGGAGGAGGAGGGAACACATTTGGAGATGGAACACCACAGTGCAGGCATGTGAAACCTTGGACCTTCCAATTCACCAAAGCCACCAGCTAAATGCAAATAAGTAATATAACATGACCCCTAAAGCGTAAGACAAACTTCACCTGACACTCAATACCCGCCCCCCCCCCAAAAAAAAAACTACAGGAGGAACCCGCAGAGGTGGAGTTCGTGACTCTACGTTGATCTCCAACATGGGAAGCTCCTGAGGGAAGCTCCTGAGGGCCATTTGGCTCTTCACCGTGCTACACAGAAGCTTCCTTTGGGACCCAGTTCTCCACCCAAAAGGCGACGTTCTGGCGACCGGCCTGGAGCCCCGAGGGGCGGGCTGGGCGCTCATTGGCTGCTGGTAGTGTCAGTCTCCGCTGGGGAGCCAACGGCTCTCCCTCGAGGGTCCCCGCGGCCCGAGAGGGCGGGCGCTGCGAAGGGTCTGCCTTTCTCCAGGGAGAGAGACGCGGGTCCTGAGAGTCAAACAGAGAAGCCCTTGGAGTGTTGAGGGACAGCTGAGGAGCCGGGGAAGGAGGAGAGGCAGGTCCACGCAGTCGTATAGGGCACGGGGCCGGGGCAGAGTCCCTCAGGTTTGAGGGCCTGAGGACGAGAGTTCTTCACCGTTTTCACCGAGGTTCACGGAGCCGGAGACTTTGCTTTGGGACAAGTCACTTTCTTTGTGCCATTTTTATTTTCTGTAATAACTTCCTTTTTGTTCCACCTGAAGAATTAGTAAAGTTTCTTTGGGAAATGCCAACCTCCGCCATCTCTCCTCAGGCGAGGCAAGAAAAGGTTTGGCTTTGGCTGGTCTGTCAGCAGGACTGGCTTGGCGGGCAAGCGCGAGAAGGAACAGAGAAGCACGGTGCAAGCCTCCATCTCCCGCTCAGCGCAGACGCCGCGTGCCCGCCCGCGGCCGGCGTGGGCCCTGCAGGCGGAGGTCTCTGTGTGTCCCCCCTGCAGACCATGGCCGGCGTCCTTCTCAGGCCTCGCTGCGGGTCTCTGCGTTGCCAGTGGACTTCGTGACATGGTGGTCCCTGTCGGGCGGCCGTGGTTCTTGGGGTGGTGTTCAGCTCCCCCTACCCCCGTCCCTGAGCACCTACCCTCCCAGGAGAAATCAGGGCCCCTTGTGGCCCAGCCAGCAACACCTGCCCCAGACCCCTTCTCTGGTGGGACATCCCATCCCTCAACACTGGCTGCTGCCCACACACCCTGCACTTCCCTTGGAGGCTCAGAAGTGCCTGGGTCCTCCTCTGCCCCCCTTTGTGCGCCTTCCTTCCCTGAGGGCTGGCAGCCACCAAACCTTCCTCCCCTGCTGTCTTGTACTCTGTGTTGACTGGAGAGGAGGTGAGGGGGCGACAGCTCCAGGTAGGGCTGCTCGGGCTGCCTTTTTGAAGCCTTCGATGGGGGTTGGGAGTGTTTGGCCCCAACTTATTAACAGCCTTCTTTCCAGTGTGAGCATTCTAGCAGCCTCTTGCTTAGACCTTGGGATGATAGTCACAATTCAAGGAAGACAGGAAAAGTCCCACCCAGCATGTACAGTATTGTAAGTCAGACCATCCCAAAACACTCCTCTACATTTTTTTTTTTAAAAACCTTCTTCAGGCATTTTTATAAAATGTGGAGATAAGCAGAATATTGATTTCGTTTACATAGATTGTTGCTGTTCTCCTTGGACTTGGCGGTGGGGATGGCAGGATGGTCTGTAGGATGACATCGTTCCCATGGAGACACTCAGGAGCTGGGAGGGGAGGGAAGGTGGCTGCAGAATGGGTCCAGCTCTGGAGGCTCTGGTGCGACCATCTCAGATAGGATGTGGAACAGGACAAGACCGGAGCCCCAAGGCCTGGGAGCCACCGAGCTCAGGTAGAACCGAAGGCCTGAGCTCTGCAAGCTTGACGTTAAGGCAGGTTCCGAGTTCATTTCCTGGTAGTTCTTCCTTATTGTTTAGGAAATTTTTTAAAAAATGTCAGCTTATCTCAGAATGCTAAAGAGAATCCAAAGCAAGGGAGGGGTTTTTGCTTGTTTTTAATAAGAACATTTTTAATAGATCCATAGTACACTTAGTATTTTAGTTACATACAAGATAATATCTTGCTATTGAGATGTTCTGTATTTCTGGGGACAATATTTGAAACACAAAATCAAGACACATTGTTTGAACTGTATGAACATACTTGTCGGGACAGTGGCACAGAGTATTTAAGGTTGGACTATCCTAGAAGAACTAGAACGTGTGCTCATCTTTCCTGGGGAGTGTAAGCATTTCTCTTGACCTTGGTGCTCTGATGGGTCCTAGGCTGCCAATGCAAGAGATTTGGGAGCCAGAACAAAAATTGAATATCTGAGGGCTAATGGGACCTTAGTCCCATTCTCAGATGGAGAAACTGAGACCCAAAGAGAAGTGTTTTGTTTACAGTCATGTGGTTAATAAGATATTTAGATTTAATTCAAGGAAGTGCACACTGACTATGCATGTCTATATAAAACAGCCTGCTAAAAAGTGGAGATAATCTACCCAATCACGCAAATGTTTGACCCCAAGGTGCCCAATGACCATTTTGAGAAATTACTTTCTTTTTTGCACTAGTTGTTTTTAATGGTTGTCATTATCTCCAGGGTGTGATAGTATTTTATAATTTACAAAAAACTTTTGTATACATGGTCTCGCTTAATCCTCCCAACACTCCTGCACGGCGGTGTGTCAGGGATGCATTTGGCTGGGGTTAACAGAAAACCAACCACATGGCTCAAACACAGAGCGGGGCTATTTTTCTCACATAACAAGAAATTCGTGGGTGGGTGTTTACTGGTGATGGTCCAACGGCTCAACAATGTCAGGGCTGACATCCTGTGATTCTCTGGCCTTTATCCTGAGGTTGAAAGGCGGCTGCTCTAGCTGCAGGCATCATATTCATTTTCAAGTGAGGAATAAAAGAGAAACAGGACAGGGGTTGCTTCCTAGAGCCCTGGGTAGGATTCTGCTCATGTCTTACTCGCCAGAAGTATGTCACAAGTCCACCTCTGGCTATAGAGAGACCAAGCAAGTGAATCTTTGCCTGGAATTGAGCACACGGCTGCCAAGCAACACTGAGCTCCCCCAGCCAGGCAGCCAAGAGTGCCGGCCACAGGTGGGCTCGGGCCGCCCCTGCCTTCTCCCCGCCTGTGAGCAGTGCTGTTTGGCCTTGCTGCATTCTCACTTCCTTTTCTGCACCAATTTATTTGTACAATAACCCTCATTCCTCCTATGCTTACAAAGGAGGGAAATGCTCACTCTAGAGCCCTAGAAAATTCAGGAAAAAATAAAAAGCAAATCATCAATAATCTTATACCTAGAGATAATGACACATGTTAACATTTTGGAGTACTTCCTTTCTAAAAATTTCCCACGCATCTATAAGTGGTATTATATCATATATTAATATTTAGTATTGTACCATGTCTTTTTACTCAATAGTATAGTGTATTTCCCCATGCCATTATTCAAAGTAATGATTATTTTTATCTTTACTATTTTTCTGATCACCAAAGTAACAAGTGCTTGTTGTAAACATTCATGTTGAGCATACAAATATTTCTTATATTTCTACCTCAAGAGAAAACCACTATAAACAGCAAGAAGCTTTATCAGAATTTGTTGAACTGTTCCTATGTTATTGGACATTCAGGTTATTTCCAAGTTTTCATTATTAAAGACACATGTTGATGAATATCCTCATACACAGATTTTACTCACATGTCAGATTATTTTCTTTGTGTGGATTCCTAGAAGTAGAACTGCTGGGTTTCAGCTCCTGCTGCATATTGCCAAACGACTTTCTGGAAGGGCTGTATCATTTGTACTCTGACCAGCATGTTATGAGCATGCCCAAGTTACTCCAGGCACACCAGGGTTTCTGAATCTCTTCCCGCCCTCCTGCCAGAACACAGTGTGACATAGCAAAAAGCGTCGCAGTCAGAAGTTCGACTCCTTTGACTAGTAGTCAGAGGTCTTGATTTTAAGATCTGATTCCACCGGAGCTTGTGCGTGAGCTACGGCAAGTCACTTTATTTCTCAGTTTACTTAAAAACTGTTGTGCACTGTAGTGAACACTGCTGGTTACCTGCTCAGTAATTACTCCCCTCTACTCGTCTCCAACAGAGCCCCGCTTTGTTCAGATGTGCATCTCTCCTCTGGGCAGCCGCAGAGCTTCAGGGTGTGCTGACCCCAGCTTCACTGCATGCACGCTAAGGAATATAAGCTGTGTTTTTTGGACTTTTTGGTCTCAAGATCCCTTTACAATCTTAAAAATTATTGAGGAACCCAAAGAGCTTTTGCTTATGTGGGTGATAGCTGTTGATATCTACTGTATTTGACCCTAAAAGTGAGAAATTTAAAAATTATTTATTAATTAAAGATAACAACATATAAGCCCATAATATGTTCATCTAATTCATATATTTTAATGAAGATAATTATATTTTCCAAAACCAAAAAATATTTAGTAAGCAGAATGACATTATTAGCATTTTTGTAAATCTCTTTAGTGCCTGGCTTACTAGAAGACAGCTGGGTTCTCGAAGCTGTCTCTGCATTCAGTCTGTTGTGATCTCATGCACCATGTCGTCTCTGTAAAAATCCATGACGCCTCCTACACTGCCGGTGGGACTGCAAACTAGTTCAGCCTCTGCGGAAAGCAATATGGAGATACCTTA
>VBSM01003218.1:2483609-2524501 GCA_008086735.1 Cheirogaleus medius | reverse complement strand
GTGAGATGTGCAACGTTTGGGGGATGGTCACTCTTGAAGCTCTGCCTCGAGGGGCGGGGCATGGGCAATATACGTAACCGTAATTTTTGTACCCCCATAATATGCTGACATAAAAAAATAAAATTAAAAAAATCTATCACGTGAGAATGAGGGAGAAAAAGGTAATAATACTATAAAAATAGTTTGGTTTTCATGGACCCCCCTAAAAAGATCTCAGAGACTCCAGGGGCCCCAAACCACACTGTGAAAACTGCCATGGTGACCCCATTCCCTCTGCCATTAATTGGCTCAGGAGTGGGCATATAACCCAGCTGTGACCAATGAGGTGGAGTAGAGGCTGCTGGTGGGCTTTGGGAAAACTCTTGCTCCCAGAGAAAAACATAAGAAAGATGCCACCATGTCTGTACGTCACATCAGGAGATGCTTCAGCTATTTTTCTGCCAACCTGAGGATGAAGCCAGCACATGTAGAAAGGCACAGCCTTGGGGTGGCAGGCAGGCAGAGCTACTGTCTTCTCAGCCGAGTTTGGAGGCTGCCATCATTGTGTGAGACAAAAGAGTCAAGTTGGAAAAGGCATGTTTACAAACTTTGGTATGAGGAAGCGGAGGTGCTAAGATGAGGAGTGGGCTGCATTGAGGAGTGGGCTGCGTTGAGTGGCAGCAAGAATTGGGAACCCTGCCGTTCCAGGCTGGGAAGGTGGTAACAATGGTATGTGGTTGTGAATTAACTGACCCAACTATTTTCAGTTAAACCTTGGAACAGTGAGTGCCCATTGAGAGCACAGTATTAGGGACAATGGTGGAGAATTCAGGATATTGATGTGTACTGGCTATTTTTTGTGGCCTTTAGTAAAGTCCTAAAAGAAAGAGACAAGCTTGTACCCATTCAAAAGCAGAGAAGGAGGCAGGAATCTTATCTGCAGGAGATATTGGGTCCCAGAAGAACCCTATTGGCCAGGTCTCTCTCCAACACCTTCCTTTAAGCTTCTCCACTGACAGCCTGGACTGGTTATGTCAAGATCGGCTTTGTGGTGGTGACACCCTGCTTGAGGATATCGTTTGGGTTGCCTCCAGACAGAAGTCTTTAAACTGGGTCCAGGCAGATGGGCAGAGCAGAAAGGCCACTGACCAGGAGACTCAAAGAGCATATCCAGACAGTCTTTGACTACATGCTGAATAAGCCACGGAACTGATCCGAAGCACATTGATGGAGCCTGCTGAATTTGAAGAAACCATATTGCCAAAGAAACCCTAATCTTGGCCAATAAGTGCCATGATTTTAACCTGTTAGACAGTTCTCACATACCTTGAATCTGTGGTTGCTAAAGCACATTTTATTTATGTTTAATTTTTCCCAAGTTTTTATAAGTTTTGAGAGTGGAGCTTAATTTTAATATTTTGATATTTGTTCCGTAAGGCCCACATTTACCCTACTTATACTTATTTTGCAGACTTTGATCATATTGTTTCCCTGCTTTTTTCTTAGAATTAATTTTTTTTTTCTTTTAAGTCTCTTTTAACTTAGGGTGAGATCTGGGCTGATTTCAAAGAATCATGGAATTTTAAAGCCAGAAAGGACCTTTGGGACTTGATATGACTGTTCTCTAGTATTTGTTAAGTGGCTTTCCTTATAAAGTTTAGGAGAGTGAGTTTACTTAGTGTACTTATAATACAAAGTTTATGTACCGAAATTATTTTGGATGCACTTTTTATGATGACAGCTAATCCCTAAGGTGATGTTAATCTGCAGAAGAGGTATCTTCTGAAAATGGTCCTCTTATTTGTCCCCATTTCCATTGTCTTCCTGATAAGACTGGTCACTGTTAGAGGACTAGGGTACATTCTGGTTCTATAGTAACTGTATCCCCTTCCTAATACTAACCCTGGTCTGAGCACAAGAGGCCCTTAATGAATGCTTGCTGATGAATGAACCAAATGAGTGGGTGCAGCCCATGAGTGAGACTTGTCCTTTATAGTAAAGACGGGTAAATGTGTAAATAACATGCTAATTCCAGAAACAGCAACAAGGACACCATTCCAGTAAAGACTTGTTTCCCGCCAGTGTCTGCCAAAGTTGGTCCAGGAAAGAGGACAGCAGTGATGATTATTTCTCAGAAAACATTCTATCCAGGCGCAGATACAATTGCCCTGGGAAACAAAACCGTGTGAAGGTGCAGAGGCCAGGGCTCTCACTGACCACCTTCCTTTTCCCTTCCTCCAGCTTTCCCTCTTTCTTCCCACCCACACTTGTCAGCAGTGTACCCCAGAGTACGGTTCTGATTCCAAGAACCTCTGGAACGCAGGAAGGGCCTGAATCATTAGTGAGGACAGGCGGCAAGAGAGCCGGGCAGCACCCAGAGGTACTGAATGTCACGCTGCAGAACGTGACTCAGTTTCCTTGCTGGTGAACAGACAGAGGTATGGATCATATGGAAAAGTAGAAACTTCAGAAATCACGTGTGCAAAACTTTGGGAGCACTTAGAAAGTCATAGCAGATACTCTTTGGAGCACACGTCTGATGTGAAAAAGTTTTTAACAGAAATAAATATGATGGAGTCTGTATATAGAGGCCAACAAAGAGGACCAGTTTATTCAACTTAATGAGGTCTGAATGAGAGTCATTTTGTTAGCGTTTGGTAAACATGGGCTGTTTGATTTGGTTTCGGTTGCTCAAAAGTTTTCTTGTCTTCTGTGTAAAAGCCAACAGTTTGACCATCTCTGAGAGATTTGGTCATCTTCTCTGTCTTCAGGAGGTGTAAAAATCATATAATAATCTGGACTGGTTCCTAAGAAAACCTCAAATGTTGAACTAATCAATTGCAGATCACACTTAGCTGAAACCTTTGGCGCTTGGGATGGAATTTATTGTATCAGTTAAAATGAGAAATGTTGAACTCTTCCAATTTTTTTCTATTTATAAATTTATGATGGATACTGATTCTTTCGTCCCCTCCACTTGCAGAGAGCTTGAAGAAATTAAGGGTAGCATTTAGCTTGAGGCTGCATAGAGGGGAGCAAAGTGAAAGGGCAGGAGAGTTCTAGCACTCCCTTGAGCTCCAAGAGGAAGTTGAAGCTCATTATGATGTAATTATAGCGAATACTGGGGGCAGCACCAGCAGCTGCCTCAGAGGTTCACATGTGGGAACCAGATGTAGTTCTTAGGAGATCTGAAAAGCAGTATTGTTGCTACATAGTTAGAAGTGACCTCAAGTTATTTATGCCCTCTGGGCCTCACTTTTCTCACGTGCAAAATGAGTGGGCTGGCTGGGACCATTATTCTTCATCCAGGCTGTATGTGTTATATCTCCCGTAGTGAAATACAGCAGAGCTGGGGCTGTACCCCAGATGAATGATTCAGACATGGTTCTGGATTCAGAATCCACGAATAATTCAGGTGGAACCCAGGCACCAGCATGTTGGAAAAGCCCCACAGGTGATTCTCATATGCAACCAGGTTGATGACTCCAGCCCCAGACGATCTCTGTGGTCTCACACAGCACTTCCAAATTTTAGTGCTTTAACTAATGGGTAGCTGAGTAATAGCACATGCATTGCAATCATTCTTCCCAGCATGTAACGGACCTCTGAAAGGATGCTTGTAGAAATGTGCCTATTTTGTAACTGATGATACGCAAGAATGTTCTATTTTAAAAATTCGGAGGGCTCTGATTTCAATGTGGGCATTTGGCTACATTAATTCTTTTTCTCGTAAGAATGCACACATGAATGTGCTTCCTGTGATTCTGGAAAGCGGCGTGGGCAGAAAAGCATTAACAGTTTAAGAAAAGTTTGGTAACTTGGTTAACCAGGCAAACGAGGAAACTTCAGGAATAATTCTCTAGCCCATCCGATCATCCATCCACCCGATATATTTACCGAATGCCTGCTTTTCCTACAAGGCACTGTGCCAGGTCAACTTCCTGAGATTGTCCTATGAGCTCTCTTGAGCTCCTGTCAGAGAGAGTCTGTTGAACAGAATAAGCCAAACTTCCATGCTAGGGTAGTTTTCTCCTCCTCTGCTAATGTTTTCTGGTGAAGATATAGCATGAGTCCCTTCCCACTTTGCCATTTCTGCCTCTATAGTGTCAAATAGCAGCAGCTAAAGTTTATGAAGTGCTTACTGTGCCAGGCATTGTTCTTTTGTATTTTTTACATTTTTTTATTACCTCATTTAATACTTCCAACTGTTCTAGGAAACAGGCTCTATTATTGCTCTGGGCTGAATGTTTATGTTCTCCCAAAATTCGTGTGTTGAAATCCGAATCTCCAGTGTGATGGTGTTTGGAGGTGGGGCCTTTGGATATGATTAGGGTTCGATGCAGTTGTGAGGGTGGAGCTCTCATGATGGGATTAACATCTTTATAAAAAGAAGTTACAGGAGCTCTCTCCTGAAGTCAGAACCAGGAAAAGGCCACTCACCAAAACTCTGGCCATGCTGACACCTTGCTCTCAGACTTCCGGCCTCCAGAACTGTGAGAAACACATTTCTGTTGTTTAACACATTGACTGCCACACTAGAAAAAAATTTTTTTTTCCTTGGGGCCACGGTGTTTTATTAAGAAACTAGAATAAAAACTTTAAAAACAAAATGATCCTTTCTATTGTAATGAAAAATTCGTCATTTTTTATTGTTTTCTGTGTGTGAATTATATGCAGTCGAATTGTCAATATTAATTATAACAATAAGAACATCAACAAGTACGATTTTCATGAATCAACTGCGCGGTTTTGCCCAGGAGGCCGCCCATCACGTGACACGTATGCTACAGCAGGGCAGCGTGTGTTGCCTGTGCACCATGTGGCTCCCACGGTGAAGAGAAGTGTGAGTTACATAGGCTTCACGGGGCTTCCTGACTCCCGAGCCGTACTTGCGTTCCCTCCCACAGCCCTGGCCGACTTTCAGGTCTTCTTTCCTGCCTCCATCCACGCCTGCTCCTCCGTCAGGACCCGGTTCAACACTCACCACGAAGCCTCGTGCAGTTAGCGCAGCCTGACATGTCCCTCCTGCGCTGTCCTCGCAGCAGTGGCAGTCAGACTGTGTGCTGGGCCGTCCCTCCGCCTCACTCAGCGTCTGCGTCGAGGGTGACTGTCCTGGCTGCAGTCCTGCCTCCACCCATTCGTAACCCCGGGGGTTTGGACTCGGCTTCCTACGAACATTTCCCCACTGCGCCTGTCTCAGACCCAGATCCAGACCCAGACCCAGCATGTGCGTTTTGGTTACTGAGTAGATGAGTCGATAGATACACCCTCAAAGGTTCCTGCTTCCAGGGGAAGCACCAGCAGAACACCCAATTCTTCCTCGCCGCTGATTAATTTCACATGTTTATCGGACACTTATTCCGTGCCCAGAGAGGAGGTCCCCAAGTACTCTTGCTAAGCATTTTGCCCGCGCCAATTGTTTTTAAGTGGCCCCAAAATGTATCTTTCTACCCTAAAAATTAAAGAGACATTTAAATGCAGACCCCGTTTTCTGAAATTTGTGGTTTCTATCATAAATGAAATCTTAGTAAATCTGAACATACAAACGTGAAAATGGAGACCCAGAGCAGGCGCAGCAAATTGCCCAGAATCTCACAGCCAGTAAGTGTCAGAGCAGGACTGGAATGTGGCCTCCTGACAAGGTGTGAGTGATGTTTCTCTGTCTCCACTCTGAGCGGAGGTAGCAGAGCAGGGCCTTGGCTTGTGTGCTTTGCTGGATTTCTGGCCTGACTTGTGTGTCCCCAGACCCTGCATGACAGAGAGCACCCCACCCTGTGTCCTTGCCTTCACCAAGGAAAGAGCAAGCAAAAGGATTCTTGCTAATGGGATGTCTTCATCTGTTCAACTCTGTTGTGGCTGTGTGTGTGTGTGTGGCCGTGTGTGTGTGTGTGTATGAGCATGTGTATGTGTGTGTGTGTGTGCCAGTGGCATAGAGAAACAGAGAACTGCATTATGTTGGGAGTTAGAAGACCAATGATCTAGTCCCATCTTTGTTGTTAATGAGATGTGTGATGTGGACAAGTTGCTTAAATCTCATTTTTCTCTGCAAAATGATGGATCTGCATTATTTAACCGATTGATTCTAAAGTTACTCTCAGCTCTATGCATTTAATCCTGGTAGCAAATTATTATCTTGTCACAACTCATTCTTATATTTTCTTGAAAGAGATGAAGTATAAAAAGTATGCTATAATATAGAATACATATAAAAGGAGATAACATGCTGCTTATACTAGTAATGACTGGTATGTACATGTCTGAATACCCGAAAGGGCTGTAGCAATAGCTGACATGTATTGGCCATTTACTATCAACACGTACGGATTGAACGGATTGGGGGGAAAACTGCATTTGTACTGAACCTGTACATACTTTTTTTTCTTGCTATTAATCCCTAGATAATAACAACTATTTATGCATCATTTACATTGTATGAGGTGTCATAAGTCATCTAGAGATGATTTGAAATGCACAGGAGGATGTGCACAGGCCGTATGCAAATTCCATGCAGTTTTATATCAGGGACTTGAGCTTCTGCGGGCTTTGGTATCCTCAGGGGAGGGTCCTGGAGCCACTCCCACATGGACACTGAGGGATGACTGCATTTACTGATCTAACTCATAGAACAACTCCATCAGGCAGGTGTTAATGATCACATTCATTTTATGTTTAGGGAAACTGAGTCTCAGAGGGGTTAAGTGACTTGCCCAAGATCGCGTAGCTAGGAAGTGGTGAAGCCAGGCTGTGGACGCCGGTGGTCTGTCTCCAGAGGCTGTGCCCTGTCCCCTGCATGCTTCAGCCTGTCCTTGTGTGCAGGGACTGTGCACTACGCTCCCCAGTGTCCTCCCTTAGTGCCTGGTGGTGCTGAGCACATAGTAGCTCAGAGTCAGAAAACGAACTGAGGTGGACTGAACGGAATAGGAGAAGATGCTGGTTGTGGGTGAACCCCCCAGCTTGAGAAACTTCCAGAACAGGGCCTCTGAGAGCAGAGCAGCTGTGAGCAACGCCCTGAAGACTTCTAAGAATGGAGCAGGTGTTTGGGATATGTCAGCCTTGAGGGGAGATACAGGCTTGCTGGCCCCGATAGGTTCTTTCCATCCTGAGGATTCAATGTTCTGCCCGATTCCTAGAACTGTTGGCCGAAAGGGAAATGCTTCCGATAAGCCATAGCACGGGACGAAAGGTGACAGGAATCACGCACTTGGCCTGATGTTTATCCTGTGGGCCAGCCAGTGACAGGCAGCCGCTTAGCAGCATGTCATCGGCTGTGGAGGGCTTTCCCCAGCGGCTTCCTGTGACTCACACTGCTGTCAGGGGACGGGGAGAACGGGTGGGGGTGGGAGGCGGCTCTCTCCTGAGTGCATCATGGCAGGCGGCCAAAGGGGTCTCAGAACTGCTGAGGTGACAGTGCTCCAAGCATTTGCTCCCTGGACAAAGTCCGAAAGCCTGGTGGCCCTGTACCCATGTCCAGAACCATGATCTGTACTCCCTGGTGCCACTAGTTTTCCAAGTCCCTTTCTAGCCCATCCATATGCAGCTTGTTTGGTGAACTCCTATCTTGTGTCAGCCAGTGTGTTTGGGGTTGGGATACAAAGATGACTAGTCCTCCATCCCTGCCCTCAAAAAGGAACTAGCAGGGGAGGAGTGGTGAGGACGCGGGTAACGGCGGTGTGGTGCCATCGTGAAGATTGCATTGGGTAGGGAAGGGCATTCCAGAAGGAGCAGGAGGTTGGGGGACAGTGGGTTCTGTGTGACACTGACGGGGGCACGCGAGCGGATGTGGAAAGTCTCCACGGGTCAGATGCGAAGGGCTTGCAGAAGGACAGTAGCTTCGCAAAGGAGTTTAGACCTTACTCTGCAGGAGACGTGAGCCAAAGAAATCTCATGCTAGTGGCAGTGTGAGGTGAATGGCTGAGGGATAATGGAGAAGGCGGGGGGATGAGTTAGACAATGATTGCCACCATTCTGAACATCTCTGATGAGACAAAAGCAGGTTGTTTGCGGGTGACAAGGCCTTGTGTGCAGCAGGGAAGAGCCCGAGCACAGCGACAGACAGACCTGGGTTTGCATCCTGGGTCTACCCCTTGCCTGTGTGCATGTAGGCAAGTCCTCAATATCTCTGTCCCTCAGCATCCTCATCTGTCAACAGGGGAGTGCTGTAATAATAGCACCCACCTCAGAGAGATGCTGTGGGAATTAACCGGGACATATACACAACGCCTGCCATGTGGCAGGTGCTTTGTGCATGGTGGCCTTATTATCATGTGAGGAGTAGGGGGAGTCTGTCTGGAGCAGCCACGGGGGTGTGGTGTCATTAGCAAGAAGACAGTAATGTGAGAGGAGGAGCAAGTGCAGGGGAAGGGTGGAGAAGGGCGGAGGCACTGAGTTGGGCACAGGACCTGAGGGGTCTGGCTCCTTCTATTTGAAAGGGCCAAGACAGGGCACATCACCCTATGTTACTCTCCGTAGAGTCATTCTCCCACCACGGGCCTCTGCACTTGCTGTTCTGACTTGTTCTAGTAGCTACTGCTGCAAAACAAATCACCCCAAAATGTAGGGGCTTAAAACAAGACACTCATTTTGTTATTGCATCTCGCAGGTGTGAGGGTTGGCCGGGCTGAGGCGGCGGTTCTTGCTGGAGTCTCAGGGGGTGGCCGCCACACAGCGCATGGGCTGAGCCCTCTCAAGGGCCCCTCACCCACACTCTAGAGCTCGATGCTGGGTGTTGGCTGGGCCTCGGCGGAGACGCGGTCACAGCCCCCACGCAGACTCCGCACAGCCTGTGCTTCCTGCAGCAGGACAGCTGGGGTCCCAGGGTGGCATCCCAGGAGGGCCAGGGGAAGTTGCATTGCTGCGTATGAGGCAGCCCTCGGAAGCCACAGCCAGTCACTTCAAATAGAGGGAATAAAGACCCCAAGGGAGGAGCGTCCATGTCACATGGTAAGAAGAGCACGTGGGGTGGGAGCTATCATCGTGGTGTCTTTGGAAATACAATCAGCTCCACCCCACCTGGGACGTCCCCTCACCCAAACAGCAACCAACATCCCCCCACCCAGGGACGCCTTCCTCCACCTTTCTGCTGGATCAGACGGCCCCACCGTGTGTTCCCCCAGCACCACAGTGGCTTCTTTGTAAGGACATCCTGCATATGGTTTGGGGTCATGTCCTCAGCAGCCAGCTGCTCCTTGAGGGAGGGTCCGACTGTTGCTGTTCAGTGCTGCGCTGCCAGCACCAGCCCAGCCAGGCTCTGTTAGGGGCACAAGGACTGTTTTTGAAAGAGAAAGAAAGAGGGAGAAAGAAGGAGGGAAGGAACGAAGGAAGCAAGGGAAGAAGATGAACAGTACTTCCAGGAGCAGGCAGCGAAGTGAGGGAACGCAGAACCTGTCCTTCCACAGTTAGAGCAAAGAAATAATAAGTGTCAAGGATATTTACATATATTATATCATTTGATCCTTAAATCTACACTGCATGGTTGGTGTTATCTTCATTTCATACAAGGGAAATGAAGCTCAGAGAGACCAACTGATTTTCTACTAGCTGGGTGTGGAGCTGAGGTTCAACCCGATTTTCCACATATTAATGTCATATTCTTTTCACTTATGTTCACACTGCTTAAATTCGTAGGTATAAATGACTGATGAGGGAAGGAAGAGTAAGAAGGCAAGGAGTTTCCAAAGGGTAGCCAGGGGCCTTGGGAAAATACAAGACACCCAGTTAAATGTGAATTTCAGATAAAGAATGAATTTTTTAGAATAAGTGAGTCCCAAATATTACATGGAGACACATGTATATAAAGCATTATGTGTTGTTTATCTGGAATTCCATTTTAAGGGGGCTTCTCGAATTTATCTTTGCTGGATCTGGCAACCCGACATTAGGAGTATGAAGAGATGCACAGTAAAAGAGACCAAGGATTCTGAAAATAAACTTTATGAAATTCAAAGTATGGCGTGGAGCTAAGGCCACGTGCCTCTCCCCCAGTGTCCGTGCGTGTCAGAGAGGACACTGCCGGTCCAGGCGGGAGGGTGTGGCTGGAGGGAAGGAGAGAGGGGCTTGAGAATGTGGAACATTGAGGACATCGTGCTGAATGCGATGAGCCAGATGCAGAAGGACACATATGGTGTCATTCCACGTATAAGAAGCACCTAGAAAATCAGATTCATAGAGACAGAAAGTAGAATGGTGGCTGCTAGGGGCTAGGGGCGGAGGGCGGCGGGAAGTGAGTATTTCAGGGGGACAGAGTTTCAGCTGGGGATTATGAAAAGGTTCTGGCGATGGATGGTGATGATGGTCGTACAACATTGTGAATGTCCTCAATGCCACTAAACTGTATAGTTAAATGTGGTTAAAATAGCAAGTTTTATGTTACGTATATTTTATAACAACTTAAAGAAAAAGATTTCAGTCTGAGGTCCTGCCTTGTCTTTCAAAGAGCTCCCATGGGAGTTGCAACCAACACATCTGGGCCGCTCTGGACGAGAAAGATAGAGATGATAGGTGGAGCTCCAGCTGCTTCTTGCTGCTCAGCACCCAGGCCGCGGGCGGGGAGCCTAGTGCCAGCCAGGAGGGGAGAGCTTTGTTCGGCTCCCTGGAGGTCACACTGCGGACAGAGGCTCCACAGTGGGGCTCATTCCTCTGCCTTAAAGGGAGAGGAGCTCACAGCCCTCTCCCGCCCTTCCTCCCTCCCCCCGCCGCAATGAGCTAATCTCCGAAAAGAGCTTGGAGCTCTTCTCAGAAAGATGCTCTATAAATACGGCATCTTCTTGCTAACCAGGGCTCCAGGGTGATGAGCAGATCACCAGAGGGATCCAAATGGGGGAGGAAGGGTCCCTGGGGAACTTAAATTTAGCCCAGGCAACTGTACTCAGGTCACTTGCTGGGACAGCCCTGTGTGCTGTCCCCAGGAAGAACCATCAGTAGAATACTGTTTATTCTTTAAAATGTGGGGGTTTCTCCTCCCCACAGTCACAGCTTAGGAAGATCATGGATTAATATGGGGTTTTTCACACAGTATGAATTTTTATCAGCGACTGTCAGGACAGCCTCCCCGGTCCTTGCTTTAGGTGCCCGGGCTCTGCTAAATTCAGACCAGACAGGGTTACTTGCTGCCCGGACAGACCTTACAAGGAAGCAGCAAGGCCAGGAAGACGTGGAGTAATAATTTCAGCGACAGTTCTCAATCTGCCACGGTAACAGATCACCAGTGGCTCCTGAGGGCTTTAACTTTACCTCGTCTAGTTAAATAAACGAACACAGTCATTCCCTCCCCAACACCCTAGACAGCACATTTAATGACAAATATTTTGTATCACTGTCTTTACTATTTAAAGTGAAACTCGTGGTTAATATAATATTATTCACACATATCATTTAAAAAAATCAATATAATACCTTAATTGTAAGAGAAGTAAGAGGCTAGTAACTTGGCAGCCCTTGTATTTCAGTATCTAAATGCTCAAGCACTACTACATTAAAAGGCAACGGAGTACTCAGGTGCCCGTACCTGGTTATAACAGATACATTTGAATTTAAGAGCAGCAACGAAATGTTCCACTAAAAATTATGGGCCTTTTTTGACATTTGAAATAGAATTAAATAAGTATGTCTGTGCGAGTATGTAGCGAGAGAACCACTGTGGGTGTGAGAGCCACACGCGGCTGTACTGGTAACACTTCCAGGACCGTTAACGTGATGCGAGTTTTCAAAATGGTGACCTGCTCTTGAAAAGTTTCCAGCACAACAAAGCACGGTTTTCCCTGGATTTAATCCCAAGTTGGAAAACTTTGCATTTTAAAGTGATGGAGAAGAACACTTTCTGCTTTATGTAAAGCAGTTTGATTCTAGGTTCAGAGTTATAAACAAGTGTTTTACCTACATGACCTTTTGAAAGTTGAGCAAAGAGCTGGACAATTCTTCATGATGGGAGACTCTCTGGCATGTCTCGCATGTCTCTCATCTGCGGCCTCTGTCCACTAGTGCCAGAAGCACCCCCGATCTTTGTGATAACCAACATCCATCCTTCCAACCAAAATGCTCCATTAACAACCACTGATGGGACAGGCCTGAAAGTGCCCAGCACTTCCAGAAATAGTTCCTCCCTCTCCTCTTCTGTTCCCTTCTTCTTTCCTTTCATCTTCCCATATGGTTCTAAGAAGTATGAATAGGGAAAAGAAATAGAATAACTCTGTCTTGCTGTGTGGAACAGCTAAGGGAAAATCAGATGCATCCACTGTGAGGGGGCGGTAGGGCAAGGGTCTCACTAAGACTCCATTGTCATTCCTGCTTCTATAGGGAAACTCTCTGCAACATACCATCTGATTGGAATCTACACACTGATTCTGATTGGTAGGCAGGGCAGGGATATAACCTGCACTAAAGAGATGGAGAAATGGAGTCACAGAGAGCTGAAGTGACTTACTTTCCCAGGCTATTCTGTCTTCTCCCTGTGTGTGTTTCCTTGCCGGCCCTCCCATGACATGCAGTGATGTCCTATTGCCGCCTGGTGAACTAGTGGCTGTGTCTGCTCTGTTAGAATGAAAGGCTCAGCCAGCAGCAGTTTGCTCCCTCTCTAGCTCACTGTTCTTCACGAGCACCAGCCCCGTTATTTAAAGCTAGTAGATTTAAAACAAATATTTATTTTATCAATGAATTAGCAGCTTCCTTGCTTTCAACCTTTGATCCTTTTCACAGAATTCTCCTCTTAAAATCGGCTCCCATCATGCCACTTCTTTGCAAAAATCTGCAGTGCTTCACCACTGTCTAGGAGACAATTTTGAGCTCCTTAACTTGGCATTCAAATCTGTCCTCACTTCTACGACCTGTACACTCATGCATGCCAGCCGCACTCTAAAACACCCTGCACGGCTTGCCATTAGCTGCTAGCATTTATTGAACACTTATTACGGGCCAAGTACTGTGCAAAGCACTTTGTGTATATTAATTCACTTTATCTTCACAAGGACCCCATGAGATGGGCCCTATTATTATCCCCATTTTTATAAAAGAGGAAACTGAGGCTTAAATAATTTACCTAAGATCATCCAGCTCTTGAATGGCACACCGAAGACTGGAAGCCCCACCTGTCTGCCCCCAAGTCCATGTGCCACCCCCCACACCAGGCTTTATACCTTGACTAGTGCCTGTGCACAGCTCCTCTCTCGGCCTGAACCATCCTTTCTTCTGCACTTGCCTGTCATCCTGGCAGTCCCAGGTCCGGTGGCTCTTCCTCCAGGAGTCTTCCCAACCACCCACTCCGGTGAATCCCTTTTTCTTCTGCAACTTCATGTATTCTGATTTAAAGCAGCATTAGTTGGGCAGGAGACTGTCCTCCACACAGGCCTATGAGCTCTTTCCAGACAAAGACTATGACCCATTCATTTCTTTTTAAATTTTTATTTATTTTTACAGTTGACAAATAATAATTATACATATTTATGGGATCATAGTGATATTTTGATACATATAATGTATAGTGATCAGATAAGGATAATTAGCATATCTATCATCTTAAACATTTATTATTTCTTTGTGTTGGGGAGCTTCAATATCCTCCTTCTAGCTATTTGAAACTATTTAATATATTAACTAGGCATCCTACAGTGGTATAGAACGCTAGAATTGATTCCTCCTATCTAACTGTAATTTTATAGACTTTAACAAATCTCTCCCTATCCCTCCCTTCTAAAATAAGCATCCAAATCTCAGCTCACATCTGGTGTCCAGGGGATCTCTCTTGGACATTAGGGATGATACCTAGTGATCATTATTATTAAGGAAATAACCACAAGGGGGCAGTACCAACGGGTCTTATAATGCTTGTCCTCCCTGTTGGTCCAGGAGACAGGTGTTCTGAGTAAGAGCCCTTTTGGCTAAAACAAGAGGGGCAGAGGAACCAAGGTGTAAAATAACCAAATTCGCTTAACCAAAAAAGTAAACAACAATGTAAGTGTGGAAGGAAAACTGGAAGCAAGTTGGAAAAAGAACAATTTTTTTAGAAGCTTTTGAAAACTTTTGGAGTTTTAAAAGTTTGGGTAACATATGGAATATAGCTTTTCCTGCAGAGTATTATTTGTTCTTTTTTTTTTATCAAACATTGGCTAATTTTATTAGCAAACCAAGAAACTAATATCACATTCTGTGTTATTAAGGAAAACATACATTTAGATCTGTAAAGAGAGCTAAAAATAATTAATGCTATTTTCTATTATTCTTTCTCAAATTTTGTTACTTCTCTCCCTTTACGCTTCTCCTAACTGTTGTCTATGGATTTAAAATTTTTTAAATTTAGAATTAGGATTATTTTCTCATTTATTTGTTATTGTTGTTTTGCTGATTTTTTTCGAATTAAAAATGAGTAGAAGATCATAAAAATTTTGAGATATGCTATTTCCTAGCACTATTGGAGATCAGAGGTTTTCCACAGCTAATTCTGGACAAATATGGGGCAGGGCTGGGTAGATAAGGTTGGAGAAGGGCCACAGAATATTGGTGGGCCTTACGGGCCTATGCTTAGGAATTCATGGGATTCACCCATATGGACGGCTGGAAAATAAGAGAATTTTGAGAAGTAGTTTTTTAGGGGAAGATTTTTTAGGGAATACCATAACAAGTCAAGAGAGAGACTTCAGAAAGACCCCAGGGAAGGCTCAACATGTGTCCCTAAGGCTGAAGGGCACAGGGGCCTATTGAGTGACTCCTACCTGGAAAATTCCACGGCAGGAGAGAGGTGTGCTCCCTGCAGCTTCAGTGGTGACAGTGAAAGGCAGGTTGCTGCCGCTCTGAGCTCAGGTTTCATTCCTGGATTTTGTAGGGGCCAGGACTTTCTGCATGTTTCCCAGGGCCTGGGTGTGGGCCATGAATGAGAGAGGGGGTGACTTAGAGTCTGTCCAATATAGGAGCCTGGAGAGGTGATGAGCCGTGGCAAAAAGAAGCTGCAGGTGGATGGCTGGCTTTCTAAGGGGCCGGGAAAGGAGCAGGCAAAGACTCCCAAAGAAGATGAGCTCACCAGGTACTGCATGTCATAGGCAAGAGTCTCCAGAGATGAAGGATCTCTGAAAGGTCTGAAACAGAATCTAATGTGAGAGTCGGTCAGTCTTAAGCATTTACCAGGCCCAGAGAGCACAAAGCCAACTTATAACCAGGCCAATCAGGTGAGAACTTCCTTACTCACCTTACCCCTTTCCTCCCGGCCTACCTTCTGCAAAGGGCTCAGAAACAACAGTCAACAAGTCAGGAGGAGGTGCCTGGGAAGAGAGAAGAAACTGACCATGATCATAGCTTCCTACCTGCAGCAGGAGGTGGAGCTGGGGGAAGCAGTCTTACCTTTGAATGAGGACCAAAGTGCAGATTATTCTGTTACCTGGTGTTATAATTTCTGAACTGTGGCTGTGTTTTGCAACTTGAATCACCATATGGCTTTGTCTTAATTATGAGTGGCTAGAAAAGTCTTGAGACAGGCTGTTTTCCTCCAGGGACACGAGTTTCACTGAGCGTATTTAAAAAGTGAGAACATTGAGAGACAAAAATAAAATTGCTTTGCCATAGCATACCGTCAGCTGTGTTTGCTCTACATACTAGACTCGTTCTCCATATGAAAGACTGAAGGGAAATACAACAACATCTTAACATGGTCTTTTGGGAAAAGAATGAAAAAATTAAGATTAACGGGTAAAAATGGTTTCTGGCTAAAGTCCTGCTTGCCTGTGGTGGGGTTGGGGTGAGAGGCTGTTGGTAGAGGCCAAACCAGGTGTGGGAAGATGAAGGATGATGGTGAGGAGGAAGAGTACATGCCTGTTTGAGTGTCTTCACCTCATTTCCCTAGTCAGCTGCCCCTCACGATACTCCGTTGGCCCAGGAACTCTGAGCTTACACTCCGGTCTAAAATTCCTCGATGCCCATCTGCCAACCCTATACTCTGGACAATTCCTCATAACCCATTGTCCTTGTCACATTCCCACAGGGACATCCTGGGTACGGAGTCGGGTGTAAGGGTTGATGATGGTACCTGAAGCTTCTCTTCCCAGCCTTCACCTCCTGACCTAGGTCTTCAGTGAGCGCTAGTGCATGAATTTCAGGCCAGATCAGATGAGTGTTACACCTTAGAGCAGGGTTTTTCAACCTTAGCACCAGTGGTATTTGGGACCGAGTAATTCTTTGTGGTAGGATTGTCCTGTGCATTGTAGGATGGTTAGCAGCATCCCTGGCCGCCACCCACTGCGCATTCCCATCCCCAGTTGTGACAACCACAAAGATCTTCAGACATTGCCAAACGTCTCCTAGATGTCAAAATCACCCCAAGTTGAGAATCCCTGCCTTAGTGGTAACTGACTGTCGCATCCAAAAGAATAGGGCCCCAAAATTAGGGGGCCCCTTGGGAGGTCTTTCTTCCAGGAATGCAGTTAAAATGGTGTCCTGTCAGGGTCAGGATTCCCCAGACGGCAGTGGGCACTGTTGTGGACAAAATGCTTGTGTCTTCCCAAAATTCATATGTTGAAGCTCTAACCCCCAATATGACTGTATTGGGAGACCTTTAAGAAGGTAATTAAGGTTAAAGAGCTCATAGGGTGGGGCTCTAATCTGATAGGACTGTGACCTTATAAGAGGAAGAGACAGCAGGGCAGGTGCCCTCCCTCCTGTGCACAGAGGAAAGGCCATATGAGGACACAGGGAGGAGACAGCTGTCTATAAGCCAGGAAGAGAGGCCTCACCAGAAACCCACCCTGTGGCACCTTGACTTTGTACTTCCACCCTCCAGAACTATGAGAAGGTCAATGTCTGTTATTTAAGACACCCCGTCTGTGGCATGCTGCCTGAGACAGGCACTCAATTCACGTCTCTGTAAGCAGAGGCACCCCTGGGATCCCGTGGAATCATGAGTAGCTCTGCCTCAGGTGGACGTTTGCTGGTCTGTTGGGTGGGGTGTGTCCCACTGAAACCAGATGGGAGGGCTCTAGTGTTCTTTGTAAAAACGAGGAGTGATTAATCATTGATATTTACAATGAATGCTTCCATTGGCCAGCCTAGCGACTCTTCTGCCCTGTGCTCCACAGCCCAAGCCTCCCACCCGGCCCCACTCATCACCCTCCCTTCTCTCTTTCTGGGAAACCTCAAATGCTGAAAGAGTAGAATATTTTGGTTGTTTAATTATTTTTTTTTAACTGAGCATTAAACTTTTGGTGGGGGGAGATGTCCACAGTTTTGTGTTGAAAAGTCTTTTTTAAAATATGCATTTATTTCTTAAATACAATACTTTTGTCAGCTGAGGATTTTGTGGGTCTTGGAGTTTTCATTCTGAGCATGATTTCCTATTGTATGAGACTGCAGGGGAATACAGTGTAGAAGCCTTCACTGAGTGTGAATGGATTCCAGAATGTTTCACATTCTGGGATATTGTTTTCACAGTATCTGTTATTAGCTTGTTTTCTTGGCATTTCAGCTCTTTCTTCTAAAACCTGGGGAAAGGAGGGAGAGCAGCCTCGTGGTCAGGTTTCTCTGCATGGAGAATGAGGTTGTAGTGTCCCCTTGCCTGTATTTGGAACCGTCGTGCCTGGTCCCAGGGCCCCCATGATGGACACAGGTACCACCACCTGGCTTCTTGTTGGTCCTTTTATGGGGTATGAATGGTCAGGCAAAGAATATGAAATCTCTTGAGACCCCCTCAGAAAATGGGGTGGCTGCTTCGGAAAAATTGGATTCAGTCTGGGAGGCGCTCCCTGGGGTCAGGCTTGTGGTATGAGCTGAGCTGCCACCCAGACTTCTTTCCGTCTGTCCATCACTGTGCTCTCTGGCCACCATTTCCTCCAGCCTGGAACATTCCACTTTGGAAGCCTCTCCCTGCACACAGGCTCACCTCTCCAAGTGATTTACATGGGACATTTCTGATGATTGTTTAAAAACTTCTAACTGGTCCTGTTACTTCTTAAACTCACCAGGGGCCTCTTAATGTTTTTAGATTAAAATTCAAGCTCCTTCAACAAAAGGAGCCAGACACAAGAGACTGCATATCATGTGATTCCTTTATAGGAAATATCCAGAAAAGGAAAAACTATGGAGACAGAAAAGTAGATCAGTGGTTGCTGGGGTGGGAGGGGGAGGTGGGATTAAATGTGCATGAAGGGTCTCAATGGAGTAATGAAAATGCTCTAAAAATTTACCTGACATGAAATTTACTTGACATTCACTGAGTTATACACTTGATAAGGGCAATTGTCCTGCAGTCCCAGTTATCCTACCAGCCCAGGGCATCCATGTCAGAACTGCCTGGGATGTGTGTTATACACGGAGTCCCTGGGTCCCCCCAGGTTCCCGGATCAGAATCTCTGGGAGTAGGGCTTGGGAATCTACATGTTGACATGCTCTTGGGTGATTTTTTTTTAAAAAAGCTTGTGAGAGGAGGGGGACTGTGTCTACCTTATTCATTTGTGTATCCCAAAAACCTAGCCCAATGGAGGGCATGGAGGAGGAGCTCATAAGTACTTCTTGATGGGTGAATAAATGAATGAACTCTACAATCACAGAAATGTGTGTGTCTGGTTTGAACTGAGGCAGAAGAGGAAGAGGGCTGCTGCCTCACTGTGGCTCTGGGTCGCTTCCTCACCCTCCTGGGCCACATTCCCCATTCGGAAGGCAGGGCGGTTGGACTAAGTGAGCCACAGGGCTTCCTCCTGCCTTGATCACTGATAGCGCCATGCAACCCTGTGAGGGGGAAAAGACTAAGAAAGAAAATCAACCACAACTCAGAGATTTGTTGTCGGTTTTAATAGGAGGGGCGGAGTCAAAAAATTGAGAGAAACGTATAAAAAGACCTTTTACTTTTTGCCGGAACTTGGTATGGTTTGTGCATAGCACATACATATTAAAAATAGAAGCATCACATTTCACAAGCACAAGACTGAACGGCTTCTGGGCTTTCCTACCCGCTGTACCTAAGCTTGAGGACAGCTGTGCACTGGGACCCAGCCTGAGGTACTTGTCGATTTACAGAAAGAGAAAACCACCTGAGGACACAGCAGTCTGACGCTGGAATTTCAGTAGTTCAATGAGGTAAACAGACATGGCTGTGTCGGCCATCTGCATGGTGGACTAGATTCAGGATCTGTGTAGGCCACAGTCGCATCCTCCTCCTGGCCCTGGAAGAGGCAGCATCAGCTCAGGTGTAAGCACGGACTGGAGGATTTCTCTGTATTCTTCCAGCCTTGTCCCAAACATTCCTACCTGGGGATTTTCTGGGAGGTAGCAGAATGAATGGCTGGTTCCTTGCAGGGAGGAGTAAATATTAGACATACTTGGCAGACACAGGCACGACAAGTGAAGGAGAATGCCTCCTCCATGACAAACAACCCAGAGTCTTTGGGGGAAAACACTGGGATAGGAAGATGTAGGAGTTTTCTAGCTTGTGTCCACATGCAAAGAGGCAGAAGAAGAGAGAGTGCAGAGAGAACATCCTGGTGTCTTGGAGGCCAGTGATCGCATTTGGTATCAGTTTGCATCAGTGACTGCGGCCGTGCCACGTCCAACACTGTGAGAAAGGAGGGCTACAGCTCATGCACCCTCTCTCCTATTGCATTCTTCCCTCAGGACTCCCATAGAGTGAGGACTTGAAGCATCCGAGATCTAGGACAAGAAAGGGGCCCAGAGCCAGGGTAGGAAGGAGAATTCTAAACTGCCCAGGGTCTACCCTGGGAGTGGGGTCAGGAGAGAATTTCAGGCCTGGGTTACTGCCCTGGGGAGACACCTATGTGTCTAAAGAGGAGAGAGATTTGTATCCTGAATCGGATGGGAAGGGAAAATGTTCTCTTTCTCAAGCCATAGAATGGCCCTGACCAAGGGCGTGGCATGTGTGTTGGAGGTATTGTGGGATGTGGTGGCAGAGGGGAAGGCTGTGGAGGATAATGATATGGTGTTAATTACAAAATTATATGCTGTTTTCCAGAGAGGTTCAAAAATGCATGGGAAGTGGGAAGGGAAGAGGTGTTAGAAGGCAGCGAATGATGAAGCAAACATAATCAACAGCTTAGACAAGGCCTTTGGAGTTTTCTGGTTTCCTATGAGGTCCATCCATTGCCCCAAAGAAAGTAGAGGTTTTACAAGGGGACTGGGACTCCCCCATTGCCTCTGGGCTAACCTCTTTCCTACTGAGAAGTCCATCTTCAAGGGTGTACAGACATGCTGCTCTCTGCTTTACCATTTGCTCTTAAAGAGGGAATAAAACAGTCTCTGGGCTCTTGGAACTTCAAGTTTGCATGGAGCTGCCAGAGAAGGTTCAGGGTAGAAGACAGGCCAATTAGCTACAAAACTCTATAAATCAGGATCATTGCTTAGGATCTGTGGGAGGGAGGACCCAAGTCATTCTCAGTATAACCTCATTGGAAGGTGGGGGACTCTGCTTCCCCAGCCTACAACAACATCTCTGCAGCCCTTGGGATCCAGTGGGGCTGACAGCCAAGTTCAGGATTCAGTGGACATGTGACCAGGTAGGAAACAACTCTCCACACCTGTGCACAGACATAGCAGCAGGAGAGAAGGGACTGAAATGGCTCCTACCAATCTTACTCTGTTCCTGTCCTTCAACCCACTTCTGTAGATGGGGATTGACTTTTCTTAAGCCCAAGTGACTTACGAGTCAAAGAGAAAGCCCTTGAGAGAGTTCCTTTGCATGGGAAAGATTTTAAAGAGTCAGCCATACATCACTACATCCAGGTATGATATTCAAAATACTTCACAGCTAGTACGGCATGGGCCCTGGCACTAGTTAGAACAGGCACGCAGCCCTCATAACCAATGCCAGTCATAGGTAGTCAGCGTGCTGGTACCACTACATAGTGGCTGAATATCAAGTCTGCTTGATCCTAGGCATTCCATAGCTTCTCCTTCCCATCCCTAGTTGAAAAATGGGAATGGATGCTTGGGAAAAGTCCTTTTCAGGATGTGAGCAATTCTATGAGCCTCTAGAGAGATGTAGGAAAGGTCTAGCAGTCCAAGGCCTTGCAGACTCTGTTTAGAAGACTGCCCCGTCTCATGTCAAGTTAGCCTTGGGATCTAAAAAGAAAGGAACTAGTGCTATGGGACCTAAAACTTTTCTCCAGATCACAAACTGTCCACCTGGCCATCCTACACTCCCAGTTCCATCAGGAATTGATACACACCTCAGGTTCTGAGTATCTCCGTTTCTGGTGTACCCTGTTAAGGAGACTGATTACACTGGGCGAGACTTCCTGAAAAACAACCAGCTTTGCCTCTGCCTCCCAGCAGACTTGCACTTCAATATCCCAAGCAGTCACGATGGACCAGTTTTCTCCCTTTTCCATTGCATCCAGGAGTTGGATGTGTCCACACATGCTCCTGAGCTCCTTCCATCTGTCCCATCTGCTCATGTTGGCATGGCCTTTTCCTCCTCACTCAGCACATGAGCTCCCTGATATCTGCAGGGCAGAGAGGCGGCCAGCATGGTGTCTCTCCCTTGGATTGCCAACCTCCATCTTCAGCTCAGAATCCCTCAGCCCTGTCTATCTATAGCTGGATGCATCTGCAAATAGAGAGGTATGTTGAAGATGAAGGCATTTGCAACAGATGAGGGATTGTCTTGCAGGCCAGGGCCCCGGAGAGTAGCAGAGGGTGTCAGGTCATTTTGTAACTCGATGGTTCACATATGCCAAAAATATTTGCACTGTGATATGGCTCTCTCTGGTTTCAGATTTAGGAACATTCCAGTGGTTCAGGAATCTGAAGGCTCCATGCAGACAACATTTATAGTCACTTGGGGAACCTCTGCTTTAAATACTCTCAAAGGACAGGAGGCAAGAAGGCATTGTACAGCAAGGAGCTGCTTCAGCTTGGCTATGTGATTTCACAGGATTATCACTCCTCTCTTACTGTAGGGAGGGAGAGAGGGCAAACTCTGGAGGTCACGGTGCCCATTCTACAGCATCCAGGCTGCAGCGTGCATGTGGGATAAGGGTGAGCAAGAAGGAAGTGAGGGTATCAGATGAGAACTTGGGTGAGTTTCCTGGACAGAATTGGAGAGGAATTATCATCTGTAGTCCAAAGCCTCTCTACTTACTTCCTTTGTGCCCTATTTTGCACCCCCACCCCACCCCTCGCCAAAGAGGTTGCCATTATTAGGATCCTTGTCATCTGAGGTTAAAATAAGACCTGGTTCAAAGTGAGGAAAAGTTATGGGCAGGCAGCCTGGCCCCTGCTTGTTCTTGGAGCCACACACAGCATTGAGTCCTCCAGGCAGAATGGCTCTTACAGGACATTTCTCCACAGACCTTCCTCCACTGCCCTTGATACTACCTGTTTCCTCCAAGAAGGGGACACATTCTCCCCCAACTTCCCTGACAATGCATCCCTGTGTCCCCAGAGCCCTCATAGGCAGGAATCTTGGAGCACCTGATTGCTCTCTTTCTGGTCTGCAATTAAACCTTACACCCCCTCAGTCTGCCCTCCCTGCACTTTGAGGACAACTGCTCCCCACCACCCGTGTGACCAATGCAGGCAGTGGCCTCTGAATGGAAAGAAGATTGGAAAGAGGCAGAATGGGAGCACATATCAATCCTGTTGGTTTGGCAAGTGACATTCTTGCAGGCAGATTCCTGCAGCCATGATGTTGGGAGAAAGAAACCTGATGCTTTGAAATGCCTTTGTTCTGAGAATATATACAAAGATGTATGGATAGACATCGACACACACATAGCCCTGCCCTGGCCCCTTCCTGTGCACATGGCCACATTCCACAAATGTCATCAATACCTTCTTTCCTCAGGTGAGGTCAGAGCATGGGATACACTGCCATTCTAAGATTCTGGTTGCAGCCTTCGCTTGGATGGGTTATATGCCATGGGTCTCAGTTTCTCCAAGCACAAGATAAGCCTGACTCAGAAGTCACTGAGGGCAAGGAGAGTTGTTTGCCTGTGCAAAATTCTGATAGAAAAGATGCTGCTTTCAACCTGTGAGCCTTCTTTTATGGGTCCTTATATCCTGGGCAGGAAGTGGGTGACAGTCATGATCGGGGATACTTTGCTGCCCCGCTTTACCCGTCCGTATTTGCTCAGTGCAATGTAGGTCCCTCTGTACAAGTCTGACTCATAGGCATTGTAATTGTTGGGCAGAAGTGTTTCTCTGAACTTGCATTCCTCTTGGAAGCTGGGCTGTGAAGGAAATGGACACAGACTTGATTACCAATGAGGAGCGCTGTGGACACCAGTTGAGCCATGTAGCGCAGGCTCCTCCCCTCCCCCCGGTAAGACAGCGCCTGGAGAGCTGGGCCATCCTAGGTGAACAGAATGATGGGAAGAGATTTCAGTGCTCTCCTGCTTCCCTCTCACCTTCCCTCCTTTTATGATGAGGAAACCAAGGCCAGGCACATAGAGGGATGGTCTGTGCTACATGGGTGGAGCTGAAGCTATACTGTCCAAGTGTCCTGACTTCCAGTTTAGGGCGCTTTCTACTATGTCCCTAGGTGGTAATTTATTCCATTCAGAGAAAGGAACAGAAAAGGACACAATAAACTATTTTCTCAAGTCCCCTGGCAGAGGAAGACTAGTGGAGGAGGAATGAGAGCCCAGGGTTCTATTTAGAGACTTTTCTACTTCCTAGTTGCGTGACCTGCAGGGGGTTCCTCCTCTCCCAGCCTCAGTCCCCCTTTCTGCAAACTGTGTGTGGTGGGGAGCAGGCAGGGGGATGCAGGGGGTGGGGAGACCGAAGATCTCTCAAGTCTTTTCCATGTCTTTCCATGTCTTTCCACTTGTGGCTCCTCAGTCTGTCTTTCTTGGGTTAAGTCCCAAGTTTGCTATCCTTCAAAGAGGCCCATTCTCAGTTTTGACTTTAAGCCAAGAAGATGTTGGTGCCTTCTAGACATGCATAGTTCTCCAGGGACCTGCAGGAACAGGGATGGTGAGGAACAATGATTTTTTAAAATAATTTTTACAGAGAAAAGAGCCTGGGTCCCCATGTGACAGGTGGTGCCAAGGAGTCTGGGGCCAACGATAAGTCACCCCCTTCAGTGCTAATTTGGAGGAGTGTGTGTGGACCACCTGTTCAGAAAATGAATGGCAGACTTCCTGTCACACATCAAGTTCATTCCCAATAAATCACCCAAATCTACCTTTCTTCCTAGAAAAGAGGGCCCTTCCCTCCCCAGCCAGCCTGGGCCTCTGGCCTGAGGGAGTCTACAGGAATCTCTGTGCTCTTGAGGGGAAGCAGTTGGGTGGGGTAGAGAGGAAGAGGGAGCGAGGTGGGAGCCAGAGACCTGAGATCAACTCATTAAAAGAAACATCGAATGAGAAATGGGTGGAGTATAGTTTCTGACTCCTTCTTGCTGAATGAGGCCATTGGCTATTAAAAAAAACCCCATTCGATGTCTGCCCGGCTGTGCCAGCAGTGTCCTCTGTGAAGGAATCACCCTGCCTGGCTGGCAGTGGGGTGGACGACAGCCTCTTCCTGTTCCGAACTGGATGATAACAAGTTGGCTCTTCAGGGCCCCCCGGACTCCCAGGGTCCTCTGAGTAGGCCTCTCCAGTAGGCTTTTAAAACGGTGTGCGATGCCTACGGACATGTCTTTTCCCAACAGACTCCAAGACCCCTGCGACAAGGATTGTGTTTCGTTTGGTACGTGATGCTGAGTGAATGATGATTGCATGAGGACAACACTGAAACCTAAGGAGGCCCCTGCATGGGTGGCTCTTTTAATGTGGTGGGAGAGTGGGCTAGGGGCAGCCAGTCCTAGGGGAACACAAGATCCCCTCCCCATGCATCTTACTCATTCTCCTCTCATGCTCCTTCCTGCTCACAGCTGATTGTCTACAAAGTACTTTCACGTATGTTGATTTGCTTGAAATAAATGTGAAAGCTTTCACCAGCCATGCCAACTGGCTGGTTAATACCATACCAGGGGGTTGGGTTTTCACAAGCTTTCCTTTGTTTCCCTCGTGGGTACTCAGTAAATATTTGTGGAATGGATGAATGAAGGAATGTCCCAAAGGTAAGGAGGATAAAGTAATCAAAGAAGGTAAAGCACATTTTTTTTACAGCTTTGAGGTTAGACTGATGATGATCACCTCTTACATGGCCATGTGAACTTGAGCAAATTACTTCCTCTTAAACCTCTAAAGCCTCTTAAACCTCAATTCCCTCATCTGTAAAGTAGGAACAGGAAGAATAATTATTCCAGAGAATTAGAGTAGCCATCAATTGAAATAATGCATGGAAAGTCCTGGGAACAATGCCTGGCATGTGGTAAAATAAAAAAATAATATTAATATCACTACTACTACTATTATTCTCTAACCGAATCATGAACTACTTTACATTTAAAGCCCTAAAAGACTTTACCTTATCCTGGATCACCAATCCTGTAAAACTTGCTGTGGATTATTGACTATTTAGTTTTTAAGCTCTGCAGTTTTTGAATGACTGGGACACAGTGAGCTTGCATGGATGAGCATGGAGCTGGGATCAGGAGAGAGGCTGATGTGAGCTCATTGGAGCCTTTCTGCACTGTGGTTTCTTTACCTGAGCATGAGGTAGAGTCAGCCACAGGATTTAGATTGTTGATGGGCAAAACTCAGGAGCAATGGCACTAAGAAACTAAATTTAGGATTGATTGTAAAAGTTACATGAGAAATAAAGCTACACTAATGAAAAGTCTGGTACAGATCAACGAATGAAATAGAGTCCATAAGTAGATCCAAACACATACATAAATATAAAATAAAAATGAATTTGAAATGAATCTAAAGTAAAAGTGGCATTTAAAATCATTAAAGAAAACATGGTGTTGGAACGACTAAACAATATCTTATAACAGTAATAAAGTTTGATGTATGACTTCGTTCTTTACATCAAAATAAATTCTAAAAGGTACAAAGATTTAGATGTAAAAAGAAAACCATCGAAGTCTGGAAGAAAAATTTTTAAAAATAATTTCAGAATCAGAAATATCTTCCTAACTAGGACACAAAGAAGTTATAAATTTTAAAAAATTAATGCAAAAAAGGAATAAATTTGTCTTCTCTCTGAAAAATATTACCTTAAATAAAATAAAAATATAAATGGCAAACTGGATTAAAATATTTATAATACACATGTGTCAAATAGTACATTTTGTTATTATAGTCAGAAGCCTAAACTTACTGGAAAATGAACAACCTTTATAAACAGAAAATTCACAGAAAAGGAAATATAAATGGCACCTAAGCATAAGAAAATATGCCTAATAATGAGCACCACCTGAGGGTTGGACACACTTGAAGCTCTGGCACGGCGGGGTGAGGGAGGGGTGGCAGGGGCACTATATATATCCCTAACAATACTTGTACCCCCATAATAAGAGGAAATAAAAAATAAAAAAAAGAAAATATGCCTAATAAGAGAAATATAAGTCATAATTGTGAAATCACATTTTTAATGGCCAATTGCAAAGAGAAAAGCGTTTGATCCTATACTTGCATTGGTGAAAGCATAGAAACTCAGAATTCTTGTTTAATGCCCTTTTTTTGTGTATATTGTTACGAACTCTATAAAGAGCAATTTGACAGTATCTACCAGAATAAAAAATGAATAGAACAATTGCTCAGCAATTCTACTTCTAGAAATTTATCTTACTCGTACTCTCTCATATATGCACAAAAGCTACTGCAGCATTATTATGATAGCAAAAGACCAGACACAATGTATCTATTCAGAGAGGAGTGATTGACTCAGTTATGGTAGATCTATATGGTGGATCACTACAAGCCAAGAAAAAGTAAGAAACCTCTTTGTGCACTGACACAAAATGGTTCCAAAGATATATGGCTAAGTGAGGACGCTAAGTTTGAAACTGTGTATGTAGTTTGCTCTTGTTTGTGTGATTTTAAAAAAATGATACAGGTGCATGAACATGCACATAGGCCATTCCTGGAATGACACACAAGGAGCTGGTAACATCGGCTGCCTCTGGGGAGGAATTTGTTGACTTCAAGACAACAGTGGGAGTCAGATTTAATTCCCATTGAATATTCTTTCATAAGGTTTTTTAAAATCTTAAACCATGTTCATGTGTTTACCTATTCTAGTAAGTAAATTATTTCAAGTGGGAAAACAATTGAGGACAGGAGATGGGCCAGGAAATGGCATGAGAAAACATTTTTATCAGAAATGGTGGTCTCCTCTTTGTTGGGTCACAGCCCCCTCCACCCACCTGCCTCCCCTCTGTTCTAACTTTATATGTCCCTGGAGACTAACCCACCCAGTTAGTTCCCAGGAGAATTTATTTCTGATCCAGATGGTGGTTAAGGGAGAGGTTTGGTGTATTGTTTGCAAACTCTAGAGAGGAAATCAAATCTCAGGGCAGAGGGTGCAGGGAGAGGAAGGAAGAGGGCAGGAACCGAGAGACTCTAAGGGCATTGCCTACATGCCACTGTCTAGAATGTGTCCATCTGAGAACCCAGCCTTTCCTGAAGGTCCAGGTCTCCTAAAACACCACTTAAGTGTGCATGACTGTGGTTGTATAGTTTGTACTTTGTTCTCTGCTCACCAGATTTTGATCATTCAAATTTCTCCCTCTCTAACATTTTTTAAAGCTTGCCATTTTTGTTTTTTTCCATTCAGCCATTTTCTCTAGCCTATCTCATATCCCTGGCCTTCACCAGATCCTGCACAAACCTGAAAGTGAAAAAAGAAGAGTAGACAAAGCCGGCTTTAGAAGCTGTCTGCCTTCCCTCGCTGCTCCCTCACCCCCTCCCTCAGCAGCCCCACCCATGGGGTTCAGGTGGCTGGGAGGCCGGTGGCAGGAAGTGGAGACAATGCATTTTCCCTGGACTCTTTGATGCAGCCCTGGGGCTTCAGGCTGATGGGATTTTCCCACTGGCCAGAGCCATGGTCAGGACCCAGACCTCAACTCATGTCCAGTGTGGCCCTGGGCTTTGAGTTCTCATGGCTCAGGAATGTTGGCTCCTCAGCTCTGGTGAGAAAAGCACTCGAGCCAAGTGAATGCCGTGTTAGTAAAAGCAGCTACCGTATATTATTACTTGAACAAATGAAAATAATTCCACTGGATCGTATTTCCTGGGCCTGCTGGGCTCAAGCCCCAGCGTGACAATGTCTTAAATTCCACGTAGGTCTAAACAGACTTATGTGGAACCAAACTCCACTAGAAAGAGAAGCATTTAGCTCTCACAGTGGAGAAGGGCATTTTGCAGATGAGCACATCGTGGGTGTTTCAAGGTGAGTTTCCTCTGGCAGAAACTCCCCTACTAGTCTGAGGTGGACAAGACAAGCTGTCTTCTTGTCATTAGACAGAGCTAAGTCACCTGGACTGATGAAGGTCTAGCTCTGTCTTTAAAGAGCTTCATCCTGTGGCTGCTTTGGCCACTTGTCTCTATTATTCCTCACTGGGGAGTGGGGCACAGGGTGGAAGAAGATGGGCAATAAGGAGAAAAAACCTTTTTGTCCTAAGACTCTTTCCATCTGCAGACCCTGACTGCTTCTTTTTCTGTTGTTAGCTGAAATATCTTCCAGCTCTGAAAATGCCTACATTTTCTAACCCCTTTTCGTAACACACAATGGAACTGTCAACTGAGAGATGTTGGAAACTGTCTTCATCACATGCAACGTTCTTCTCACTCCTGAACAGCTCTGTGTAGCAGGCAGGGACTTGTCTGCAGGACCCAGGCCCCTCATCAGGGCATGCGCCTCTCCCTGCATTGCAGGCCCATTTCCCAGCACTTCTACGTGGCGGGTGTCCTTTGTCCCATTGCCTTAGGAGCCCTGTTCTCTGCTAGATGAGAGTGGCTGCTAACTGAGCCAGAGAGAGACTTGGTCCTCCCCTCCCCAAACATAATGCCCCAGATAATAGTCAAAGGCCTCTGTGGAGGAAATCAGTCTTGTGCTTTGCACATTGTCATACTACTATTGATGAAGAGGATATAAATGCAGTTACAATTAGCAAAACTAAAATCACTTAAAAGCATAACTGCATGTTTTATAGCTCTTTGTTGGTATGTATTTTTCTCAGCCAAAGGATTCTAATAGAACCACTGTCAGGTGGAGATACTGGATGTTCTGTTTTCTTAATTTTAAAGGGGATCAGTCTACAGCTGAGAGAGCAGAACTCCAGGCCCAGAGAAGTTCAGTGACTTTGCCTAAGGTAAAACATGTAGCTAGAGGGCAGGTCCGGCTAGAAGCTGGAACAGGGTCATGGCAGAGTGTACCACCAGATGTGTTTCTGCAGAGCCCTGAGGCAGGTCTGCATAGAGCTGTGGCTGGACATGAGACCCTGGAGACCCTATGTCCCAATCTGTGAAGTGAGGATAAAGATCAAATGTGCCTCCCAGGGGTGCTGCCAGATAATGCCGGTAGAGCACTCCCGAGGGACAAACAGTAGGTTAGGTGCAGAGTGGAGGGTGGCCATTCCTCTTGTCTAAGGAGGGAGATGCTCTGCACCCCTCTTCTTCCAGCTGGGTTTTCTTGGACCTTATTCTCTGACCATCAGCTCTTGTCTCACCCCCTCACCAGCGCCCCCACCCAGCCTAACCCCCTCCCCCATGAGAAATCCCATTTATCGGCAGGAGCAGCTGAGCTGGGAAGATGAGGCAACCCAGGGTGCTTATAGGGAAATAGTGTGAATGAAATCATCACCCAGCGGGAGTCTTCCTGGCTCTGGGCATCAGTTGGCAATTGTTTTTTTAGACTGTGATAACAGGCCCCTGAGGGGCGGGGCGGGGGCGGGCATAGAAGTTGTCAGGAACATCTGGTCCCCAGCTACACAAGGCACCAGGTGCCCCAGGCTTGGGGCACAGCTGTCCAGCCCCACTCCCCATGCCCAGGCCAGCCTGGCTCTGGGGTCCAGGGTCCAGGGTCCAGGGAGGAGAACCTCCCACCTTGGAGAAGCTGCTCTTTGGCCAAATGACATGGGGCGGGCAAAGGGGGCAGGTTCTCCCTCAGAGAAGTTCCCCTTTCTCCTGGGCTCTGCGTATTCAGTGAGCCTACAGCTCGCACACCCACTTGACCCCTGAGGGCAGGGTTGAGTCCACTGGTAGGAGTCCACCCACAGTTTGTAGAGATGGCCCCTTCCCCCGTGCTGTTCTGCAGTTCTTCCCCCTTGGTAAGGCTTTCTCTGCTTGTTAAATCTCACAGTCCCTTTCTCAGCTTCTACAATAATTAGGAGATTTAAAGTAGGAAGTGGATAAATTTGCCCTATATTTGTGCCCCACTCCCAAGTTAAATTGCTTTCTGAGTAAGGAGAAATAATAAATGGTTTGTTAATAAAGGTGGCAAGGGGAAGGATTTGTGCTTCCTTCCAGAAGATACACTTGCTAAAAAGTCTGCTGCATAGACTCCCACAGCCAACAACCTGAGTTCCCAGCCCTCCCAACTTGGTGGCATTTCTGGCAACATGCAGGCTGGTGAAAAGGGGCTCTTTGGGATGACCCACTCCACAGAGGGAGCAGCTGCTCCACCAAACACTGGGTGGTCCCAGGCTGCTTCTTGGGCCCCCATCACTTTTGCAGAGAGTGGTGAACAGAGTGTCTGATAATTCCGAGTCTCAAGCCCATTTCCTCTCGCCCTGGCCTGCCCCCCAGCTATCAGGGCCAGGGTGACACAAGGGCATTACAACTGCCTGCCCTCCAGAGGCCAGGGAGGCTGCTGGTCCCCAAGTCTGCCTGTGCCTCAGAAACACAAACCAAGCAGATTTCTAGGCCTGCATCCTAGTCCTACTGAATAAGAATCTCTGAGGGAGGTCCCTGGAAATCTATACTTTTGACAAGTTACCAAGGTGATACAGATGCAAACCATCCACAGAAATGTGTTGGAGACTCACTGATTTTGATGCATGTCACGTGTCCACGTAAACCAACCCAGACTGAGATGTTGCACTAGAGAGCAGGGTGGAGGCCGCCTGCAAACCTAGTCTAGGGCTCCGTAGGCCTCCTCTGGGGGCCCACCCCCAGCACAGCCCAGATCATTCCTTCCCCGCCTGATCTTCAGCTTGTCCTCCAGGGGGCGGTACCACAGCCCTCCACACCCTCCCTGTAAATAACTCTGGTATTTCTCCCGCCTGCTCTGAGGGCTTCCTTTTTAGCCTTCTTATTTCTGTCCAAAGAACTCTCCATTTCTTCAACTTCATAGGGATGTTTTCCCACCCCATATTTTAAATCATGGCCTGAAAACCCAGGAGCGAGTGGGACAGAGAGAGCAGAGGCTTTGGAAAATGCTTGGGAGCTAAGCCCAAGTGCCAGCGTGCCCACTGCCAGGGGTGAAGGGAGCAGCGGGGCCGGCGCTGCCCAGAGCATGCAGTGGGGAGGGTGCTTCTCCAGCCTGCGCCATCAGAGACCAGGGGACTTAAAACCTTAGAACAAAATTTCAGCACATGATGAAGATGAAGAGTAGCCTCCAGTTCCACTTCTCCTAACCACGCGCTAGGCTGGGGGGGCTCGCAGAGGGTGAGTTAAGGAGCAGCGTGCCCAGGCTAGAAGACAGGCTTGTTCTCTAGGCCTCTCCAATGCAGGGAGTCAAGCCTGCCTGTGAGCCTGGGTGCCAGACAGCTTATGTGGGTCCCCTCTGACCCGAGAGCTCTCTGAGATGTCGCTTCTGTTTAATGGTGAAGGCTCCTCTGTGGATCAGGCAAAGCCTGGACCAGAGCAGAGGCCAGTTAACTGTGCAGCAGACAAAGAAGAAGCTTCCAGGGCCCCCACTTGCACAGGCTCCTTTCACAGCCCTTCCTTTCTTATTCTAGATAAACATCCCCTTCTCGACTCAGAATTCAGCATTATTTTCTTCAATTGTATAAGCGTCATGCAACCTGGAGCTCCCAGTGGCCCAGTGAACTCACCGTTGTATACAATCTTCCTTTACTGTTCATGGCAACAAAGAGGGCACTTCGCACCCCAAAGAGACTCACCACACCTCTCTCCACTGTGGAAATCTCCAGCAGGCCTGCAAGGAAATGGGAGCCACGTTACCTAAGGCTCGTGGACATCAGAGTGGGGACTCGGGCCGACAAGGGCACCTAAGTCAGTTCCCTGCTCCTGGAAAGTCAGACCTCCCATCACCCCATCTTTAATCCCTCTAACTTTAGAAGATCCTGGTTTCTGGACTGGTTCAGTCCTGCCAAAAAGTCCTGTTAAAAATCTAGTTCGGCAAGGGAAGGTTCTGACATCAGAGTTAGAGTCCGACCACAATGACCACTTATGTATCTATTTATCTGAGTTTCACTGACATAATTATTTGAGGTCCTTGACTTAGGTGAAAGAAATGAATTCTGATTATTAGTAATTTTAATGTATACTCCACATGTTTCAACAAATCTTAACCCACCGAATCTGACAAACATACAGCCACACAAAGGAGACTATCCACACAGCAACCTATCAACCTGCAGGATAAGAACCTGGGGACAGAGGGAGCAGGTTGAAATAAAAAAGATGTGCTTCAGCTGGAAATTTTGCAGACCTCTTGCATTTCCTTCTCAAAGAGGGAAGCTAAATAAAAATAAGCCTGTGTCTCATTTGGTCCCGGTATCCTAACTCATTCTCCCCACTCCTGCCTTATGGTTCCAGTGGTCTTACAAGGCGGCAGAGGGGCTGGTAACGCTGCAGTAGTTAGTGCCTCAGAGGCTCCAGGGGGTGAAGGCAAAGCACACCAAGATGCACGCTGAGCCTGCACCTAGGCAGGGTCACACTGAGTCATCTACATGGTGAATAACATCCCCCCGCCTTACAGCAGGATCCTGTCCACTAGAGCAAGGTCCCTTCGCCTTTTAGCCCTGCTTGAGCCCAACCCCCCAAGCATCCCAGCTGGCTGCAACGGGCACTCACTGTAGGGGTTCTCCTCGTGGGTGCCGCTGATCCGACCGTCGGGGGGCACCTGGAGGTGAAAGCCGATGCCCACGTTGCAGTAGAGCCTCCGCTGCCGCTTGATCCCCACCAGATAGCCACTTTCCCAGTTCACCCCGGCGATCTCTCCAGCTAGCCCAGCGTGAGACCTGGATAGCAGGGTGCCCCAGCCCCTTGCGTCCAGCAGCGTGTTGTTGGCGCGGGTGCCTGCAGGTGAGGGCACCACCATGCCCACTAGGACAGCTAGGAAGACGAGAGCCCGCAGCGTGCCCTGAAGACGTCCTGCTCCCCGGGACATAGTGATGAACAGCCTCTGTCCCAGGGCCATCCACCTTGCCTCTCAGGCACGTGGTCAGAATTAATGGCCCTAAAAATACCGCCCTTCTTGTTTTTCTCCCCTCGGCATGGCGGCAGGGGCTTATTTTTGGAAGGCAGATGAAGGCTGCTGACATGAAACCAAAGCCTGCATCGGGCACTCGGGTTGAGAACAGAGGGACCCAGGCTGAGCCGCGGCCGGTAGGGACCATGGCTCGGGGACGCTCTCTAGCTCGCCTGCTTGCTCTGTCCCGAGTTGATGATATTTGATTTGACCTATCTTTATAGTTAGTTCAGCAGCCTGGCCCTCCCCTCCAGCCATCATCACCCTGACGTCAGCCTGCCCAGCTTGCTTATCCAGGACTGTAACTTTAACCTGCTCCCGGGCCTGGCTGCCTCCCCAGACCCCCATCACCCTCCATGCTCCCCAGGGGTTCTGGGAGGCACTGTCATTCCACCCATGAGGCAGGAACAGAGTGAGTAGGGAGCATCTCTGGGGAAAGGAGGGAGCTGACCAGGGGCCCAGGGGAAGAGGGAGACCAGGACCCAAACTGGGCAGAAGTTCTTGGCCTGGCAGCGTTGGCTTCCTTATTTAGAGGGCAAAGGGTAAAGATGGATGGGAGAAGGCTTGGTGGCAGGTGATGACAGTAGCTTGCCAGTTACCCTTGAGACCTTTTCATGGAAAGAGCTCACAATTGAGGGGGAAAGGCCAAACCCTTTTAGCAGGAGAGCACAGGGAGCCGTAGGACTGTGGAGGAAGGAAGGGTTACAGTCCAGCTTCCCTGCTCACCACTCTGGTCACTACGTTCACCCAGGGTCAAAGTTATGTCTGGCCCTTGACAGCTCACTGGCCATTTTCCTCCCTGGGCTTATCCTTGGCATGAGACTGATATTATTTTACAGATGAGGAAGCTGAGGCTTAGAGAGGTTAAATGACTTGCGTGAGTTACCATAGCTAATGAGTGGCAAAGCCAGAATTCAGAGCGTCTGCCCAAGTCCAAAGCCTGTGCGTGCCTGTTGCTTGTAGCAGAAGTTAGATTTCCAGCCTGGCCCACGGAGTCTGCTTAGCTCCATGCCAGCGGCACATCATCAAATTATTTCAATAGCACAAAATGATTCATTTGTTAAGAAAAATACTTATTGAGTGCCTTTGATGCACATGGGAATTTCTGCATTTGCAGACAACTTTTGCTAGGCTGATATTACAGTAAAATTATTTCTGTGAGGAAGTTATTCCTACACCCCAATTTTCTTTTTCCATATTATTTTTAAGTAAATTATATGTTTCACTGAAGTAAAAAAATTATTATTACCATCTTTTTTAGAGACAGGATTTTGCTCTGTCACCCAGGCTGGAGTGCAGTAGAGCTCCAATCCGCGGGCTCAAGCAATCCTCTTGCATTAGCTTATTGAGTAGCTGTGACTACACCTACTCTAACCAGCTAATTTTGAAAAATTTTTTGTAGAGATGGGGTCTTGCTATGTTGCTCAAACTGATCTCAAACTCCTGGCTTTAAGCAATCCTCCTGCCTTAGCTTCCCCAAATCCTGGAATTACATGAACCACCATGTGCAGTCTAGAATAATTATTTTAAAAGCTTCAAAAAAAAAAAAAACCCAACAAATTGCTGTGCAAATATAAGAAAGAAGGAAGTATGTCTCTGAGAGTGAAATAAATTACAAAGGTCACATGGGGAATTAACTTGAGTTTGAAATCTCATTTCCTTGTCTTTCAATCCAGGTCTTAATCTGTTGGTGGGACAGCAGCACTGATTGTGTGGGGATTGGGAGGGGTGCGTGAGGGTGGTGGTAGAGGTAGGAGGGATGGGTTTGAACATCGGAGGGAGGTGGAGCTGGTCCCAGCGGACAGCTTCCTCAGCTCCACTCCACGCCACACTGCAGGCTGCAGGCAGCCCAGAAAGCTCCTAGGGCAAGTTCCACCACTCAGGGACCCTTCTGAGGCACCACTACCTTCCCTCTGATTCTAAACCTCCTGCTCTGGCCTGGGTCTTGGTCTCTGGTCTGTGGCTTCTACCTGCCCTCTGCCCCTTTGCCTTGTTCATCTGGCTTGATGCTTTGCTTAGAACTTCTGTATTTCAGTGTTGTCCTAGACAGGCTTTCTCAGATTCCATGAAGCCCAGACATCTCCTGTCGGTACACTTAGTGGGTGAACTGAGTGGGGAGGGTGTAAGCCCCGCTGTCCCTACTGCCCTCACCACCAGCCTGGTTTCCCGACCGGATTGTCTCTCCTCTCCTCCTCACCACCACTGCCTCAGGCCCAACCTTATCGTCACCACCATTTCCCACAACAAGGAAAGATTGGCGCCTTAGGGGCACAGATTGAGTCTACTGTGTAGGCCTTTGTTGGAAAATTGTTTAAAAAAAGAAAAGGAGGTTTCGGAGACATCTTTCTGCAGAGTAGGAAGGTCATGAATAATCCAAAGAAAAAATTGTCAACAAAAAGAACTTCACTTTGGATGTCCAGCTTGATTTCCTATGATTAAGCTTTCATGGATACAAGAACAGAGGGGGCATTTTCTCAATGATGTTCAGTTTGGAATCTTGTCTTAACTATGGTTGTTGCTCTGGCTTAGGGAAGAGGCAGCCAGAAGCATGTTGGATGGTAAGGAGAAGTTAGTCTCAAATTAACACTTGCTGTGGATAATTGGAGAGGTGCTCATTAGCAGAGTTCAGAATCTCTGTGGAATATTTCTTGGAACCCATTCACTTTGGGACAACCTTAGGAGAAAGATTAAACTATAACAAGGGCCATGCTATATAACAATAAAAATGGTAAATCTCTTTAGACTCACCTCGTCCCAGGTTCCTGTCTATGGTGACCTTGTAGTTGATGTGTTATAAAGCAATGGCTTTGGAATGAGGACACCTGGATTTGAATCCCAACTCCACCACGTATTCGCTGTGTGATCTGGGAATGTTTTGGACTTCTCTGAGCCTCATTTTTCTCACCTGCAAAATGAGATCATTATTGCCTATTGTTGTTACTGTGATTAGCAATAATATATGCAAAAGGCCCGGTGCAGAGCACAACATAACTTTTTCCCAGACCTTTCTCTGAAACACATTGAAAATCTCTCGTCCAATGAAATAAGGACAAACCCAGAGTGAGAAGAACCATCTCTCATCTCAAGAGACACGTGGGCTTCCAGTTCTTAATTGCCATCCACTAGAGCATATGTTGTGATGGCTGTTAACATATGCAGAAGCAGGCAGCCCAGATTCCTAAAATGTTCTGAAAACCAGTAATAGCCTTGGTGTTGTCCCCTGTTAAATATAAAACTTAAGTAATTCATTCTATTAAAAAGCCTGAGTCTTATTTTTATCGGGTGATGTGATGAGGCCCTGTTCTAAATGCGCCTCCTGTGCCTGTCTCTATAGCAACTCCACTGTGCTCATATAGCCATATATTTTTCCTGAAGGCTAATTAAGTTGACAACTGCAAGGGCTTCTTGGTTTACCAGATTTGCACTTGACCCCTCTCTTGGGACTTAGGGACCCCTATGGATGTGAAGTGATAAAGAAAAGAGTAACAGGTGGGGGAGGCCTCTCTCCATGGACCCCTCTTTCAAATAGCTGCCCAACTGCCTTTGGGGGCTGTCAATCACTCACGCTGGATGAGCCAAGATTTAGTGGAGGTGGGAAAATATGTTAACGTCTGCCTCCTTCCACGACAGGGTCCTTGTCCCTGAGAGGACCCCACAAAGTATAGGTTGGTCCAATTTGGTAGTGCTTAGCTACACCTCCTTTTCATATTATCTGCATAGTAGAATTGCCTCTGTCCCAGCCAGGAGGGTTGCCCTCTATGACTCCTGTTTATTATGTAATAAAGTTCGAATGCCTGAGGAGTGACCTTATGGGAAAGCACAAAAAACTCAGAGGAGCCATGTACATGTAGCTAGTGAAAACCTGTTCTTACTTGTAGTTTTTACATTTGGTTTTGAAAAAGTAACATTTACCTTTTTCTATAGATAATTTGGAAAATACAGAAAACTATATGGTAGAAAATAAAATAGCTGTTTGTGCTTAGTGTCTTTACATCTTTTGGTCTCAGTATCTTTGTGCTACCTTGGCACAGAGGCCTTGACGCCTCCCTTTATCGCCTCCCTCTCTTGCTGAGAGGGGCACCTCTGCACCTACCCCTGGTGCTTGGCAGCAGAGGTCACTCACAGGACTTAATTGGCATGAGATGGGCATGTATAGAGATGAGGGTCTAGGAAGGACCCCTGCCCTAGACTTGAGCAAAGAAGGGCATTTCGGGCTCTTGAAACTTGTTACAAGAGAGAGAATTCAAGAGAAAAAGTTTCAACTGATCAAAGGTCTCAAGATTGGACTTCTGCCGGGAAGGGTCAGCTGTTATTTTGCTAGCTGCTCCATGGAAGAACCTATATTTCATACTTTCCTAGTTGAACTAAACTTTCCCTAGGTCTCACCTGCGTAACTAGGAGCCATTAACAGTCATAATCCAAATTTCCCTAGTTCTTGCTTCTACCAATACATGTGGAACCTCAGCCCACGACAAATCACCCCCAAGATATTTCTGGGGTTCTAGACCACGTCTCATATGTGTTTGTGAATGCATGACTGCTCCTGCCTGGGGCCACTGGAGGGCATCTGTGTAGGTCACCCCGCCCAGCAGCCCTTCCACTTCCTCTGAGCAGCCCACGGTATTACCCTTCTCACTACAGCCCAGGGCCTGAAGCCCTCAAGGAGCGAATTTATGTTCTGTTTCAAAGCAAGGAAGGAAGAACACCTTCGTCCCCTTCTTCACGTCATACCTGCTGATGGAATACGGGACCAGCACGACTCGTGCCTTGGTGATTTACTGACTTGGATTTTATTTTCAGACTCTCTGCCCTGCAGAGGATTCAGTCTTGTTAGAGGTTGAGCTCATCAGGTGGGATTTCCTTTTCCTTCTGGATGGATTCTTTCTCCAGAGGAGAAATTCTCAGACAAATAGACTTCTGCTGGGGCCAGCCCATTGCGTTGTCTAGATATGTCTGAATCCTGGCATAAGTTCAGACAGGAGACCCTGCTCCTGAGATCCCTATACTGGGGAGGGAGGGAGCTCCCAGACACTCAGCCTTGTGGTCTGGTTGCCCAAGTGTTTGCAGAGTTTTCTGGTAGAAAGTCATATTCCCCTTCCACTCCAGAAATCATCTTCTTGGGTTAAAGGGCTTCAGGATCTATCCCATCAATCGAGCTCCAAGCTCAGTGTGCTCTCCTCTCTTTTATTCTCTCTCTCTGTCCCACTCTCTCTTTCCCCCTCACTCCCTCCTCCTCCTGCCTATTCTCCAGCCATAGGTTCAAGCCTAGAGGCTTAGCCAACTGCCAAGGAAGCAGCACCTCCGGGTTGGCTGATCACCATTGCCACACATCTTAGCTGAATTCGCAAAGGGGCAGAGGAGTCAGATAACTTTCTGGAACCTCAGAACCTAAGGGATTTTGGCTCTGCTCAGAGTTTTGCGGTTTCTCAGATTTGCTTTCAAGATCATCATCTAATAATACCTGCTGCTGCGTGCTGTGCTGAGGCGGGCATGCACACTGCCAGCCGCCATGCAATGTTACATAAAAGACTCAGCTCCCCAGGGTGGCAAAAAGGCCCTCATGTCCTGACTTCTCCCCGCCTCGCCAGATCCATCCCCTGCCTCTCCCTCTGTGGGAAGTTTTGCTTCAGCAAACTCAAATGGCCTGTCATTCTCAGGCATAACTTTGTGCTCTTTCTGCCTCATGTCTTTGCTCAAACTGGCTTCCCCTCTTTAAAGACTCAGCTTAAATGTCAGCTCCGGAAGCAATCCCTGACAGCCTTCCACCTGTCTCTAAGCTGGATTTGGCGCCCTGCTCCCCTCCCCCACCCCTGCCTCATTATCTCTATCACTGCCCTTACCAGATTTATAATCATGTGATGAGGTGCTCGTTTGGATAGTGAAATCCTTAAGACAGCAATGCTGTCTCACCCATCTCTGTACATTCAGAACTGAGCACTGTCCCTGCCACACAATATGGTTTATAAAATGTTTGAATAAATGTTGAGTTAAAGGCTTTGAATCTGTGAATTTCATTGGATGAGTGATTCTCAAACAAGGGCCAAGCAAGGGCCGTCTTTGGTGGGGGTGGGACATACTAATTTGAAAAAAGCACTTTCAATATTATGACTTGCATTTTGTCATTACAAATAGTTACAATGGAGACTTCTGCTTCCACTATGATGGAGAAACTTGTACTGGACTTGCACTCCCATACTGCCATAGTAAACAACAAGAAAACTGAACTAGTAAATGAAACAACTGTTTTTAAACATTGGATAACAGGCAGCACAGGACTATAATCCCTGAAAGAAGGAAACAAATGAGATAGACCTTATGATCCCTCTTCTTTCTGCCTGGAGTAATTTTCCAGACCTCAGAACAGAAAAGGAAGACCCAAGCAGAGCCCAGAGTTTATAGTGAGTTGAGAATACAGAGATTGAAGTTTGGGGAGGCCAAGGCACCTAGAATTTGCAGGGTGAAGTACCAAAGAAGAGGGAGCTGTGTAGAGAAAGAGTTGCAGAAATCTGTGTCAGTTTTGTCCTTGAGTTTGTTTCTGACTACTAAGCCACACAAGTACAGAAACACCACGAGACCAGGAAAAGCACTACCAGGGAGCAGTAAGTTGGACAATTTTGAGAGCTCACCCAGGGCAGTTTGTGTTCAGACCAGCCAGGGAGAAAGAACTAGATGTTTTCAGTGGAGAATATACAGTAGAGACCCCAGAAAGGTCACCTCACAGTGATAGGAATAAACAGTCTCTGCATTGAGGCTTGGAACCTCTCTCCAACATTTTCAAGACTTCTGCTTCCAGCCAAGATGTGATAATAAGAACTGGATTTACTCTCTGGCCCCAGATAAGTAAAAAAACTGGAAAAATATGTCAAAGAAAAGTTTTCAAGATATTAGACATCAGTCTGTAACAAAGAAAAGTGGCCCCTCAAGAAATGAGACACTGGCGTGAGTCCTACACTTGCACCAGCTTACTGACTTAAGAGTTTTCAGGCATGGCACAGGGAAGAAAACCTGGGTGGATCCTGAAAAACACCTTGAACTGAGGACATGAAGCTAACTGAGGGAGCCAAAAACCAAGAGGGCTTTCAGGGACAAGTACTCGAGAAGAAAGAACCGCAAAGAGTGAACTTAGATATGAGCAGAGGGACTCCCTTGAGTAGCCACAGAGTAGTTACTGATCAGCACCTGTGTATGTTACCTGAGGCTGGAGAAAGAACTAGGCAGAAGGATTAGAAGGAGTATGTAGAGTGCACACAGGATTGGAAACAATGCCTGTTCCCACCTGACAGACTGGAAAATATTATAATTCCTGGGACAATGGGTTGAGTATTGCCTCAGTACTGAGGAATAATTATCTCTAGACCAAATGCTGTTCTGATCCCACCTAACAAAGATTAAAAGAAAAACATAAAAAGGATCAATCTGTCTTCAAGTATGTTAAATGCACTCTACGAAAAATTCAAGAATATTTATACAAATAAAATACGTCCAACCCTCAACAGGGCAAAATTCTCAATGTCTTACATACCATAAAAAATTCCAGTTATACAAAAAGACAGGATAATATGAGTCATAATAAGGAAAATAATAAAAAAGTTGAAACTAACCTGGAATTAACAGAGATGTTAGAATTAGCAGACAAGTCGAATCTCAACCACAAACACCACCTACGAGCTCAGAGACTAAACAGGGCATGTCATTATCCGAACAAAAACCTAAAAGTAAGA
>VBSM01003218.1:2455623-2469016 GCA_008086735.1 Cheirogaleus medius | reverse complement strand
CGGTTAGAAATGTGGGTCTGAGAACTTCTTGTAGGGATGGTCTGGACTTTGCAACTTCCTTCAGTGATCCGACATTAACATTTAAATGGGTAAACTCTGAGTAAAACATATTGCCCTCCATAATGTGAATGAGTATCACCTAATCAGTTGAAGATCTGAATAGAACAAAAAGACCGACCAAAAGGAAGTCTGAGCAAGAAGGAATTCTACAGCAGATGGCCTTCAGACTTGCAGAACTGCAACATCAGCTCTTCTCTGGATCTCTAGCCTGTCCACTCACCATTTAGAAGTTGGATTTGTCAGCCTCCATACTAGTGGGAGTCAATTCCTTAAAATCTCTCTCTCTCTGTCTCCCCCCTTCCACACACACCCATGTGCACACACACACACACATACCCCCATTGGTTCTATTCCTCTGGAGAACAATGACTAATACAACATTCTTGTTCACTGATTGCAAGACTCAACATTATTAAAATGGAAATTCTCCCCCAAATTGATTGATAGAGTCAATGTAATCCCTATCAAAATTTCAGCTTTTTCCAGAACAGGACACTTGAATGCTGAAATTTATAGGGAAATCCAAAGGACACAAATAGCCAAAATAACCTTGAAAAGAATAAAATTGGAGGACTTCTTGATTTCAAAATCTTACCATCTTGATTATAGTGACGTTGTAGTAAGTTTTAAAATCTCTTGCATAAGGATAGACATAACAGATCAATGGAACAGAATTGAAGGTCCAGACATAAACTCACAATTTTATGGCCAGTAGATTTTGGACAAAGGTACCAAGGAAATTTAATGGGGGAAAATATAGTCTTCAACAAATAGTCCTAAGACAATTGGATGCCCACATAAAACAATATAGATTTAAACCCTTACTTCACATCATGCAAAAAAAATTAACTTTAAAAAATTGATAAACTGGATTTCATAAAAAATAAAACTGTTGTGCTTCAAAAGATACCACTAAGTATATTTTGAAGTCAGGTGGTGTGATACCTCCATCCTTGTGCTTTTTGATCAAGATTGCTTTGGCTATTTAGAGTCTTTTGTGGTTCCATATAAATTTTAGGATTTTTATTTCTATTTCTGTGAAGAGTGTCATTGGTATTTTGATAGGGATTGTATTAAATCTGTAGATCAGTTTCAGTAGTATGGCCATTTTAACTATATTAATTCTTCCAACCCTGAAAAATGGGATATCTTTCCAATCATTTCTGTCCTCTTTAATTTCTTTCATCAAAGTTTTATAGTTTTCAGTATAGAGATCTTTCCCTCCTTAGTTAAGTTTATTCCTAGGTATCTTATATTTTTGTAGCTATTGTAAATAGAATTATTTTCTTGATTTCTTTTTTAGAGAGTTCACTATTAGCTTACAGAAATGCCACTGATTTTTGTATGGTGATTTTGTATCCTGCAACTTTACTGAATTTATTTTTTAGTAACCAAAATAGCAAGATTCTGGCATAAAAAGAGACACATAGACTAATAAAGCAGAATAGAGAGCCTAGAAATAAATTTACACAGCTATAGCCAACTGATTTTTAATAAAGGTGCCAAAAAAACACATTGGGGAAAAGACAGTCTCTTCAATAAATGGTTCTGGAAAAATTGGATATCTACATGCAGAAGAATGAGACTAGATCCATATCTCTCACTATATACAAAAATTGATACAAAATGGATTAAAGACTTAAATGTAAAACCCCAAACTACGAAACTACTAGAAGAAAACATAGAGTAAATGCTTCATGACATTGTGCTAGGCAAGCATTTTTCAAATTAGACTTCAAAAGCAGGCAACAAAAGCAAAAATGGACAAATGAGATCGCACCAAACTAAAAAATTTCTGTAAAGCAAAGGAAACTATTAACATAGTTAAGAGACAACCTACAATATGGGAGGAAATATTTGCAAACTATACATCTGAAAAGGGATTAATATCTAGAAGATATAAGGAACTTAGGAAAAAAAGCCTGATTAAAAAATGGGCAAAAGACTTAGTGGACATCTCAAAAGAAGACATACAAATGGCCAACAAGTATATGAAAACATGGTCTACATCATTAATCATAAGGGAAATGCAAATTAAAACCATAATTAGATACCACCTCATTCCAGTTAGAATGGCTATTAGCAACAAGACAAAAGAAAACAAGTTTTAGGTAGGATGTGGAGAAAGGAACACTTACACACTGTTGGTGGGATTGTAAATTAGTACAGTCATTATGGAAAACAGGATGGAAGTTCCTCAAAAAACTAAAAATAGAATTACCATATGATTCAGCAATTTCAAAGGAAATGAAATCAGCATGCTGAAGAGACAACAGCACTCTGATGTTTATACACCACTGTTTACAATAGCCAAGATACAGAATAAACCTAAGTATCCATCAGTGAATAAACAGATAAAGAAAATGTGGTTTATATACACAATGGAATACTATTTAGCCATAAAAAGAATGAAATCCTGTCATTTGTCACAACATAGGTGAACCTGGAGGACACCATGTTAAGTGAAATAAGCCAGACACAAAAAGACAAACACTATAGGATCTCACTCATATATGGAATCTTAAAAATATTGGTAACATAGAAGCAGACAGCAGAACAGTGGTTGCCAGAGACTGGGGAGGAGAGGAGGGAGAGAGATGGGGAGAGGTTGGTCAGTGGGTACAAAGTTACTATTGATAGGAGGATTAAATTCTGATGTTCTATTGCAAAGTAAGGTGACTATGGGTAACAGTAAAATATTGTGTATTACAAAATAGCTAAAATTACAAAATGGCTAAAAGAGAGGCTTTTGAGTATTCTCAACACAAAGAAATGATAAATGTGTGAGATGAATACACTACCCTGATTGGATCAATTATGTATAGATATGTATCAAAACATCCAATTATAACCCATAAATATGTATAATTACAATTTGTCAATTAAAAATAAATAAATAATTTAAAAATAAAATAAGACATTAAAAAAGATACCATGACGAAAGTAAAAGAAGCGACAACTGGGAGAAGTATTTGCAAATCATATATATGATAAAGGACTTATATCCAGACTATATAGAGAATCCTTACAACCATTTATAAGAAGACAAATAACTCAATTATAAAATGGGCAAAAGATTAATAGATGTTTTACCAAATATGCATGATATATGCATGACCAAAAAAGAAATGGAAAGATGCTCAAGATCATTAGTTATTAGAGAAATGCAACTTAAAAGTACGAGATACCCTTTCATACCCACTAGAATGGCTCTATAATAAAAACAACAACAAGGGTTTGTGAGATTACGGAAACACTGGAAAACCCATACACTACTGATGGGAATGTAAAATGATGCAGCCTTGAAAACTAGTTTAGTGGTTCCTCAAAAAGTTAAACACAAATTTACCCTGTGACCCAGCATTTCCACTCCTTGATATCTACCCAACAGGAATGAATACATATATCCACACAAAGACTTGTATAAGGCTGGAAGTCCTAGCCAGAGCAATCAGGCAACAGAGGAAATAAAGGGTATCCAAATGGGGAAAGAAGTGGTCAAAATATCGCTCTTTGCTGACAATATGATCTTATATCTAGAAAACCCCAATGATTCTGCCAAGACTCCTGGAATTGATAAATAAATTCAGCAAAGTCTCAGGCTATGAAATCAATGTACACAAATTGTAGCATTCCTATACACAACAACAGTCAAGCTGAGAATCAAATCACAGACTCAATATGTTTTCCACAATAGTAACAAAGAAAGTAAAATACCTAGGAATATATTTAACCAAGGAGGTGAAATACCTCTACAGGGAGAACTATGAAACCCTGAGGAAGGAAATCACAGAGGATGTAAACAAATGAAAAAACATATGTTCATGGATTGGCAGAATCAAGATTGTTAAAATGTTTATACTACCCAAAGTGATTTACAGATTCAATGCAATTCCCATTAAAGTATCAAAATCATTTTTTGCAAATCTAGAAAAAATAATTCTTCTATCCTTCATATGGAACCAGAAGAGATTCCAAATAGCCAAAGCAACCTTAAGCAAAAAGAACAAATTGGGAGGCATGACTTCACTAGACTTCAAACTATACTACAAGGCTATAGTAACCAAAACATCATGGTATTGGCATAAGAACAGAGACATAGACCAATGGATCAGAACAGACAACCCAGATATAAAATCATCATCATATTGCCATCTGATCTTTGACAAAGGAGACAAAAACATGCACTGGGTAAAAGAATCCCTATTCAATAAATGGTGCTGGGAAAATTGGATAGCCACACGTAGAAGACTGGTACCTCTCACCACTCACAAAAATTAATTCATGATGGATAACAGACTTAAACCTAAAGCATGAAAGTATAAGAATTCTAGAAGAAGAGGTCAGAAAAACTCTTACAGATATCAGCCTAGGCAAAGAATTTATGAAGAATACCCTAAAGGCAATCAAAGAAATAACAAAAATAAATAAATGAGAACTGATCAAATTAAAAAGCTTCTGCACAGCCAAGGAAACAATCAATAGAGCAAATAGACAACCTCCAGAATGGGAGAAAATATTTGCATGCTACACATCTGATAAAGGGCTGATAACCAGACTCTACAAAGAACTCAAGTGAATCAGCAAGAAAACATCAAACAACCCCATTAAAAAGTGGCCAAAAGACATGAACAGAGGCTTTTCAAAAGTACATAGACTAAGGGCCAATAAGCATATGAAAAAATGCTCAGTGTCTAGAATCATCAGGGAATTGCAAATCCAAACCACAATGAGATATCACCTAACTCCAGTGAGAATGGCTTTTATCAAAAAGTCTACGAACAACAGATGCTGGTGTAGATGTGGAGAGAAAGAAACACTTATACACTGTTGGTGAGACTGCAAACTAGTTCAATCTCTATGTCAAGTAGGATGGAGATACCCCAAAGAACTACAAGTAGAACTATGATCTGATCCAGCAATCCCATTACTGGGTAGTTACCAAAGGAAAAAAAGACATTTTATAAAAAAGACACTTGCACTTGAATGTTTATAGCAGCACAATTCACAAACACAAAGATGTGGAAACAACCCAAGTGCCTATCAATACATGAGTGGATCAATAAAATGTGTATATGTATATATTACTTAACCATAAAAAATGGTATTAAGTGAAGTATCACAAGAATGGAAGAACAAAAACCCTATGTACTCACTACCAAATTGAAACTTATAGATCAACACTCATGTGCACATATGGTAGTAAAATTCAATGGAAATGAAGCAGGTGGGAGCAAGGAGAAGGGGATGGGTAAACTCACACCTAACGGTACAATGCACACTATATCGGTCAAACTGCACAAAAGAAATGCATGTAACCAAAACATTTGTGTCCCCATAATATTCTGAAATAAAAATATTTGTATATAAATGTTCATAGCAGCATTATTCATAGTATCCCCAAACTAGAAACAATAAAATACCCATCGCCTAGTGAATGGATAAACAAAATGTGGTATATTCTTACAATGGAATACTATTTGGCAATAAACTGTTACAAAGTAACATGCTATATGATAGAAAAAGTTCAAAAACATTGTCCTGAGTGAAAGAAGCTAGGCCAAAAAACTCCACATATTGTATGTTTCTATTTATATAAAATGTCTCTACAAGGCAAATCTATAGAGACAGAGAGTAGATTAGTGGTTGCCAGAAACTGGGTGAGAAAGGGCAGTTTCTGGGAGTGCAAATGGACATGAGGGGTCTTCTGGGGATGACAAAATGTTTTAAAATTGAACTGTGGTGATGGCTGCAAACTCTGTAAATTCACTAAAACTCTTTGAATTTTATACTTAAGATAAGTAAATTTTATAATATGCAAATTATAACTCAATAAAGCTGTTTAAGAAAAAACCTAGGAGGGCTGGGCACAGTGGCTCATGCCTGTAATCCCAGCACTTTGGGAGGCCAATGAGGGAGGATTGCTTGAGGCAAGGAATTTGAGACCAGCTTGAGCAACATAGTGAGACCCCCATCTCTACAAGAAAAAAAAAAAATAACTGTGCATGGTGGTATGCATCAGTAGTACCAGATAGTCCAGAGGCTGAGGCGGGAGGATTCCTTGAGCCCAGGAATTCAAGGTTGCAGTGAGCTATGAGTGCATCGCTGCACTCCAGCCTGGGTGACGGAGCAAGACCTTGTCTGAAAACACAACAACAACAAAAACCCAGGATGGCTTTTTATAGAAATGATCAATTTGTCTCTAAAATTTATAGGAAATGGAAAGGTCCAAAATTAACCAAAACACTTTTGAAAGAGAAGTGCAAAATTAGAAAACTTACACTATCTGATTTCAAGACTTCCATAAGGCTGCAGAAATCAAGAAGGTGTGGTACTGGTGTAAGACGGGTATGTAGATCAATGCAACTGCATAGAATCCAGAAATAGATTCACACATAGAAACAATTGATTTCAGCAAAGATGCCAAAGTAAGTTAATAGGTGGTGCTAGAACAATCCACACGTGTGGGTAGGCAGAATAATGCTCAACCCACCCCCACCCCAAGATGTTCATGTTCTAATTCCCAGAACCTGGGAACGTTGTCTTACATGGTAAAATGGATATTGTATGTGTGATCAAATTAAGCAGGTCAACAGGTGGAAAGATTATCCTGGATTATTCAGGCTAATCCAGCCCAATGTAATTATGAGGGTCATTAAACATGGAAGAGAGAGTCAACAAAGAAAGGAAGATGTGACTACAATAGGCAGGTACAGAGCAGTGCAGTGTTTCTGCTTTGAAGCTGGAAGAGGCAGGCATGAGCCAAGGAATCTGAGTGACCTCTAGGAGGTGGAAAAGCAAAGAAATGGATTCTCCTGTAGAGTCTTTGGAAAAGAATGCAGCTTTGCTGACATCTTAATTTTAGCCCCATGAGCTCTATGTTGGACTTATATAGAACTGTAAGATAATAAATCTGCGTTGTTTTAAGCCACTATTAATAAATATGTGGTAATTTGTTATGGCAGCAATAGGAAACAAATACAACAGGCAAAACCAAAAAACAAAAAACAAAAACCCAAACAAAAGAAACTTCAATCAATACCTCATATCATATGCAAAAATTACCTCAAAATAGACCTAAATGTAAAACTTAACACCAAAGAACTTCCAAAAGAAAACATGAGAAGACATTCGAGACTTTGGTTAGGAGATGATTTCTTAGGCACAACACCAAAAGCAGGTTCTATTGTTTTTAAAAAAGGAATTTTAAACTGGACTTCATCAAAATTAAAAACTTCTGGCCTTCAAAATACAATTTTAAGAAAATAAAACACCAAGTAATGACCTGGAAGAAAATATTTGCCATATGTACATGTGATAAAAGACTAATGTTTAGAATATATAAAGAACCCTTGCTCAATAATAAGAAACAACTCAATTGAGCAAAAGGTTTGAACAGATCCTTCATAAAAGAAACATACAAATGGTCAATTAGCACATGAAAAGATGCTTAACATCATTATTTCCTGGGAAAGGCAAATTAAAACCACAATGAGATACCACTTCAAACTCACTAGAATGGCTAAAATTAAAAGCGGGTTGGGCTAAGTAGGGGTGAGGATGTGGAACAATTTGGGGCTCTAAAACACTGCTAGCGGGAATGTAAAATGGTACATCCGCTTGGCAGTTCTTATAAAGCTTAACATATACTAACTATACAACTCAACAATATCACTCCTAGTTTTTTACCCAAGAGAAATGAAAATATATTTCATATAAAAACTGTAGACCTGTACATGAAAATCCAAGCAGACTTAATATATAACTGAGCTGGAAACAACTCAAATATACATCCACAGGAGAATGATTTTTTTCCCTGCTCTGTCACCCTGGCTAGAGTGCCATGGCATCAGCCTAGCTCTCTGCAACCTCCAACTCCTGGGCTCAAGCAATCCTCCTGCCTCAGCCTCCTGAGTAGCTGGGACTATAGGCACACACCACCATGCCCAGCTAATTTTTCTATTTTAGAGATGGGGGTCTCGCTCTTGCTCAGGCTGGTCTCAAACTCCTGACCTCAAGCAATCCTCCCGCCTTGGCCTCCTAGAGTGCTAGGATTACAGGTGTGAGCCATCGTGCCCACCTGTGAATGATTGACAAACTGTGATCTATCCAGAGAATGCACAACTGCTCGATAATAAAAAGGAAGGAACTACTGTTATATGCAGTAACATGTCTGAATCTAAAAACAATTTGCTTAGTCCAAGCTACACAGAAGAGTTTGCATTTTATGATTACATTTTTTTTTAAAAAATAAAATGCTAGAATAGCACCTCCCCCCCCCAAAAAAACCTCTATATTGACAGAAGGCAGATTAGTGGTTCACTGAGCCAGGATGGTGGGAATTAAATCCAAAGGGGCATGAGGGAACATTTTGGGGTGATGGAAAAAATATATATCTTGACTTTTGTGATGTCCCCAAATTTTTCAAAACTTATTGAACAGTATGCTTAAAATGACTATATTTAATTCTATGTAAATTACTTTGTAAGAAAGTTGATTAAAATATGACTTTGAAATTCCAAATAACAAAAGTAAAGTCATGAAATGTTGATTCTATATTAATAGAAGCACTGACTCAAGATGTTTGAGAAATACAGGAGTACACAGTCTCTAATGTCACACCAGCTCTGATATTCTATGACTTCATGAAATAGTTTGAAAACCCAACAAAAGAGCCTTACGCTTGACATCGGTAAGAAATTCCTAGCAATAAATGTAGAAGAATAATTGATTTCGGAAGAGGGAATTTGGTGGTTATATTATGCAACTTTTCATCCCATATGGGACCCCGTTACAGAATCTTTTATAGGTTATTACAGAGCCTCTGCTTGCAGACATCACCCTGAAAAGCAAGTCCATTGTTGGATTATTCTAATTGTTAAAAATAACTTTTCCTAGTATTAAACTGGGAATCTCTCTCATGGTAACTTTTACCCCTGGGTCTTAGTCATCCAATTTCATGTTTTACTGTTATGAACAAAAGTCATATGTGCCACTCTTGGAACTGATTTTAAGGGTAGAAGAGATGAGGTACCCATCTATGTGGTAGTCAGAGAGTGACTGAGCAAGTCCCCAGTAACCTCCAACAGTCTTTTGGGTATCATCAAGCTGCTGAATTTACCACCCCTTAAACCTCCTACCTCTAAACTATTTCTTAAGTAAAATAAACATAAAATAAAAATAAAGTTGCTTATTGCTTAAGCAGCTTTAAGTTGGGTGTTTGTTTTATTTCCTTTCTTTAGCCAAATACATTCTAACTAATACAAATTCCTAAGCCATCCTAATATACAGATGCTATAGCCAGCTTCTAAGATAGGCTCTCTTTGTTATTGGAGTGGTAGATAGCCAGCTTCTAAACCAGAGCTGCACCTTTTACCTCTCTTGGTTATTATGGTGACAGGTAGCCAGCTTCGAAGATAGGCCCCATTGATACTTACCTCCTGGTATTTATACCCTTGGTCAGTCTCCCCTCACATCAAATCAGGGCTGGGTTTGTGACCAGTGGAAGTGATGGCATATGACTTCTGAGGGTAGTTCATGAAGGGCATTGAAACTCTGCCTTTTTCTCTTGGATCAGTTCTCCAGGGGAAGCGAGCTGCCATATTGCAAGGACACTCAAGCAGCCTGTAGAGGGGCCCGTGCGGAGAACTGAGGCCTCTCATCCCTAGCCAGCCCCACCCTGACCGGCAGGGGGAGCAGATCCTCCAGAGCAGTCAAGACTTAGATGACTGCAGTCTGGTTGACCTCTGACTATACCTTATGAAACACCAGGAGCCAGACTACCTAGCCAAGCCACTCTTAAATTCCTGACCCACAGAAACTATTAGAGATAATAAATATTTCTTTTTGTTTCAAGTCACTAAGTTTTGTGTTAGTTTATTACACAGAAATAGATAATTAATACGGTAGCAAATACTTTTATGTTAGGACCCAAATTTGATCCCTCAGTTCTTAATCATAGCTGCTTTCCTTGAAAGTACTCAAAGCCCTACTTGAGACTTCCCTATATTTATCCAAAAATTACTCAAACTAGGATTTTACCCCCCGTACCTGGGCCATAGACCCAGATGCTCTAGTTTTTCCTGTTCTAAAAACAACTACAGTCCTTCTCCACTTCTTCCTCCTCTTCCCTTCCTTCTCCCTCCTTCCTGATTCCGCATTTACTCTAAAATTTTCAAGATTTTTCAAAACTAGAAATAAAAAAAACCTAGGTCCTTATAATATTAAATCACTCAGAGCAGGGTTCAGCAAACTGTGGCCTGCAGTAAAATTCAACCCTCTGCCTGTTTTTTAAAAATAAAGTTTTATTGGAACATAGCCATGTCTATTTGTTTATGTATTGTCCATGTCTGCCTTTGCAGGATAAGGGCAGGGTTGAGTGGCTGTAACGGAAACCATATGGCTCACAAAACTTAAAATATTTACTATTTGTCCCTTTACAAAAAAGTTTGCAATCCCAGTCTTAGAGTTTCTAATATTTCATATTGTATACCACCCTACTCAGGGCTTCTATTGCAAAATTTCTTGGGGGAGAACCAGGCACAACATATCTCCATGTGGCAACCTTCACCTTCAAAATCTACGGCATCTGTTACTTCAGGTTCTTATCTCCTGGCCAATAATAACCATCAGTACATCATAGCCCAAGCCACTTCAGTTTTTCTGCCTTGTTCATGCTGGAGTTCTCAATCCACATGTGAAATTGCAGGATGGGGGCATGGTTCTTTTGATTTTTCCATCCTACTTTCTTTCCGCTCTCCCTCCTTCCTTCTTTTTCCCCCAAAAGGATGAGTAAAATGGCAAAAACATTTAAATTCACTACTTATGAATTAAAAAATAGTGCAAACAGATGGGAAAATTTTGGCCTGGAAGTAGACATATACACATACACATACACATACACAGACATACACATGCTCACACACAAAACCAGAGCCAGGCCAGTTTGGCATGGAGATGTCATTCTCTGACACATAATCACAGAGCACCTCTCAGCTCTGGCCCTCCAAAGAGGAAGAGGAACAAGGGTAATTCCAGCTATTATAGGTTCCTAGGCACCAAATGAAACACTCTGCTGTAAATTGTATATAATCAGTGAGGAAGACTTTTATTTCTCTGTGGTTATGAATGGGACTTTTCCTTCCTCTTGTCTAGGAGGGAAAGAACTGGTTTAGATCAGTCTGGGGGAGTTTTATTTGACTGAGATGACCAAGACTTTCTCTGCATCCTAACAGGGCCCCTGACCTATATTGAGGACCTGTGTAATGGAAATTCTTATGTATCTTTTTTTATACCAAAATCTCCCTTCTCCTTACCACACAATTTCTGTTCTCAGGACCAAGCATATCAACTACCAGATGGTGGAAATTTCCAGATGGTTGGAAGTGATAGATACAGAACATAAGCTCCTGCTCATCCTATAATATTTCTGAAATTCTATCCATATGTTCTCTGTCCTCTGGGAGTTCATTCACAATATTGTAGGGGAGACCAATTATTTATAGGAAAATGCAGAGCTACAGAAGCCTGGACCCTTAAGAAACACAGACAGGGAGGGATCATCTGATACTGCATATATTTTTTCTGTGCCAGGGCAGGCTGGACAAGTTTCCTCTTGGTTATCTCTTTATCCTTCTGGAGATAATTGGTGATGTCCTACATAGTGGTGACAGTGGTAGTCGGAGATCGGAGTGTCCCTACTAGTCCAACTTCTATACCAGGACTGTCTTTCAACACATTTTCTCTTAACCCAACACTGGGTGGTATGCTAAGAGTAGAGAGGTAGACCCACTCTCACTGGGGACACAGTCTTCTGGAATGGAGACAAAGAATTGCATACACAAAACAATTAGAAAACCAAACAGAAGAAAATAGATTTCTAAACTGTTCAGAGCAGAGATCAGGGAGTTCCTAAGTGGTGGAAGAGAGCAACATGTCTGGAAGTTAGAGAAGATGGAGCTAAGCTGGGTGGGAGTCAGGTGGGCAGAGAGGAGGGGCAGGGCTGGGCAGCAATCCCCACCACCCCACAGACTGGAGGCCGTTCAACCCCCCCTGACCTAGTTCTTACTACCTCTAGCCATCTTGTATTCCCTTTATGACTTATTTTCCATTTAGCATCTAACACTCTGTTTTATATTTCATTGTGAGCTTATCACCTATCTATATTAGTTGGTCCCTCTCATGCAATTTTATCAGTTGATTTTTGTCACCATTTTTCCATCTCTATAAAGTTTTCATTATGTGATCTTACTTCTCAATCTGTTTTTATTTCCTATTTTCCTATGTATTATTGCCTGTCAAATTATCTATTTCTTTACCCCCGTTCATCATCATTTGTTTTTATTTTCCTTATTGTCCTTTCTCTGTTAGGTCTAAATAGCTATCTACTTTAAGTCTTCCATCCTCAGAAATTAAATTGTCTCTGCTTGCAGATGACATGGTCTTATAAATAGAAAACCCAAAAGACTCCACCAAAAACCTGTCAGAACTAATACACGAATTCAGTAAAGTTGCCAAATACAAAATCAACATACAAAAATCAGTAGCATTTTATACACTAATAGTAAATTATCCAAAAAAGAAATCAAGAAAACAATCCCATTTATATTAGTATCAAAAAATTAAATAGAAATCAATTTAGCCAAAGAGATGAAAGATCTGTACACTAAAAACTATAAACCATTGATGAAAAAAATTGAAGAAGACACAAATAAATGGAAGAACACAAATATCCTGTGTTCATGGATTGGAAGAATTAATATTGTTAAGATGTTCATACTACCAAAGAAATCTACAGGTTTCATGTAATAGCTATTAAAATTTCAAAGCATTTCCCACATATGTAGAAAAAAAATTCTTAAAATTCATATGGCCCACAAAAGACTCTGAATATACAATTTTGAGCTAAAGGAACAAAGCTAGAGCCATCACACTGCTTGATCTCAAAATCTGCTATAAAGCCATAGTAATCAAATCAGTATGTACTGACACAAAACAGACATATAGACTAATGGAATAGATAATCCAGAAATAAATCCATGTGTTTACAATGAACTGGTTTCACAAAAAGGTGTCAAGAACATATAACAGGGAAATGACAGTCTCTTCAATAAATGATTCTGGGAAAACTGGATATCCACATGCAAAAGAGTGAAATTGGAGCCTTATCTTAGCCTACATACAAAAATCAACTCAAAATAGATTAAAGACTTAAATGTAAGACCTAAAACTACAAAACTACTAGAGAAAAACAGGGGAAGTGCTTCCTGAAATTGGTCTGGGCAAATATTTTTTGGATATAACCCCAAAAGCGCAGTCAATAAAAGCAAAATCA
>VBSM01003218.1:2403836-2455523 GCA_008086735.1 Cheirogaleus medius | reverse complement strand
AAAAAAAAAAAAAAAAAAAAAAAAAGGCAAAAACAGACAAATGAGACTGCATCAAACTAAAAAGCTGATGCACAGCACAAGAAACCATCAACAGAGAGAAGAGACAACCTAGAAAATGGGAGAAAATATTTGGGAGCTAAACATTTGATAAGGGGCTAATATCCAAAATATAAGAAACTCAAACCACTCAATAGTATGAAAACAAAGAACCACATTAAAAAATGAGCAAAAGACCCAAATAGACATTTCTCAAAAAAAGACATACAAATGCCCAAGAATATATGAAAAAATGTTCAACATCACTAATCATCAGGGATATGTAATTCAAAAGTATAATGAGATACTACCTCACATCTATTAGGATGGCTATTACCAAAAAGACAAGAAGAGATAAGTGTTGGTGAGGATATGGATAATGCACACTGTTGGTGGGAATGTAAATTAGTACAGCAATTATGAAAAACAGTATGGAGGTTCCTCAAAAAATTAAAAATAGAACTCCCATATGATCCATAATTCCATTTCTGGGTATTTAGCCAAAGGAAATCAAATCAGTATGTTGAAGAGATATCTGAACTCCCATGTTCATTAGACCATTATTCACAATAAACAAGACAGAATTAATCTATGTATCCATCAATAGATGAATGAATAAAGAAATTGTGGTACACATACACAACAGAATACTATTCAGCCTTAAAAAAGGCAATCTTGTCATTTGCAACACCATGGATGAACGTGGAGGATTTAATGCTGAGTGAAACAAGCCAACACAGAAAGACAAATACTACATGATCTCATTTATATGTAGAATCTAAAAAAGTGGAACTCAGAGAAGTAGAGAGTAGAGTGGTGGTTACCAGGAGCGGGGCCTGGCAGGAATATTAGGGAGATTTTGGAGAATGGATACAAAATTTCAGTTAGACAAGATGAATACATTCAGGAAATCTATTGTACATGGTGACTATAGTTAATAAAAATGTATCATACATTTGAAAATGCTAACAAAATAGATTTTAAATGTTCTCACCACAAAAAATGTGATGTAAAGAATATGTTAATTAGCTTGATTTTACCTTCCCACAAAATATACATATATCAAAACATCAAGTTGTATACCATAAATATGTATACTTTTGTCAATTAAAAAATAAATTAATTTTTAAAGTCTTTCATTCTTAATAATCCTATTTTTCATTTTTTTCTTCTTCATTCCTCTTTCACCTTTTCCCACCATTGTTTTCCCCCTATAGTTCTCCTCTCTTATAGGACAGCACTCGACCACTCTGCCCCAATAATTTATTTTCCTTTCATTCACTAAAGATGACAAGCAAACCCTTATATAGCACTTCTTACATGCCAGGCAGCATTATGAGTGATTTACATACATTTATTCATTTAATCCTCATTACAAGACTAGAAGATAGTTGATTCTTATTATCCCCATTTCAAGGAAACCTAAACACAGAGAGGTTAAGTAATATGCTCAAGGTCCTACAGCTAACAAATAGTAGAGTCAAGGCTCAATCCCAGGCAGTCAGGCACCACAATCTGCGCTATTAACCACTGTGTTGCACGACGTCTTAAGAAGGTATATAATACTTCAACTTCTTTAAATGGGACTCTGAGCATCATCTTGCCAAGCTGGTGATTTAATGTAGTCTCATCATTATTGGGGTTCCTCACTTCCGCAGAATAGGGCAAAAGCCCAGGAGTTTTATGCAGAGTTCAATGCTTAGAAGAGCTTCTTCTGGTCTTTAGTTCACTCAGAGTTGTATGCTCAATGTCCAAGTCCCGTGGTCTCTTGGGAGCCACAGAAAGACTTCTGTGCCATACTTGGATGCAGGAGTCCTTTTTGAGGCTTGGAGGCTGGGATCTCTGGGGCCCAGGCTCAAGCCTCCAAGAGGTAGCATGCATGTTGCCATTCCACTGGTTCTTCAAAGTTCTGGGGACTCTCCCTTGGCCCTCTGTTCTCTCTGCTCTCTCATTTTCAGCTTCCACTGTCCTCAATAATCTCTTTTTTTTTCTGATGTATTTAAGAGCTTCCAACTTTGTATTAAACAAGGAAAACGGGCCATAGCAATTAAATTTTCCTAAGATGAGGAAGAAGCAATAGTGACCCCATAGCCTTTTGATACTATTTGACTTCTTCGATTTACTTGGATGCATCAGAGTCTTTCTTGGGTCATGATTTTTTGTTTTTGTTCTTCCCCACAGTCTATTACTGCTTCAGTGGAACATAGAAACCCTGTCACCAGATTGGCTTCCATTTATATTGTGATTATTTTTTGCATTCCATCTACATAGTGTGAAAAACCTTGTTAGACAATGTTAAAATTTTTATTTTAAACCATCAAACATACTGTAAAGAAATCAACAGGAAAACAGTGCATTATATTTACCCAGATATTTACCATTTCTATTGTTCTTCCTTCATTCCTTATGTTTCAAATTCTTCCTGAAAGTCATTTTCCTTTTGTCTAAAGAACTTCCTTTAGCAATAATTTTAAAGCAGGTCTTTAAAAATATTTAGCAAGACGTTCTCTTAGTCTTCCTTCTTGGAAAATGTCTTTATTTCACCTTCATTCCTGAAGGATATTTTCAATGGATACAGAATTCTGGGTTGACAGTCTTTTCTTTTAGCACTTTGAAAATGTTCCGATTCCTCTGGTTTCCACAGTTTCTGATGAGAAATATTCTGTCATTCAAATTGTTTTCCTCTGAGTATGGTGTTGGTTTTCTCTGGCTGCTTTTAAGATTTTTTTTCTTTGCTTTTAGTTTTTAACAGATTGATTATGATGTTTATGGGTATAGATTTCCTTGAGTTTATCCTGTTCGGGGTTCCCTAAATTCCTTGAATTTATAGGTTTATATTATTATGTTATGGGACTCTGGGTTTTGTCTCAAACTCCTGGCCTCAAGTGATCTTTTCACCTCAGCCTCCCAAAGTGCTAGGATTACAGGCATGAGCCGCTGTGCCTGGCCATGACTCTGGGTTTTGTTTCAATCCTATAGACAATGTTGATATTTTTCTCTTAGCAGGCAATCAACCAGCTTGTTTCAGGCCACACATTCAGAGCAAACATTTGTGGATTATGGTTTCAGTATCAATTCCATTTTGAAAGACTTTGTAGTGCTCTTAGAATTTGCCTTGCTTGTGTGCCATTCAGTGGGAAGTCTGGAATCTGGGTGGTGGTCTAGCCCATAGTCCAGTTCTCAAAGTCTTTGGTATGACTTTTAGGATTAGATCTATACTGATGCATCTCTAGGGTAAGCCCAGGAGTTTATAAACAACTTTATGAGCTTTCAAGCTCTCCCTTTCTGTGATTTCCCTGGTACTTCCCTAGTGTCTCCATTTTCAGTATTCTAGTCAGAAACCAGAGCGTCAGCTTCCCCACTCAGCTGTGTATACCTTATGACTACTGTTTTTCTGGTTTTATTTGCTCTTTGTTTTGTTTCCTCAGCCTGGAAAAGCATCTTACTCTATTCTTTTTGGTTAATTACTACTCATTTTTCAGGTCTTAGCTTAAATGTCATTTCCTCCTAAAAACTTTCTCTTATTCTCATATCAATTATATTCCCCTTTTTTTCTCATAGAACTCATAATAATTTGTAATTACATATGCATTTGTTTACTGATTTAATATATGTCTCCTCTACTAGACAGGGAATGAGATTGTATGTCTTATTCACCATAATGCAATGATTACAGTATCTAAAACAGTGCATGGCACACAACAGATACTCAATAAATATTCATTTAATGCATAATTCTATTCTTCCTTCCATCTATGCAACCATCCATTCATGTCCTGTTTCATCCAAAAATAAAAAAGATATGCAGATCCTCATATTCAAATATGAACTTGCTCGCAAGAATCAAATTAAACCTTATCTTTTTCTACCTTATAATTTGTAAAGCATTCCCACATCTTTTTTTTCTTGTATGAGTCTACGAAGTAGAGGCAAAAAAGGCATTAATCATAATTTATAGACAAGTAAACAGATTCAAAGAGATAAAATAATTTGTCCAAGTTCACAATGAGTTAATAATAGAGGTGATGAAGAGGGCTGAATGACAGTTTAGATGAATACAAAATTTTAAGTGGGCAATAATTTTCTCTTAACACTGACCAATTTCTGGTGTCTATTGTTGCTGTTGAGAAATCTGTAGTCTTTGAAATGTCATTCAAATTTCTCTTTCTTTGATTTTTAAAAAAATTTTGAGACTTTTAAGATTAACCTTTGTTTTAGGTGTTCTGCAGTTTTACCATGAAGGGTTTAGTTGTAGATTCATGTTTGTTTTTCTCCTCAGATCTCAACCTGCTTCCTGAATCTGTAGATTCATGAACATCAATTCTGAAAAATTTTTAATCATAAGGTATTTGATTATTATCTTCTCCCTATTCTCTTTATACCCAAATAAATTGAATGCTTACCTCACAATACATAAAAGTGGCTATCAGATGGATTAACGGCCTAAACAAGAAAAAGCAAAATGTTAAAACTCTTAGGAGAAAACATGTAAGTATAAAGCTATGGCGTTGGGGGGTATGAAAGGATATCTGAAGTGAAATACAAAAAGCTTAAACTGTAAAGGAAAAAAGTGACAAATGATACTACATTAAAATTCCAAACCGCTATGAAAAACAAAACATAATAAAAAGTGAAAAGAATCACCATAAACTGGGAAAACAGATTTTCAAAAATAACTTATGAAAGTTCGATGTTTTGATTAGAGAAAGAATGTTTGCAAAATCAATATGAAAAACAAAAACAACCCAAGAGAAAAAAATGGACAAAGGATTAAAATAAGCGACTCATGAAGAGGGAAATCCAACGGCCAACACACTGTGCACTGCTGCTCAACATCACCAGTAAACAAGGAAATGCAAACAAGAAAACCATGACAGACTATTTCAGACTTATTAGAGTGGAAAAAATTAAAATTACGAGAACTCCTGCTTAGCTCATATGAATATATGGAAAAAAGGAGTGTTAACACACTACCAGAAGGGAAATTTGGTACAACCACGTTGGAGTTAAATTTGGAACTTGCCTATTAAATTTGAAGATGTTCATACTTTACGATCCAGAAAATCTACTCAGAGATATAAAGAGAAACCTAGAGAAACTCTAACATATGTGTACAATGATACATGAATAAAAATGTGGTTCTTGGCCGGGCGCGGTGGCTCACGTCTGTAATCCTAGCACTCTGGGAGGCCGAGGCGGGAGGATCGCTCAAGGTCAGGAGTTTAAAACCAGCCTGAGTAACAGCGAAACCCCGTCTCTACTAAAAATAGAAAGAAATTAATTGGCCAACTAAAATATATAGAAAAAATTAGCCGGGCGCAGTGGTGCGTGCCTGTAGTCCCAGCTACTCGGGAGGCTGAGGCAGAAGAATTGCTTGAGCCCAGGAGTTTGAGGTTGCTGTGAGCTAGGCTGACACCATGGTACTCTAACCCAGGCAACAGAATGAGACTCTGTCTCAAAAAAAAAAAAAAAAGAATGTGGTTCTTGGAGCACAGTACAAAATGCCACAAAAGTGAATGCAACCTCACTGTCAATAAATAGAAGAATGAAAAAATAAATAAATTGTATAACAGGCATATAATTCAGAGTATTCAAAAATAATACACTGTAACCAAAATTTATAAAGCAGGTATATGTGTATCAGCATAATTAAATCCCCAAAGCATGATATTGGATTTTAAAAAGGCACAATATTGAATGATATGCAGAAGATACAGCTTTCAATACAATATATATATATTTTATGGCCATGCTATATAGTATGCATTATAACAATAAACAAACCCATGAGAATGAAGAACAGCAAAGTCAAGATACTGGTTACTGCTGAGGAATGAGAGCATATGACACACTGAGAGCGAAAATATTCCAAATTCTTCTCCTCATCCTGTGTCCATCCTCTTTTCAATGTGACTTTTGTAGTATTTCTTATCAAAATGTGGAGTCTATTACCCCACCTCTTGAATTGACGATGGCTTTGTGACTTGCTTTGATCAACAGAATGTGGTGGAAGTGATGGTGTGTCGATTCTTTCTTTTTCAACCCTACTACCACTACCTGAACAAGTCTGGGCTAGCCTCCTAGAGCATGAGACCCAGTGAAGGAAAACCTAGTTGTGTCATCTGAGGTCACCTATTCCAGCCTATAGCCAGCCAACCCCCAAACGTGGGGGAAAGCTTAGCCAGGATCAAGAGGTGCCTGCTTGACCCATAGCTGACTTAAGATTCATAAGCGACCCAGGTGAGGCCAGAAGAACTGCTGAGGTGGCCAGTGGAATCATGAAGAGGAAATGCTTATTGTTTCAGCCACTAAGTGTTGGAGTAGCTTGTTACTCAGATATAGCTAATATAAGGAGGGGACTAGAGCTAAGGAGGGGCAAAAGAGGAGTGATTCAGCCTATATCTGTGATATTTTATATGTTTCAAAAGAGAGAGCCCTAAAGCAAGTATGGCAAAATGTTAAGCTTCAACAAATATAGGTATAGCAGGCACATGGGCATTTGTTATATAATTCTTCTAAGTTTTCTGTATATTTGAAGTATGTCACAATAAAAGAAAATTCAGATAGAAGAGTCAATGTGCTATACTAGCCAAGATAGCCAAAATGATTTTACAAAGAACAGAGAAAAGTACTTATCCTATTACCCCTCCCCTCTCACCACCACCACACAAAGCAGACTAAGTAGACTAGTGATTTCTGAGTTCTAATCCTCTTCTCTCACCCCAGGACATCTTCTCTATACCTCCTAGCATTTAATCCTCTTTCCCCAGTTGGTCATCTGTAAGACAGGTACATCTGATCAGCTCATTGAAAGAGAGTCACACAAGATGAACCAGGGAAGCATAACAAGGGCACTTCTTCATTTTAGCTGCTATGTGGGCAGGAGATCTTAAATTCCTTAACTACTTCATACTATTGTTATGTCTGAAATCTAGGTTCACCTGATAACATGATAGTCCTTCCTGCTCCACTCAAATACAGAGTTAGTCACCTACCCTGTGACTTCCTCCTGACATTCTAACCTGCCCTATCCTTTGTATCTGAAGCTGTTGCCACTTCTGGCACAGGTGGCATTCTGTCCATCTGCCAGGATTTGTGCTTGACCTGTTGAGAGTGACAGGGCTCTCAGAGGATACCCACTCAATGCCAGAGAAAGGCAGAGCTAAGCAGTCTGTTCTTAAGGGGCTCAACATCTCACTTTGCCCAATGCATTGCCAATGTTTCTATTTTGACTTTCACAGCACTCCGTATGCTTTATTTTGCACTGACTGTATACCCTTAGTATATGCTGGCTGGTATTGTGAGTTACTGTGTGTTCTCCTAACAACTCAATTAGGCTATAAGCTCCTTGAGGACACGGTGTTTTAAGTGACTTACTATCCCTACTATCTAGTGAAAGGAAGGAAGGGAAGGAGAAAGGTCAGACAGGAAGGAAGAAAGGAAGGAAAGGGAGACAGGAAGGAATGAAGGGAGGATAATAGCAGCAAATATTTATAGAATGACTATATGCCAGGTAGTGTGTACTTTCTTATGTAATCCCTCCAACCACTCAGTGAGGTAGATACTATTATTAATTTTTTCCTAGCTTACAGATAAGGAAACATGCTTAGGAGGGTTAGGTAATACGCCCAATGTTACAAGCCACAACAAATAAATGGGAGAGCCAGCATTTGAACCAGATTTGTTTAACCCTAGAGACTTATGCTCCTGATCACTAATGGTATACTGTTCCTCAGAGTAGAGAATTTTGAGCACAAATGAGCTGATAACAGGAAACCAAGATTCATTATAAAGAAAGAAAACAGGAGAGAAGGCTAGAAAGCAGGGGAGAAAGAAAGAGGGAAGACCCATCAATACATTCTCCTCCTGCAGATGTCATACCTAACCTTTGACAGACAGCACAGTGTCTGCTTAATTCCTAAACATCTTCATGAAAGATCTGTTTGCTTCTTTGGTAATGTGTTCCAGGTTTCATTCTCCATAGATATCCACAGATAGCTGCTATGCCCTCTTGCCTGTGAGAGAAGACACGTGCAGTTGATTCTCATTATTCACAGTCGTTATGTTCTATAAAGTTGCTGTGAAGACCGACTTAGTGAATACTAAACCACTGCTCCTACGGGAAATGCACGGTTAGATTCCTGCCAGCCACTGGCCACATTTTCATCGGCCAATCAATACATAACCTTGTTTTACGTGTGCTTTTGTTTAAAGACACCTTATTTAATAAATATCCTCGATTCATTAACATTGAACTCTGCCAAAAGTGCTGTATCACATACCTGGACAAAGCTTATCTAAGACACATTTTCTTCATAAGGCACATCACAACCTTCTTGCACTTAGGAACACTAGATAGCACTTCAGCACTATGCTTAGACCGTTTTGAACAACGAAATCACCAACAAAAACACAAAAATGCAAAAGACATGGCACTAAATAGATCACGGAAAGGACAGTTATTTTTCTTTTGAAAGCTGAAATAAGAAGGTAGAGCATCACCCTGCTCCACCTGAGCTGGGAGTGTGTGTGGGAATGTGTATGTTGGGTGACTCAAATTTTTTGCTGCCCTGTGCATTTCCACAAATGACCCAAAAGTGCTGCCAAAGGCCCTGCATTTCATTCCATTGGCCAGTTGCAACATGTACACGATTTGGATGTGATGAAACTATTGGTTTTGTAAAATACTGTGTACTTTTGTGAATGCCTTTGTTTATTAATTTTGAAGTTAAAATAAATTTTAATGAGTAGGTAAATTCACAAATATGGAGTCTTCAATTAATGAGGATTGACTATATATGGCATGAAGTCCAGCCAAGTCTTAGATATGAATATATGAGAAAGCCCGATATATCTTAGATATGGATATATCAGGAACCATTTTCCTATGGGAAAATAGGAAAAGAACAGCAAGGGAGATCTAAAGTGTACCATAATAATTTCAGCTGCATATATTGAACTAGGACATCACAAGCATGTATTGGTCTTGCAGGGAAGCTCAGGAGGTTACTTCTCCCTTCCCCTGCTTTAGTTGGGACTTTGTTTTAGTCATTAGAGATTTGTCAACTTTACAGATCAGAGAAAAGCCTGCCAAGTTTTCTGACTTTACAAGTTCTATCACCCATGTATAACCTTCTAGATGCTGAATTTTGCTTAGCACTGTGCCTTTGTGGGAGAAACTCAGTAAATACTTGCTGTCTATTGAACAATTCTCAGGGTCAACCTGCTAGTTATGTTGTCCTCATCTGGCCTCCCTTTGTAATATACTCTCGGATAAATATTTCTGTCTAAAGTTGTGGTTCCCAGCTTTGGGTTCCTAGAATTAGTGGTCCTTTAAGACGTCATTGAGCTATTTAACCACTTCAGTACGGCGCTCACTGGTCGTGAAACCTTGCCCACAGCGGCACTCACAGTCCGCACGGTAGTTTGTGCTGTGCATTGACGACGAATCCGTTTTGCTCTTGTGTGATGAGGAAACATTTAAAGCACTGAAATCTTGTTTTACTTTACAGGCAGCTTTAGGAAAATAACTATAATAACTCCTACTAAGCACTTGTTAAAAGGTCACAGATTAGTAGTAACTTATTAGCTGAACGTACACACTGCAACTGCAGAGATAAAAGTAAAAGCTTTTGGCTGTCGACTGAAGTCTACGCTCGGCTGTGCGCCTTCATATCACGGCTGTCAGCTAAAGTCAATGCTCCCGTTCATCTGTGGCTGTTGACTATAGTCGACGCTGGGCTGTGTGCGTTCATCTGTGGCTGACAACTATAGTCGACACTGGTACCAAAGTGGTTAAAGAATCTTTCAAAAAATACATTTCACTTGTATGAGAACCCCCAGGTTAAATCAAATGCCAAGATTTGTCTTTGTAAATTTGCCTGGAATTACACAATGATAATTCTATGTATTTTATATGATAATACTATGTATGGGAACTATGCAATGACAATTTTATGTGATAATACTATGTATCACTTGCTAATCAGAAGCTTATTTCTGGACATACATGTCTTTGATTTAACAAAAAACAATTGCTTAAATAATTTCAATTGTTTGCTAGGCAAGTGTCCAAAATATTTCAGAGAAACATGGGAAAGATAATGGAAAGATTCTTGGATTGTTAAAGTATAGAAAATCACTGATTTAAGTGATTCTGAAAGTATGGTACTTTTTGCAAATAGGTGTTATAAAATATGCCTTCTATTGTTTCATATTTATGATAATGATTTTTACCCTGCCGTTAGTCCTTTTGAGCAAAGCTGTCCAGTTTCATCTAAATGGGAAAATTAAGTTACAGAAAAGCAAGCATCTTCACCTAGAAACTGAAAAACAGCCCTGATGCTCCACTCTCTATGCTTGGTCACTTCTTTCTACACAGCACTGTGAATTCTCCCTTGGGGCCTCTAGAACAACACTGTTTCTGTGAATTCATCTTTCCTTTGCTACACATTTTTTTTTCTTGTGAGAATTAGCCAGAATCCAACTGAAGTGACAACAATGATGGTGTGTACTGTGCCAATAAAAGATCTGCCAACTCTCAGGCAAGCTAAGTTTCTTCCCATTGAAATTATTTTTCATGCATCTCTTCCATTTTGGTCGCACTGTCATGGTGAAGAACAGCTGGTGTCACACTTCTAGATCAATGGTCTTGCTTGGTTTGGTGCTTTGAGAACAGAAATGAGGGAAGAGAAGAGCAGTATAGAATGGAGACCTCAGGCTTAGTGCCCCTGCCTGATTTCCAAAGCACACTTTAAGGTCTTGAGGACCATATTGTCGTCTGTCTTCACAATACTTAACTATTTATACAAATAGAAAGCTTCTAACTTTGCAACACACTCCTCACTAATGGCAATGTGTGTGCTTATCTCCCTGTCCCCTACTCTCCTACTATTGTGGTCAGCTTCTCTCAACATACTGGCTATTTGCTACTGCCTCCATTCTATTTATTTTAATTTTTTAAAATGTTTTTGTTACATAGACACCTTGTATAATGCTTAAGACAGGGTTTTGGTATGCCTGTCACCAGGATAATGTTCAGTGTACCCAGTAGGTAAGTTTTTATCCTACATCTCCCCTCCCACATTCCCCGCTTCTTGGTTTCCTGTGTCCTTTGTATCACACTTTGTGCCTGTATGTACCCATTGTTTAGCTCCCACTTATTAGTGAGAACATACGGTGTTTGGTTTTCCATTCCTGAGATACTTCACTTAGGATAATGGTCTCCAGTTCCATTCAAATTGCCAGAAATGACATTTTATTTCTTTTTATGGATGAGTAGTACTCTATGGTGAGTGTGTGTATGTGTGTATGTGTATATATATCTCACAATTAGTTTATTCACTTGTGAATTGATGAGCACTTAGGTTGGTTCCTCATCTTTGCAATTGTGAATTGTGCTACAATAAGCATTCAGGTGCAAGTGTCTTTTTGATAAAATGACTTCTTTTCCTTTGGGAAGATACCCAATAGTGGGATTGCTGGATCAAATGGTAGGTCTATATTTATTTCTTTGAGAAATCTCCATACTGTTTTCCATAATACTAATTTGCAGTTCCACCAAAAGTGTACAAGCATTCCTATCTCTCCGCATCCACGTGACAATCTATTTTTTTTTTTTTTTTTACTTTTTAAGAATGGCCATTCTGATAAGGGTAAGGTGGTGTATCATTGCAGTTTTAATTTGCATTTTCCTGATGATTAGTGATGTTGAACATTTTTTCATATGTTTGTAGGCTATTTATCTTATTTTGGAAAACTTCTGTTCATGTCGTCTGCCCACTTTTCAATGCAGTTGTTTTTTTCTTGCTGATTTGAGTTCTTTGTAGATTCCTTTGTTAGATATACAGTTTGCAAATATTTTCTCTCAATCTGTAGGCTATCTATTCACACTGTTATTTACTGTGCTGTGCTGTGCAGAAGCTTTTTAAATTTAATTAAGTCCCAGTTATTTATTTTTGTTGTTTCTGTATTTATCTTTGGGGTCTCAGTCATAAATTCTTTGCCTAGGCCAATGTCTAGAAGAGTTTTTACTACATTTTCTTTTAGAATTGTTATGGTTTCATGCCTTACCTTTAAGTCTTTTATCCATCTTGAATTAATTTTTGTGTATGGTGAGAGATATGGGGACCTGTTTGATTTTTCTGCGTGTGGTTATCCAGTTTTCCCAGCACCATTTATTGAATAGGTCTTCCTTTCCTCACTATATGTTGTTGTCTGCTTTGTCAAAGATCAGTTGGTTTTAGCTATATGGTTTTAATTCTGGGTTCTTTATTCTGTTCCATTGGTCAATGTCTCTACTTTTATATCAGCACCATGCTGTTTTGGTTACTATAGCTTTGTAGTATAATTTGAAGTCAGGTAATTTTGATGCCTCCAGATTTGTTCTTTTTGCTTAGGATTGCTTTGGCTATTTGCAGTCTTTTTTGGCTCCAAATGAAGCTTAGGATTGTTTTTTCCAGGTGTGTTAAACAAGACATTGGTATTTTGATGGGAATTGCATTGAATCTGTAAATCACTTTGGACAGTATGGACATTTTTAACAATGTTGATCCTTCTAACCCATGAGCAAGGGATGTTTTTCCATTTGTTTGTGTCATCTGTAATTTCTTTCATCAGTGTTTTATAGTTCTCCTTGTAGAGATCTTTCACCTCCTTGGTTAATTCCTAGGCATTTCATTTTCTTTGTAGTTATTATGAATGGTATTGACTCCACTGTCTCCATTCTGTTTCTGCTCCTATCTGAATCTTATGCAGTCATCTCTCAGTCTCAGCAGGGAATTGGTTCCAGACCCCCTCCAGATACCAAAATCCATGGATTATCAAGTATTTTATATAATATGGCACAGTATTTGCATATAACCTACACATATCTTCTCATATAGTTTAAATCATCTCTAGATTACTTATAATACCTAATACAATGTAAATACTATATAAGTCGTTTTTTGGGGTTTTTTTTATAGACAAGGTGTCACTATGTTGCTCAGCTGGCCTCAAGCAATCCTTCTGCCTTGGCCTCCCAAAGTGCTGGGATTAGAGGTATGAGCCAATGCTCCTGGCCAATAGTTGTTATATTGTATTTTTTAAATTTGTATTATATTTTATTGTTATATTGTTATTTTTATTGTTTTTCAAATTATTTTCAATCTGCAGTTGTTTGAAGCTGCAGATGCAGAACTCGTGGACATGGAGTGCCAAAAGCACCTAGAATGCTCTTTCTCAGCCTGCTAAGGCACCTTCTCCACATCATTCCTCAAGTGCTTGAAATCATTCTCCTTTAAGAAGCCCTCCACTAAGAAAAAGTCTCATCCTTCCTTGTTCAAACACAAAACTCCACTTCCTCAATTACTGCATCACTAAAATCGCCACCATTTAAATTCATCATACAATTAATATTTCAAATTATATATTTGTTATCTGCTTGGTGTTTGGTGTGTTTTCCTCAGTGGTAATGTAACATCATAAGCGTGATTTTTCTGATCTTACTGTTTCTGTATATCTTATAATACAGTATCATGTGAAAAAAATGGTTATTCAATAAATTTATCTTGATTTCATAGGCCAAATAGTACCTTTAAATTGCCTTCAGGAGAAAGCTACCAGTTTATAAGCTTAATAAAATGGCCTTGAGGTGACAAAGGAAGGTTTGAGCAGCAACATTCACTAAACTTCTGTGAATGAAACTGTGCTCCTAGACCCTGACACCTGGTTGTACCCTTCAAGTTGTTGGCTGTACCCTTAGATTAGTTACAGAATTCTATGGAAAGATTCTCAATGCCTGTTTTTGAATGCCTTTTACTGACCTACTCTGCCCACCTCCAACTTATCCTGTCAGTTTATAAACTAAAATAGTCTCTGGCACTAACCTACCACACCCTTGGCTTCTGCCTGTCTACCCTGTTTTGCATTAGAATCAGTCTCAATGACAACATCATTGCCTGGGAGATGATTTCTCCAAGGTATAGGCTATAAAGGCAAAATACCTACCTTCTTAGGAATCTTGAGGCTCGCTGAGGAGGAATGTGGAAAGTTTTAGAGCCTCATGGACATTCTGCTGGAGTGGGTGTTCTTAGTGTTGTTACTAAAACACAGTTTTTCCTTGAGTAACGTTCTGTTATGGGAAAGCATTTTGAACACCAGTAGAGTTTCTATAATAGTTACTACATTTAGGCATACTAATAGAGTGCTTTTTGTTTCTTATAATCAAGATATATCATCTTATTATGACACCCAAGTCCCTACATTTCATTCCATTGTCCAGTTACGAAAAACCATATAATTTGGATTTGATGAAACTATTGCTTTTTTAAGGGCCTTTGTTTAATGTAGTCACAATTCATAGCAAATAAAGTTATAGATGGGATACATAAGTGATATGCATCTGAGAAAGTACTATCATAAAGAGGGCAATGGAAAAGGAGGGGAAACAAAGCAGAGACAGAAATGGGGACTTAGTTATCAGCAAGGAAAAGCAAGGGGTAGAAGAATAGTTAAGGAAGCTGAGAATGCAGGAAGAACAGAGAAACAAAAATGATGCTCATTGTCTGATTGTCACAATGCTGATAAGCACTAAAATACTGCCAGGTGCTGGTTTAGAGTAACTTTACGTGAGGCTTGCAAAAAAGAACACTGTTTTCCCAGCCTATGAAATGTTATTAATAGTCAAGGGCAAGGTCACAGAGGGAAGATGAGACAGAGGCAAAGAATCCAAAGCCGTCTCTGACTAACTTATACTACCTTAGAAAGAGTAGATTAAAAGCGGGGCTTTGAAACAAGAGAATTTAAAATAAGCACATTTGTTTCTATAAAAAAGATTTTAACAATAAATTCATACTTATAATATGTATTTCAGTGATTTCAAATTTTGGTTTGCCAAACAAAGTAGAAGGAAGATTTTATTTGTATATTTAATTAAGGCTAGCACCTGATATGATTCAAGCCTTTTGGAAAAATCAAATGTCTCCACGAAAATATATTGAATAGTTTCCTAAAGCAAGCATCCATGTGTAATAAACACAAAGTTTTAACTTACTAATATTCACAGGTAGGACATAATAGGAAAAAAAGAGACATTCTTTCATAAAGAGACTTTAAGAATAAATGTTTAAGTTAGGGGTTAACCATTAGTCTGTGCACTATATAAATTTTTGGAATGTTTAACAGACACATCACGATTTGATTTGTGGCTTCAGTTGTAGGTTCTCTTTCTGGGCATCTTCTGCTTGACAGAATCCCAGCATAGCTCAAGTTCCTGGAGAGTTTAACAATCCTCTTCTGCCAGCATGTCAATCTATAAGGCTTTAGTGCTTGGATGTCAGAGTGAGTGTGGATGATACTCGGAAGATCTGGGGGAGCATGTTACTAAGTTGATAAAACATTTCTTCAGAAATACTCTGTAAGGGGCAAAAACAAAAGTGTGCACTTGTTAAATCGTCATCTAAAAATTTTTTTAAAGTATTTTAAAATATGGACTTAGTACTAGATATGGAGTGCAATATGTGAAAATTATCTTTCAGGACTGATTTAACTGTATCGCTATGGACAAGAGCTGTTTTTCTGGTTTCATCTTCTGAGAATTTATGTTGTTTCTGTGAAATAATAAGTTTGATTACTAGAAAAACCCCTAGATAACATTAGTGTAACCAGTAATAAAATACCACTAATTTTGCTAAGATCTTTGTAGAATACAGACTCATTCTCTGCTAATGCCCTTATTTATGAAGCCTTCATAATCTATAGAATATAAATGTGGAGAAAAACAAAGGAAAGATGAGTCAAGTTTCATTTTGGGGTTAAATAAAAGATCTCTTGAGTGGTAGATGCTGACATCTTTGACAACAGATTAAGTGAAGGGCCTTTATGGCATCCAAACACTTCTCCCCTTATCAAACAAGAAGCTGTTAACATTTTATGTTATATTTAGGAGTTTAGGCCTGTGTGCCTAGCTAAATCTGTGAGAAATATAATAAAAGATTAAATTGGGGTAAGATATATTCAGATAACACACCTGAGGTACCAGAAATTGCACTGTCCTAGAAATTCCTCCATCCCACGAAGCCATTTCCATCATGAAACCTAAGAAAGAACAATAGATTTTGCTGCATTATGAGTTTCAGCCTTTAAACCTTCTAGTCACTTACCGAAATAAACTAAATTTTCATTGTGGAGTTTCATGTCTAGACATTTTAGGTAGCCATTTGCCTGTGAAAGGCTAAGCCTAAAGGACAAACTACAATCCCTAATTCGCCATGCCAGAGAGGTTTAAAATAGTTTTGTCAACATACTCTTACTTATGATTTCTCAAGTCAAATCTAATTTCCATAAAATTAAGCTCAAACAGGTTATTAAAACTTAATTAAATACGTGGCTCTATTTTTTTTATTAGAATAAAAGGCAATAAAGAGCAAGCTAGCATCAGAAAAAAATATAAATAACATCCAAATATCCTTGTATTTCAGAAGGGCTGAGGATTTGTTTATTTTGTGACTGGAAAAAGATAAATAAAAAAGCCTGTTATGAAATTTTTGATTGTTAAACTATTTAATTGAGGCATCAGATGACAAGTGTAACTTTCACATTTTTTTTTCGGGGTTGCTCTACTTGCAATATTTGGGAGGAAATACACATGGTTGTTGTTAAATGTAAGATTATCCTTACCTTTGACACACTTAAACACAAGTTCTGCTCTCCTTAAGCACCAGGGTATGGTCATTTCCTAAAAACAGAACCAAAACAAATCATATGCTTTTAACAGAAATTTGTATAATAAATAAAGTCATATCTTTATTTATCTATAATGTTGACTATCCATGCTGTGAACAGATTCAGACAATTATTTGTGAATTCTAACTGGATTTCCTTTGGTTTTTAGGCATTCGACTTCCTCCAGCTGTTAGACTATACTTGTGGAATGCAAACTAATTTAAGTAGCCTAGTAAATATAATTTAAAAAATAAACACATCCTTAAAAGTTCCTAGATAATTAATTCTAAAGACAAATATAAGTGATGTAGGAACTTCACCTACTATTGTCAATGTTAGCATAAATAATTCTATTAAATTGTATAATATTTGCATAAGATAAGCAGTAAAATAAATGTTTTTACTGCATAACCTGCTATTGCAAAAGTAATGGAAATAAACAAATATCCCATCCCAGCTACCTAGCAAACCAAATGTATTCATTTTTGTATGTTCCTTTCTAATCTTTGGCCGAATGTGCACACAAGTGCCAGTATGAGACTATAACCAATGCATTTATAATTATCCATACTATGATTAGTGGGTTTGCCACTTTAAATTCTATTTCTTTTCACTATCATTGGAATTATTTTCTCATCTTGCAAGTCTTCATAATTATAATTATAAAACATGTTTATTATGTCATTATGGTGATTTTCAAACTTTCTGGGTCTCAGGATCTTTTACATTCTTAAAAATTACTGACAAAGCTGGGCACAGTGGCACGTGCCTATAGTCACAAATACTTGGGAGGCTGAGGCAGGAGGATCACTCAAGCCCAGGAGTTCTTAACTCCAGGCAGTGCAACGTAGCAAGACCCCACCTCTTAAATAAATAAATAATAAAAAAATTACTGAGGACTCTGATGAGCTTTTGTTTATGTGAGTTATATCTCATGATATTTATTACATTAAAAATTTTTTAAAAAGTTAAAACTGAGAAAAATTTTAAAATATTAATTTCATTTAAAAACAATGAATTATATGTTAACATAAATAACATTTTTCATGAAAAATAGCCATATTTTTCAAAACAAAAAATTTTAATGATAAGAGTAATATTTGACATTTCTGCAAATTTCGTTAATTCCTGACTAAATAGAAGACATCTGAATTCTTATATCTGCCTCTGTATTCAATCTGACACTGGTGCAAGAACAAGAACGAAAAGGCAAATAATGTCTTCCTTACCGACTACTCATTCTTTTGCCCTACTGAAAATTCTGTGAGATCATTAATGATTATTAATCTCACAGATTAAAATTCTGTGAGATCATTAATGATTATTAATTACCAAACGTTTTCTCAGTCTTATTCTAACAGACCTTACTGGTGTAATTCGCTTTAGTGACCACTCTCCTTCTTCACGAGACTCCTCCCCTCCCCACCCCACCCTGGGCTGATGTGTCACCAAATTATCCCAGTTCTTCACCTTTCTCTGATGGTCTTTGTGACCTCATGCCTAGTTATTGCTTTGGCTTTCTATCCAGTTTCCTGGACTCTAATATTTCCCCTCCAAACCACTGATTTGGCTAATTTATCTTAAGTACATTTCTGATCACATGATACTCCTGTTCAAACAACTTATAATTGCTTTCTATTGTCTCACATATATAATACATAAACCTTTCTTTTAATATTTAAGGCTATTTACAGCCAAAGCTACTTTAGTTTTTATGACTCAAATTTAAAAAGTGAAGGTTTCTTTCAAGCATATCTGCTCACCTCTGCCTGAACATGATCTGCAATGCCTGTCACCCACCTCTCCCCATTTTCCCTCAATCTGTTTCTTCTGCTTCGAATGCTCTTCCTGTTAATTCCATCTATTGAGACCTTATCTTCATTCTTCAATGTGTAGCTTAACTGCCATCTCCTCCATAAAGTATGTCCTATTTCCTCAGCTATGAATAATGTCTCTATCCTCTGAACTTCTAAAGTACTCTGTTGTTCTTTTATCTCAAAAATCATATTTTATCCTGTCTTTTTTGGAGGGAGAGGAGGGGAGAAGAACAGGCAGAAGGATGGGATTTATGCTTTCTCTTCTTGATTAAGTCGTGTGTTCTCTGAAGGGAGAAATCCCTTTTACTCAATTTTATTACCTTTACAATGCCTTTTATAATACTGAGCATACAGATGCTCAAAAACATAGGTTGAATGAATTTAAAGAGTGTGACTTTTCTTTGTAGCTAGAAATAGGGTTTGATAGAAAACTACTTTTTAACTTTGTGTCCAAGACACTTTGTTTTAAGATTGATAAATAAAAGGCAGGTGTCTAGTTGTTTAGTGGTCTAAAAAGTAAAAAATCCTCTTTTCTAAGGTCCTGGAAACTTTTAAAAATGAGTAGAATTTTCTGATATTTAACTTTAAATTACGTTTATAACACTTCTCAGCTTCAAAGTTCACAAAAAGGAAGAATATTTCTTTGTAACTATAAAGGCTGTTACAAAATAGCCACAGTGCCTTATGAGAATACACACATGCATGGAAGGACAAGTGCTTGGTTTTTGACTTGTTCTCCCTAGTTAAAAAAAAATGATGTACAAAAAGAACAGTGTGGGACTAAGAAATGTCTACAGCTGAGAGAGGCAATGCTGACAGCTCTGAAAACTATAATGATAATGTCTATGTCTACATGGAACTTTATAAGATACATCATTTTTATCTCATTAAAAATAACCTCTATAAATTAAAAAAAGATGCTCAGAGAAGTATAGTGAAGTGCTCAAGGTCATGAGACAGCCTAAGTCTTGCATTTTTATTTTCTTAATAGTGTCTTTTGATGAGCAAAGGTTTTGAAATTTGATGAAGTACAATTTATTAAGTTTTTCTTTTATGGCTTATTCTTTTGTGTCTGAACAAATCTTAACCTCCTTAACCTGATGTCATCAAGATTTTTTTTTTATGTTTTCTTCTAGTAGCTTTATAGTATTAGCTGTTTTGTTTAGGTCTCTGATCCATTTTAAGTTCATTTTTATATATGATATAATGTAAGAGTTAAAGCTATTTTTTTCTATATGAATAGCCAATTGTCTTAGCACCACTGGTTAAAAAAACTTTTTCCCTCATTGACTTGCCTTGGCATCTTTGTGGAAATCTAATGACAATGCATGTATGGATTTATTTCTGGATTCTCTATTCTGTTCTTTTAATCCACAGTCTATTCTTTTGCCAATATCATATTATATTGATTACTGTAGCTTTATAGCAGGTCTTGAAATTAGTTGGTGTAAATTCTCCAACTTTGTTCTTTTTCAAAATTGTTTTGGCTGTTTTAGGTCCTACGCATTTCCATATAAATTTTAGAATTAGCTTATCAATACCTTCAAAATTGCCTTATAAGGATTCTGATTGAGATTTAAATCTATAGATCAATTTTAGAACTGATATCTTAGCAATACTGAATCTTCTAATCCATGAACACAGTATATATTTTCATTTATTTAGGTCTTTTAAAATGTCTCTCAGCAATATTTTGTAGTTGCTAGGTCATTTTTCATAGTATCTTATTACCTGAAGACATTTAAAGCTTGTCTTCAGTTCTTTAAACACAGTAATCAATTATTGTATGGTGTTCTTCTCATAATTCCAGTGCCTCAAGTTTTTGTGTATCTGTTTTTATGTTTGGTTGTTTTTGCTGGTTCTCATTCATGGTATCTCATTTTCTTAAGGTCCTACTTATCTTTCACTTATGTTAAACATTTTATTCAAGAATCTTATATAGGAACAAAGAATAACTATTTGCATTACCTTAAAATATTACTCTAAAATATATTACTTTTTGAAATGCCATGGTAATAATCAGAATCAAGGAATTAGTACCATTTATATTATTTTAATGGAGCACTCATTTTTATACATACCATTTTGTGAGAGTAACTTGTCTTACAGTCTATAGACATCTGTTATTAGCCTTTGAATTATTTCAGGCTAAGGTCAAGTCTAAGCACCATCAGTCATATGAGGACAACTAATGTGAACTGTAAGCACAGAGCTTTTGAAGAGTAGCCCTGAACAACAGGATACAGTATATATATTATCCCAATGCATTAAAATCAAGTGATGGTAATAACGACTGACTATAGCACAAGTTAGAATAGGGATGGTTCTAATGGTATGGCTAAAAGTAGATAAGTAAAAAAACAGTCGAGTCCTTTCATTGTCCCACTTGTCCAAAGATCATCACATTTTATCCATTAATGCCTTGCTTTCTTGCTTTTTGCATATGTGTGGTTCAGTGTGGCCTAAAGCAAATATCTACGAGATAAATTGAGAATTTCACAATCTTTCAGAATCATGTGAATTAATGACAAAGTTTTTTAATCAATGCTATTTATAGAAAATACCAAAACACTAACTCACGGCAGGATCCCAGCATATATTATATTTGAAGTGACAGACATATTCTAAAAATCAATTTACTTTTCAGATGATATAAGCTCTCATATTCAGTTACTTTAACTTAATGTTGCTTAGCATATGAATCTGAAAGGAAATTCTAGATAGCACACACACACATACACACACACACACCCCTGAGCAGTTTTTGAATCTTCCACATGCCTCCATAGAGACTCCATCCCAAGATTAAGGTATATGCTTACCAGTTTTTTTATCTTGTCATTTTGTCTCTGATTAAATCTAGTACCTGAAAAGAATGGCTTTAGGTACTTAGGAATGGTAAACTGTAAGCTTTAGAAGTCAATCAGGTCATGAGAAGACATGACTTATTGAATGTCACTGTGGGATGTGGCCAGCAGTTTCACAAGTTACTTCTGGAAATAAGTCTTAGTATACATCATGCCATAGATGGGATATACAACATAGCAGGTCAGGTAACAGTACATAAAGTTTGATCATGAGTTCTAAGTAATGCAAAAGTGACTAAATCTTAGTGACAAGCCTGTGAGAAAGCACTGCTAAAGAAGTCCACTGAAGAAGCTGGATGGATCATGTGAAACACTAGACTTTGTAACTGAGGCAAAAAATTGGGCCCCACTCTTACACTTTAGGTGATAAGTGGGCACTGTATACAGAACAGATTCTAAACCTGTGAGACTGACATTAAAATCTCAATTCTGATTGTAACTGAGATAATATTTCCTATCTAAATTTAACGGGTACTCAACTTGAATCTTCTGATTAGGGTAAGGGTGAACTGCAGAGTTAGCAGGTACTTTTAAGTCTTCACTGTATGTCTTGGAAATTAGATATAAGAATTGTATTCTGAGTTTATGTACCAGTGCAGAAGATTCTAAAATTTTTACTTACTTCTCAAGTATGTGCCTCTGAGATGTATTAATCAGTTTCACAGCCATTATAGGAAGGTAAGAAATAGTCTGGCTTTGTTTCTTATTTTTCATATTCAAAAACAATAGAGTAGGTACAAGCAGTTTGAAAAACTATTTGGCAATATCTACCAAAGCTAAACATATATATATACCCTGAGACCATCCTGAAGTATATTGCCAACAGATATGCAAAAATATATCTACTCTAAAGTTCACAGCAATACTAGTCTTCATAATCTAAATGTGGAAAAACTACCCCCCCCAAAAAAACTATCCATAAGTAGCAGAATGGCTAAATAATTGTGATCTAATCACACAATGGAATATTATGTAACAGTGAGAATAAACAACCCATAACCATACATAATAATATGGATAGATCTCACAAACATAATACTGAAGGAAAGAAACCAGATACAAAACCACAAAAACAAGCCTAACTAATCCATGCTTTTTAGGGTGAAAATAGTGTTTACCCTCACGGAGGGTGTGTGGGTTAACTGACTGGCAGGTAGCAGGAGGGTAGCTGGCGGTGCTGGTAAGGCCTGGATATTGGTTATATGGGTGGTCAGTTAGTGAAGATTTGAGCTGTATATGGATGTGTACTTTTTTATATGTATATTATATGCCAATAAAAAGTTAAAAATAAACAAAATCTTCATTAATAACAATTATAAAACTAAAACCTCTAAACCCCAAATTATTTAACAAGTTATTAGCAAAAATAAAAAGAAGTCAGGAACTCAGTATTCTTTGTTTGCAGCTTCTATTAGGTTAGCTTGGCTCCAATACCACAGTATCTTCAGATCAGAAAAATCTATTGAGATAAAATCAGTATGTTTTTCTTCTTGCAAATAGATTAGTTTTTTCCTTTTCTTTTTAAACTGCAATTAATTTCTATAGCTCTTTTATCTATCATAGAACATGGACTGTTTCAGACATCATCATCTTGCACACAATAAAATGTGCTAAGTGTCCTGCAATTCTATTTGTTAGAGGAAGAAAATAACACCTGAAAATGCTTTGGGATCCTTGCACCAAAGCTAAAATAAATATTACCTCTATATCCTGTGTAGTGTTGTCTGAGTTCGTAGAATAAACTTTTTGACCTGAATGGATGTTTAAATACAACAAATGGGAGGATCATGGCTCAATATACTTTTGTGAATTAAATTGGACACTTTGGAAACAAACTTAATGTTCTGCAGCTGGCTGTTCCAATTTAAAACATGTAACTTTTGTAACATTGTGGGAGAGAGAATGCTAGTAGTATCAGATGTCTGGAAGTAAATCTGAACTTAGTGACTTTTGGAAACACTGTTTTTGAGGTTGTTTCCCACCTACATATAACCATTTTTATAAACTGGTTAACCAGGAGTCCAGCTGCAGGAATGTTTGGATGTTTTCTTGTGGCAGGAATCCATCATAAACTTTCTGTTACTCCCCGAAGACCTTTTTATAGATGAACTAGTTAGTGATGATAACTTAACAATAGCTAAAAATTCCTGATGGAAATAAAATTTTATAAAGCTACAGTGAAAAAAAAAAAACACAAAACATGTTTGTCCATCTCTCCTGATACCATATTAGGTATAATTGAGGCTACAGAAGTGAATGGAATGAAAAATCACAAAGTTGATGCAGCTTTCAAAGGATGGTGCCAGAATTCTCTTAAATCAAAATAATAATGTGCCTGGTGAAAATAATCCAGACTAGATTATAAATGGGAAATCATTTAAAATCATCCCGTCTTAGATGGAATTAATTATGTTTTTGTGTTTATATAGAATACTAAGTTTAAAATGAGACCTTTTATCATATAATGAGTCTACATGGGGACTTAGTATAAAAAGTAAAACATAAAATCTTTTACACTATCATTTAAAATATAGCATCTACACAAATCTTTTATTTTGGTAACTTTTAATAATCAATGATCAAACTCCCTGATATTCACAATCTGCACTTACCAGGTAGCAATTTTGCTTTTTAAAAAATGCCTCCTCAAAACAAGCAAGCACAGAGTTGCAGATATGAGTCCTTCAGCACCAGGCGGACCCCTGGTTCTCCTAGAAGGACTTGTCTGCACCCATTTGGTTTGAGGCTCCTATTTCTCCACACTATTTGAAGTTGAATTTTAGTCTTTGTATTATTTCTACAATTTATGCCCTCTAACCATTTTTTATGTGGGTGAAGGAATAAAGCAGGAAGGAAACCAGCTATGGAAATGGACATTTTAAAATTAAATTATAGGATATAACAAAATAGATGAATGATTATACTACATCTTAATTGCAGAAGCCAAAACTTGTATGATCTTAAGAGCATCCTCGAGAAAATGTTAAACCAAGCTCTTCCTGTTATCTAGCATCTGTTTCCATTTCCTATTAATGTATAGCTAGAGAATGCAAACTAATTTTAATGTTAGCCTAAGCCAAATATGTATGTGAAGGTAAATCTAATGCTACTTAAGACAAAAATAGAAGAAAAGAGGGAGGAAGATAAGGGGGAGGAGGAGAAGGTGGAAGAGAAGATGGAGGATGACAAGGAAGAGGAGGAGGAGCAGGGGCACACACCTTATCTAAAGCTAAAAATTATTTTGATGTTCCAGTTTATCCACTATAGGACAAGGCTAAAATCCTCTGAACATAAGTGGTTAACAATTATTCACTGTTTTGTATCATATGTCACTCAATTCTATTAACCAGGTTAGGAGATGTAAAGGTCCATTAGTTAAAAAAAAGTGCCTTTAAAATGTAAACGTAAAGTGGATTATTATAAAATATTGAGGGCTAACATATTCATAAAATTACAGGATGTTTTTTATTTGCTTACTTCTGACATATCATGCACCAGCAAGAGAGGAATGCTTATTGTAGTGATGTCATGGGTACAGCAAACTTTGAGTATATTTCGGAGTCCCATAATTGCAGGATCACGAGCAGTGATGTTTCCTGACTTCACATTGTCGTCCACACAAAGATGGAAAGCAACATGGATTTCTGAGAGATTAGAATGCCGTGTAATGTAAAATTCTCCTGTGAACAACAATCAAAATTTTCACATGCATAAATCATATTCATCAATGGGCTTTATAAGTAACTTCAATGGGCGATCAATGTGTTAAACTAGTAGGGGTTCCTAATAGGAACGCTCATGGGGCTCAGGAAACAACTATCATTAGTGCTGCTTAATTCTTAGAAAGAAGATAATGAATGTAAGAGATAATAGTCAATTTTGCAATAGGTTCATAAACTGGTATGAAGTGACCACCAAGTAGTAAATAAGTAAAATGAGTACTAATCATCCTTACTTTGATGTAAATGTTTAAAATGTCAAATTTAATATGTAATAACATTTTTTCCATGCCCTAAATCTGCTCTTCCTCATCTCAATTTCTGGGACTAATCTCTGTGCAGTTAATTACTCAGAACACAAATAAAGAAGTTGTCCTTAATTTATTCCTTTCCCTCAATGCCTATTTTCCCATCCACAATCCAATCTACTACCACCACTTATTTTCAGTTCTATCTCCAGAATATCCCAAATATGAGCATTCTACCTTTACTGCTGTCATCCTCTTTCATGTTACCATCATCCTTCACCCAGGTTTTTGTAATATTCTCTTAACTGATCTCTTTGTTCCCACTCTTGCCTAGCTACAAGCCATTTCTTCATTGCAGCCAAAATGATTAAAATATAAATAATATTATATCATCCCCCTACTTAAAATCATCCATCAGGCTTATACTACAGCATTTACAAAACAATCTAAACTCCTCATTGTGGTCTACAAAACCTTGATGATCTGGACCCTGCCCCTCTCTCCCAAAATCTTCTGGTCTTACACTCTCTCTTTATGCTCCAGCCACACCGGCCTTTGTTCAGTTCTTTAGACATGCAGAGCTTGTTCCCAATTCAGGGCTGCTGCCTAGAGGGCTTTTCTCCAAGATTCTCACATGGCTTACTTCTTTTCATCAATCACATCTCAGATCAAATGTCACCTCCTCAGATAGGCCTTCCATGACTATCCTATCTAATGTAGAACTCCCCATCCCCTCACTCATTCTCTTTCATGTTATTTTCTTCTATTTTCTTCTTGGCACTGACATTCTTTTGTTTATGTAGATTATTTTAAAGAGCTTACTGTGTATGTGTCATGACTGTAGGGATTTTGTCTATCTTGTTTAATGTTCTATCTCTAGCACAAAGAACAGTACCTGGCACATAGAAGGTTTTTAATAAATATTTGTTGAATGAACAAATGAATATTTTAGACTGAATGCTAGAGTAGTTTTTCCTCAAACCTTAAAATCCATGCTAACTACAATCCTTTTTCTATGTTACCCCATCAGCCAAGAAAAGTTACATCAGCTTTTATTTTCTATAGTTTCTGTCAATATAAAGAAATAAACTATAAAACACATAAAGAATACGTTTTTACAAATATATATGCTTCAATGGAAATTCTGACATGTCCTTCTAGAAAAGGTTTGCTCATCTCTACTTTTCCATTATTAACCCTTGCCCTCACAAATTCTGCTCACCCTTGCTTCAACATCGTTATCTTAGGATTTTACTTACAAATATACAGTATATTTAAAAGTAGCTAATATGCTTTAGCACTATGTTTAACACTTCTAGTTACCAGTATACCTAAGCTGTACCCAAAGATACCTCTGATAGACCCTGGTAAATGGGTAAAGGTCTGTTTTTTTTTTAACTTGAACAGGTAAAGGAATTAGATAAACAGAAAAATAAATTAAAGAAAGGACACTGACAAGAGATACCAAAATAAACTGGATAGAGAGAAAGTAAAAATATAACTGTCTGGTGAGGAATAGTCTTGTTACAACCTCCCAGGAAAGCAATGAAAGACACAGACTGCTTATCAGAAACCCAGTGAACTATGGGAGACAATATGCTCCTGGGCCCAGTGAAGTGTACTACTTCCTAAACGCCTGATAATTCACAGGATGGAACTCATAGCTTTAAATATGGGCCGTGGTCCAGCAGTGTGGCAGGATGACTTAGTGAACAAGTCAGGTGTTCCTAATCTCCAGATTGGCACTCTCTCTTTGACCTTAAATGACTTGTCTCCTGGCCTCATCTTACCCATTAATAAAAGAGGGGTCATGAGGCTGGCAGTAGTAATCAAATTAATATGATATAGTAGAAAAAAGACTAGATTGGATGTTAAGAAGATCTGGTCTCTACCACTCTAGCTGTGTGATCTTGGGCAAATCAATTCAATTTATTGATCCTCTGTTACTTTGTGTAAGAGATGGAAAAAATAAAGCCTGATTGCTTTTCTCACAATGTTGTTGGGAGAATTAGATGATATAAACTATATACTTAGATCATGATAAAGTAAATTACTACTGACTTAAAAGTATGTAAATAAAACCGTTTATCTTCATAATTAAAAAATGTAAAATAATTTATGATTTATATCTTTTTTCATCTCCAATAAACACCCTGATTATGTAGGGATCCTTTAACTAAATGGAAATTCAGAAGCGGTTTCAACATCTAACTGAATAGTTTAATATTCCTTTTCTAACTCAGACTTATGACATATCTTGATTTGGTGGTAATAAGGAGATAGGCTTTTTTAAAAAAAAAAGACTAAGGAAAGAAATAAATATAACAATAAAGAGTTAAGTTAAAAAAACTGAAACAGACATTAGTACTTCCAGAATAGTAATAAGATTGGCACCTTTTAAGAAAGCCACAAAACATGAACGATTTAAAGTATGGATCTATGAAAAGAGAAATATAATAAATGCTTCATTGAAGGTATTTTTAGCCGAAGAGGAGGATGGTTTCCTGCTCCACAAAGTGGAGGAAGCAGCCTGTGGTGATTCTAACATTATCCATATTGAAGGTGGGAGGAAACTCAGAGGCTGATGACCACAAGCTGACTGGGTCTGACAAGATGAATACCAGAAATGGGTATGATATTTGCTTAGATCAAACGTAATGTGAACTGCATGTTGAAGATCTGGAGAAGGAAATGTGAGGAAACTACCTTAAAGGAAAATAGAAAACTATATCAAGAAATGGCTATTTCTGAAACTGTAAAATTTACCATTTAGTTTTAAAAACTCCACACTTATAAAGCACACAGGTAGGCTGTCCTTCTTATGCCTTGATGTACAAACGCTACTAAGGGTCATTAGAGTGAATTAAATCAAAAAAGGATTGAGAGATTGAATTTCTAGTTGTTAAGTAACATACCCAAGAATAATAAAGGAAATAAAAGAAATGGAAAACAGAAAAATGTAAGGGGAAATGAAAATAAGATTCTAAATAAGATGACCCATTTTCTTTCTATAAGTTCAACTGTTTAAATCTCTATGTACTATTGTTTATATTTCACTTGATCTTAGCCATAAGACCAAGAAGCATATTGTTTATATTTCAGAGTAAAATTTATTTCTTGGTTCATTTCTTAAGAAACTAAGAAACGATGTATAACAGGAAATTTGAAAATAGCAAATAATGATAAAACTCATTGAACTTCTTTAGCAATTTCTCTTGTATGGATCTAGAAAAAAGTATTAGTATAAGAATAAAGTTTCACATTGGAGAACATCTGTGAAAGTGTATTATATAGATACAAAATGTTTCAGAGTGATTTAGTGATAAACATTTTATAATGTACACCATAAGAATTTATGTTTTAAATCTATGACTTTAGTATATGTGATTATAAGAAAATAGTATTGAAAATAAAATAATACTTACCTGGTAAAATGTTTAAATAGTTTCTCTCAGCAGTCTTAGTTTTATCATCACTTCCTCCATTTTGGTTTCCAGAATCTACTCATAAGATAATACAACATGAAAGAACATAACAACATATGAAAACACATCATTACTACTATATTCCCAAGATAATAACAGCAGCAGCAAAAACTTACTAAAGGACTCTGTGTGTCAGACATTCTACTACATGCTTTAGATAGATGGTCTCATTTAATTCTTACAAAACCCCTGTAACCACAACTCTATGAGGTAACTACTATCTTCATTTCATACATGAGGAAAAAGAGGCGTAGATGGGTAAACTAACTTAAACAAGCACACATAGATAAGTGGTGGAACCAGATCTGAACTCACATACTCAGGATTCTAAATCCTATGGTCTTAAACCACATTAGACATGCCAATACCCTATTTTCCATCTGGGAGGTTCAAGGTACCAAGTTAACTACACATAAAATAACTTCATGAGATAGTTGTGGTGTAGCCATTTGTGTTTTTAGAATCTGAGTCACTGTTGTTGATATAACTTGTTCAGGACCACAAATAAATGGCTAGTGGCACCAGGAATTACTTTACATTCAGCCCATTCCTGAAATTTATGTCTTATCTAATACCATATACAATTAATTTCAGATATGTGAAACTGTTTCAAATGGAACATTTTTGTTCTGCTTTTTTTTTTAAGGCATTATATTTCTTAGAGGGGAATAAATGTTGGTAAAGTAAGCATTATTATTGAACACACATTATTATAGTTGAATACAAATTATTTTACATACATACATATATTTTCAATACAAGATATATTTGAATTTTGTAAGAATTCTATCAGAACTCACAAATGCAAAATGAATACTAGCTTTCAAAGTGGCTACCTTTAAGAGGCTGTACATTTATTCCAGTTAAATTAAAAACTATTTTGGAATCCAGTTTGGAATGGCCTTCAGCATCAGAAAATCACATGAAAACAATGAGACATTCAAATGAGTAAACTGCAAATAACAAAATATTATAGTTTCAAAAGTGATCTGAATAAAAGTAACAATATTTTTATCTAGTGACTACTTGGATAAACTGATTTATATATTATGTCTTATAAATGCATATATTTTATAAATCAAGAGACAGAGAGACAGTCACAGAAGGAAGGCTCTGTGTAGCTAGAATATATATTTAATATAACATTCTGTTTCTAATACAGAGCCATGTAATTGATAGACTTCGAATAAATGTCTGCTCATAGCACAGGTAACAAGGAATAATAAATGAGGATTCTAATTTTGTTGATGTGTGATATGAATAAACGGAATCCCTATTAAGTAAACAAGAGAGAACAGTACACAGTCCACTCTCCTCTCCATGTTTTAATGGTAATACTCCATTTAGTAATACTAAGAAGATGGTTATTTTTTATAAAAATGTACATAAAGCAGTTTTTGACTCTTTATCATGAACCATAGAAATATAAAGATGCTAATGTAATAACCACAGTAAGAAAAATAATGGAATGTCTTAGAATAAATAGGTACTTGTGTGTTAGGATGTGAAGGTGAAGAACAAATACATAGGTAGCACAGAAGACAGAGAAAGTATTTTCACAAATCTCTTTTGTAAGAGATTCAGAATCATGCAGATTCCTCTATGAAAGTTGTCTTATATAAACCTACTTGCATCACTGACTCAAACCACAAAGTAGTTGTTTGAACAAAAACAAAATAAAACCATGATATACACACACTGCCTTATCCATATGTGGTTTAAAAACTTCCTGTCATTTACTGCATGCTTTCTATCTCTCATAAATATACTCAGAATCCTCCCCCTTCTCCCATACCTTCATGATCTCAATTCAATCTTCATGCTTTTAAGTCATTACTAAGAATAATATTAAAATGTTTCTGATCACATCACTGCCAGTTTGAATGAGATGGAGGAAGACAGTAGAAGAATGGGAGGGCATAATAGGATTTTCTGAATGGTCCTTTATTAGGATATATTTCTATACTGATTTTCCAATACTTAGCCTGGCTCTGTCATATATTAACACTTATTGTCACAGTGGGAATATAAATTGGTGGACCCGCTATAGAGAACAATTGCTAACATTATCAAAATTATAAATGTATGTGCCCTTTAACCCAGGAATTTCTCTTTAGGAATCTCTTCAGTAGATATGCTTCTAATAATGACCTGTATGCCATTAGAGTGATTAGGGACAGAATATACTAAAAGTAAAATTTTTAAAAATTTGACTTTTACCCACCATGTGATTCTTTCAACTTACTCCTGCGCTGGGTCCTAGCATAAAGTACCACCTGTTGGACCACTTCTAGTTGCTCTTCAATTCGGGGAAAGTGGAAGTCAGTACATTCTTGGCAAACTGTGGCAAAATCTGAGGGGTCCAAAACATTTACAAACTTCTAAATGTAAAATATAAAATATTTAATATTTACTTATAGATGAGATCTAGTAGAAACAGAAAATAAAAATCACAAGTATGATTTCTTATACTTGTCCTTTCAATAATTATGCCTTAAGTTATAGTACCACAATTCTGTTTTGATCAGAAACTTAACCTCTCAATCACTCAAAAGAGTAAACAATTAACAGACAAGGAAATGTTAATATAATTTCAGGTCTTCTTTAAATAATATATACTTTGGTCATAATCCATCCCAAATTGTGCTACAAAATACAAGAAGGTTCTTATATTTATGAGGGGAATAAATTCTATTCAAGCTTCTTTCAAAAACAGCTATATATTTCAATATATTTTATATATTCAAGAATTCAGAAATAATCATAAAAAGTGATTTGTACTGCGAATAAAGACAGAATTTTACCAGTACATTTAGGAGGTAGGTTATTTAAAAAGAAAAAAGAAAAAAAAAAAAAAGACAAATGGATGAACTAAAATTCACCAAGCCAGGATCTGCTTCTAAATTGAAAAATACATTATATCTTGATTGAAATAGGATACCATAAAAGCATTATTTATGGTATAATAGCATTTTAAGAAAAATTAAGTATGAAGTACTCTACCAATGCTGAAGATTGAAATAAATCTAACGTAGCTATGGCTGGGTATGTTTGTTATTGGTCTACTTGAATACTGAGCTGATTAAATTTTTTTTCAGTTTTTCCATAATTGCCTTCTTTGTAAGAATGGTATAACAAGAAGAAATTTAACAACATAAATGTGTATGATAATAACTTACCTCTTTTAATACCACTATATGAATTAATTCGATTGTCTACTAGTAAAACCAGGCCACAGAGAGATGTAGAATAAAGTGACAGCGCTGTTTGGAGCCGATGGAGTTTCACACCACTTCTATGATTTCTTTTATGCTTACAGAAGTCCAGCATATCTGCTCTCAGCAATCTCAAATTATGCATGGTCTTCAACTGGGCTCCTGGGGGGTGGGTAGGCAACAGTTCCAGAAAGATACTTAAACAGCTGCACAAATCCAGTATAACAGTATGGAAATCTCTATGGCAAGAATTCAGATAAATCTGTGCTATAAAAAATAATTAAAAATCGGCCTTACAACTTCACATTTTATTAACTATTGAAATTTAAACTTTAATACGCAAACATGAGCTAAGCAGAAAACTTATAGCAAACATACTATAGGATTTCTCAGAGCAGGACATAATTTGGAATTAAAAATAACATGGCTACACTTCACTCATATATCAGGAATTTTTCCCTTACACCATTAAAAACGTTTCAGAAGTTACAAGAAATTATAACTGTAAAAAATTAATACACTTACCTAAGTGAATGGTAAAACTTTCTTCTAACTTTCTCTGTTCCTCATAAATCCTTCCAATTGCTTCTACAGATTCTCTGAACTGACTTGGCTGAACTTTAATTTCCTCACTGAAATTAATAAAATTATTGACATATTTTCTTTGTCTGTCAAAAACTTTTCTTAAAGGAAAGCAAGCTTTATAACAAAATGAGAGAAAACTGAACATCTGAGAGTAGTGCATAATTTATTACTAAAATAATCCTTAATCCACAGTGATAAGTATACCATAAGCACCAACAGGTTCTACAATCCCCACCTGTTCTTTCATTTCCTCACAGCAAGTAATGCAGATTATTCTTTTCATTCATTACAATATCGATTAATGTATTATCATTTAATACTTCTTAGTGTCCTAAGGGACTGATTAAATGAAGTGATTAACTTATTACTTTAAAAATAATTATATTTTAAAATATATAATACCTCCTCTACCAAGGCTAACTCTAGGCACAATTAAAAAATAGGTGAAGTGATAGCAATGATAATTTTAAAAAGTCAAATAAAATTAATAATTTTTAAAACGATGAAGTTCATTTTGATGTATATATATCCTCTATCTTTCTTTTTTTTTTTTTACCATTTCCTGTTTTTTTTTTGTTTTTTACCTCCAACATTCTCATCCCACTAAACAACCTCTCTCTTTGCTCTGTTCTTATCTCCTCAAAAGGTGTCCACAGAGGACTGATAACTGTAAATTCATATAATTCATATCTCATGGTAAACTGAAGATGTTACAAATGTACAACAATCATCCACTTCACTGACTAAACTTTGCAGGTTAATCCCAACAGCCTCATTAGTCTTAATGACTGAGTTTATTAGTAAATATAGTAAATTTAAACTTAAAAATAAATTTATATTGATAAAAATCCTCATCTTAGGATACAGAAAACTGTAAGAGAACATTGTTCCCAACAATAATAAAAGCCAGATAATCTATAAAATCTCTGTTGGAGTCCAACAGAGACTTGAGGCAACAAAGTAACTAAATAAACTGAATTCCAAAGTGTGACACACCCCTCCAAGGGGCAACAGGACACACAAAAAGTTTCAACTTTAGTAGAGCATGGCTGAAATAGGTTGCTGTCATACAAAGGGGTAAAAAGAAATAAGCTAAAATTTTAACAGATTCTTAAAGGCCAAGTGTGGGCTAGCATATCAATTTAAAATAGTTAGGAGCCACAAGCACATGCACTTGCTAACTCTTTTCCATTGGCCTCCACCAGGTATTTCCAAGAAAAGACTGGGGGCAGGAGACAAGAGAGCCCTCTGGAGGGCATGGGTAGAAATGCTGGGAATGTCGCATATCCAAGGTCCATATACATGTGGCTTGCTCAAGACTGGAGCAGGACAAAGACAAAGGATCTGGACAACAGTTAGACAAAGTGAACTTCCCCTAGCCCCCAAATATGAGCCAAGCACCAAGTAACAAGCAACAATAGTCTGCTGCTGGAAAGTAGAGCAACATCATAGAGAAACACTCCACTCTGTGGCATAGGTATGCAAAGAAAGCTTAGGATGAAGCAGAGTGACACAAAAAACTCTCTAAGATAGAAGAAGAAGAAATAGAAGAGATACCCAGAAAAGCAAAAAACCAAAAACAAACCCCCCAAAAAACCCAACCTACTGTCAAGAGATAAAGCAATCAATAGAAACAGATTTAGAGACGACCCAGATATTGGGACTAAAATTAGGGCATTTTCAAATAACTATAATCAATATCTTAAAAGATCTAGTGGAAAAGGTGGACAACACATAAGGACAGACAGAGATTTCAGTAAAGAGGGAAAACAAATGGAAACATGATAAATCAAAACATATCAGATTAATGATCACAGATCAACCCATTTTATAATGCCACCATCACTCTGATACCATAACCAAATGAAAGGACCTCATTGCACAATGGTAGTATGTCTGACTCCAAAACCAAATGAAGATATTATAAGAAAAAAAACTACAGATCAACATACATATATACATATCTATGGTGGTGGGTATGTCACATATACACATGTGAAATAATATATCATGTAAAACCTAAAGCTATGAAACTTCTAGAAGAAAAGATAGGAGAAAATCTTTGTAATTATGAATTAGGCAAAGATATCTTAGATAAGATAGTAAGCATTTAAAAATTGATAACTGGAAGAGCACAGAGGGTTTTTAGGGTAGTAAAACTACTCTGTATGCTACAACAATGTTATATTCATGTCACTATACATTTGTCCAAACCCATTGAATATACAATGGTAAGAGTCAACACTAATGTAAACTATGGACCTTGGATGATTGTAATGTGTCAGTGTAGGTTCTCAATTGTAACAAACGTACCACCTTGCTGGGGGATGTTGATAATTGGGGAGTCTGTGTACGTGTGGGTCAGGGGGTAAATCTCGGTACTTTCCTCGCAATTTGCTGTTAACCTAAAACTACTCTGAAAAAACAAAGTCTTTAATGAGAAAAATTGATAAACTGCACTTAATTAAAATGAAAAGCTTTGCTCTTTGAATGACACTAATTAAGAAAAGGAAAAGACAAGTCACAGAGTGGGAGAAAACATTTGTAAAACACATATTTGATGATAGACTTTTATCCAGTATAAAGAACTCTCACAATTCAATAAGACAAAGGAGAGATATGGATGGAAAATCAGCCCACAAAAAAGTGTTCGACATAATTAGTCATCAGAGAAATTACAAAGTAAAACTATAATGAGAGACCACTACAAAACCTACTAGAATGGTTAAATAGCAATATCAAGTGTTGATAAAGACATGGAGCATCTGGAACCCTTATACACTGGTGTTGGGAATGCAAAATTGTACAGCTATTTTGGAAAACAGTCCATCAGTTTCTTGTGAAGTTAAATGAACACTTACCATATGACACAGCAATCCCACTCATAAGGGTCGGGGATTGCATATTTATGCAAGAGAAATAAAAACATGCCTACACAAAGATCTGTACATGAATGTTCATAGCAGCTTTATTTATAATTGCCCAAATTTGGAAATACTCCAAATGTCCATCACCAAGTAAATGGATAAACATATGGATAACAGAATACTACTGAGTAATAACAAGGAAAGAACCACTGATACATGGAACTACATGAATGAATCTCAAAAGTATTATGCCAAGTGAAAGAAGCAAGATACAAACTGCTACATACAGTTTGATTCCATTTACGTAACATTCTGAAAAAGTCAAAACCACAGTGACAGAAATCACACAGGGTGACGGAGGCCGGCTAAGGGGAAATGGGATTAAACTAGGAAGGTATAAAAAGGAAATGCTATATCTTGACAGCAGTGATGATATTATGAATAGATTTATCAAAATTCATCAAAATGTATACCTAAAACAGATGCATTTTACTTTATGTAATTTATCCCTCAATAGATCTGACTTTTTAAAAAAGTATAAATAAATAAATAAATATAAGTAAAATACCACTTTTATCAATCTCATATAGGAGTTCCATATAAAGTTGAGTTGAAAACAGGTTTCCACTGCCCAAAGAAACATCTATAAAAATGAAAGCAAACTAACAAAGTCACAATGAAAACATTCTTTCCTAGGAATATTTGGTTTTTAAAAGCACAGCAACTAGAAGCCATTCTATAAATTATTTCCATTTATAGAATGGAAATAATCCTATAGATTGAAATTCTGAAACTATAGCAGCAAAGTGAGAGATAACTTTTACAGCAATGGGCTTTCTCAGCTTCCTTAAATCAGAGGGTTTTGACTTTTTTGACTGTAATATACAGTACATATTTTACATTTTGGCTCAAAATACACATTCATCTATAGAAAGCTTCATGCATGATACACTCTGTTATTTTCTCCCCATTCTATTCTATCCCATTGTTATTTTTAAAAGATTGGTTGGAAAGTAAAGGATCTAGAATGGTCCCTAGCAGACTGTAACTAACAGTTTAGGGAACAGTAAGGCAAATAAAAGCTTATACTATTTAGATATCAGGTAGAAAGTGTAATATAATCCATCCATCTGTCCGTCCATCCATCCTATAAATATTTGCTGAGTATGTCTTATGTGCCAATGTCAAGAGCTAAACACTTAACAAGGAGCTGGATATATAATATAAAAAAAAAATAGACATGAGACTGATATTAAAATGCTATTTTTAAATATTTACATTAATAGTATATACTAGCATAATCTAGAAATAGGATTATTTTACTGTACTCGGTATATTTCCAATTGAATATACTTTAGGATTTAAAAGAAGGAAGAAGAAAGAAATTCTCAAACATATACATACACAGCCAGGACATTACATGCGCACAGTCAAGTTCTAAGGCAATATGCCAAACACAATGTATTTAGGCTATGAGGTGGCATAATTATGAATTATGAAAAATCCTCCATACTACTGATATACCTTTACATGCTTATATTGCCACATGTATCACTCTATAAAATATTATTTTATTTACAGGTTGGTCTCTCTGAATATAAGCTGTATATGGGCAAACATCTTTTTGTTTCTCTGCTTAGAGAGCATTTGGCATTCTGCCAATGTTTACTGAAATGAGCAGAAACCAACTTAAAGAAGTAAAAATAGTACCTAGGTATGTAGGTATATGCACCTAAAAGATTTATAAAGCTAAAGTTGTAGGGGAGAAATCACTCTTTCAATAAACCAAACACCTTCCACCCCCCAATAATCCACATAAAGCCTATAATGCAATAGGTGTTAAAAAAAAGCATGAAATTACCTTGAATTTTCATTGGCAACTTAAAACAATATAGAAAAAAGGTTTAATTTTACAATAAATATAAACTATTACCAACAATGAATTTTTACATGAATAAGAACAACACATGGTTAATACCTGAGGGAGCTGTTGTTGGGGTTTTTTAGGTCTTGATGAAGTTTTATCACCCATTCCTGATACTCTTGCTTTTGGATGGCAGTTGACTGTTTTAATTCATTCGACCATTTATTCTCTAAGTCCTAAGAGAGACAGTGAGTCAACTGGTTAAACTTTTTACAAAAAAATAAAAATAAATAAGTAAAAGAAAATGCAACTGCATAACTAAAAGTCATTGTATATAACTTACTTGCTGGGATTCAAAATGCTGAGAAGCCAGTGAATTTACATCTTGATCTGTCAGTGATTTTCCCAATTCTTGCATCACTTTATCCATTTCAATACCTTGTCTAAAACATAAATAGGCAAATCAGATATATTCATCAAACTTTCAAGGTATATGATCCTTCAGATTCATTGAACAATTAAAGTAGTCAAAAATCTAAGTTACTTTTCAATCATCATGGCTAATATTTAAAATCCTGGACTCCTTTTCACCTGAAAATTTCCTCAAAGAAGATACTCTACAATTCCAGCTGAAATATATTTTCTATTTGTATAGAAACTGAAGTGACTTAAACCTCTGAAAGTTAGTTATATCCAGAAGCTACCAGTTAGATTCTAAGAGTCAAATTATTATTGACAAGTCACAAAATTACCTTTACAGAAAAATGTAAAATACAGTCTGAAGATGTTATAGTCTTATTATCTTCTTCATTTATCCAAAGAAATAATGTGCAGAAATTAAAAATGGTTTTCCCTACAGGAAAAGCTAATCAATGATGTTAGAAGAACAGATAATGGTTATTTATGGGGGAGCAAGAGGTTGTGACTAAAATGACATGAGGGAAGCTTCTGCAGTGCTGGAAATATTGTATTTATTGATCTGGGTGATGGTTACATAGGTGTGCTTACTTTGTTAAAAAGAAAAAAACACCCACAGTTTGTTGGCCTTTCTGTATGTATCAATAAGTTCATATAAAAATTTCAAATTAAAAATTATGTTCTAATACAAATGTATGCAAAAAGTTTGTTCTAAAATATATTTCAAACAATCTGGGAAAGACCAAAACATAGATATAAACTAAAAGAATTTCCTTATCATTCCAGTTATGTAAATTACTCTTAAAAGTGAATTTATACTTATTTATAACAACTAATTAATATACTTCTATATATGATCAACAAATCTCACTCATACAAGGTATACATATATACATTTCTATATACACCTTCTGGTATTAAATAGTCAATATCATTTAATCCCCACTTAATTCTAACACAGGTAACCTCATTAACTTTTTAATAACTACTACAGGTCAGGTGACTTGTGCTTACAAGAATTTTATTTAGAAACAGAAATAACTGCTAAATATTTATAAATACAGATATAAAATATATTAATATTTTACATTACACGTGTTCCCTCTAGTGGATAAAAAGTATCATTACCATTTTTAAAAAAATATCTAGAATCTGGTTTGCTAAAAAAAGCAAATTTCTTAAGAAAAAAAAGACAAATAATGATTCAACAAATAAAATTTTATGAACATTTATTTCACTCTAAATGTGTCCAAAATACAAGTAGCTAATAATACAGTTAATGATACAACACAAATTTTCTATGATTAAAATTGAAGGAAATTTTATTATATTTCAGACAAAATACTAAATATAGACTGGCTCAGTATGTCAGGTGTGACAACTCTGGCAATTTTAATAGTACCTTGAAGACACTTAAACAAACAAGATCATTACAACTTTAGTATTAATGCTGTGCTGAAAAACTGTGTTTTAAAGCTGAAAAATGGCATGAAAATGAAAGGAGAAATAAGAAAATGTGTCACATCTGCTCATGGATTGGATGAATAAATTAAGCATCAAAATTTTGGGTGAACTTCCACAGACACAGTAAATTTTAACTTACCTTATGTCATACTGTTTACCTTTGCAATAAATATTACCTACCAGAGGAATATAGCTTATTTTTCTTTTTCAAGCTAATAGTTTGGACATATGAAAAATAATCTGTAACACTGTTTTTAAAATAGAAGAATTCAAATATTATTTATATGCTTAGAAAGAAAAAAACGCAAGGCTCCTTCAAGAAATTTGACCAAAGAACATTTCAAACAATAAAATAAACCAAAACAAACCCCTACTAAAAAACTATTCCATGATAGAAAGAAAAAAAGCATAAAGTACCAGTAAATGCAGATAATTAGTAAGTTAATTAAGCTTCCCAAAAGGTGAAGAGCCATGTGGAACAGGAATCTTCTTCTGATTTAGGAAAACAAACAAACAAAAAACCAAAAAAAACCCCCAATTATAAGCTATTGGTGTCCAGATATGGAGTTTTCTGGGAGGTATAGTGAGTAGGCAGCAAAGTATGCTGCAATATAGAGTAGTTCAATAGCTGAATGAAAGTATAGGTAGCTAAGATGCGAATTTATCAATATATCGAAATAGGCAGAATAAGTGCAGGCCCAGAAAACCTGAGAGCTAAGAACAGATTCAGAATGAATTGAAGGTTATATCTTTTGAAGGCCTAGTAGAAAAAAAATAAAAAAATAAAGTTCAACTGAAAGCAATTAATTAATATTAGGTAATCATATTTCTACATATTTAAAATCTAGTTCTGCATTGTTTTCTTCTTTTTAGAATACATTCACAATTTTATTGGCTACATAATAAAAAACTAGAAAAAAATCAAATATTTGTCTTCCCCAGGAACATAAGCTTCAACTCGTAATATTTACCTGGTGGCAACTACCCATACTGCAGATATACCATCTAGAAAGGAATAAACTTCCTCAATACAGTTGAGCAACAAACTCAAACCTATAAAGAGTGACAAAGATCTCAAAACATCATGTTCTTTTTGTTACAGAAACTGTTCTAATATTTTATAAGATATAAGAATAAATGGTCCAGAGGAATAGAATTGTTATGAAAACTTCCAATCTATGCAATATAATAAAAATGCCGTTTGGGACACAGAAGACAGTATATCCCCAGGAACAATTATTAAATCCATTTGTTTGTTTATTTTTTTATTTTAAATTTTCTTAACTATGACAACCCTCAAAAGAAAAGGTTATTCTCATCTTAACTACTCTTAATGTTTTCTAATGGGAAGCTAATAAGCTAATGAGAGCAAGGAGGAGCAAACCAGAACATTATTTTAAATGTACTCCTTTGAGACTATGAAATCAGTCATAAAAAACAAATGTGATCTGGTCCTATTACACTTTCACAAAGAAATTTTATATCAGCAATATTAAAAAAAATTATCTTAATGGTATGTATACCTAAAGTCTTAAATAAATGTTTTAAAGGTAATAAATGTTATTAGATTCTGCTAAATTAAAATCGATTATTTAGAAGGAAGAGTGTGTACTGCATTCATATTACGATTTATAGAATTATGAGGAAGCAGTATGCAAAGCCATTTATTATTTTAAAATAAATAATGCTAGAAGTTTTTTACATATTCTGAAGAAAAAATAAATCATAAAAGCATTGTTTGTATACTGTGTTAAGTAACCTATACCCAGTGAATTCAAATCTAATTAAAATTTCTAAGAACAATACTAGTGTTATTATTTTTTCCTAATGGACACAAGCTTACAAAATGAACTGAAAGAGACCATGGACTTAGAACGGGGCAATAAAGAGGCTCTGAATAGGGAGAAGTATGGTATAATGGTTAATAGCTTTAGAGTCAAACTTCTTGGTTTCAAATTCCAGCTTGCCCTTGGACAAGTTACTTAACTTATTTAAGCAAACATTTCCTCATCTATAAAATGGGGATAATAATAGTAGGGTTGTTGTAAAGATCAAATGAGATCGGATACCCAAAGCACTTTGTACAGTGCCAGAAACAAAGGAAACCTTCAACAGAGATAGTCTATTCCTCTTATTAGAAATAAGAATATATAAGGACATCATTTATTTAGGCAAATCACTTGAGAAATTCTATAAACCTATGAGGACCAGTTGAAGTTATATATTTAAACATACAAGAAACTTAATTTCTATAATTTAAGAATTTTTTTCTATTTTATCCTTTAATTTTATAAAAAATAAAAACAGGTCTGCAGGTCGTTATATTTGATGATGTAACATTTAATTATGATAATACAAGAAATTTGAAATACCTCTCTCGTAATTTTTTCAGTTCCACATCTCTTTCACCAATCAGTTCTGAGATGCTAACAAAGTAATTATGTTCTAAATTAAGGAGAGTTTCGGAGGCAGGAGAGTGGATTAGGTCGTGGTACACATCTGCAAAATCTTCATCCCAGCTGGGCTCTTCAGGTCTTGCATGCTCTAATGTGGTCTACAAGAGGAACACACAGACATTCTTAAATCATAACATAGTATTTTTATTTAACACACTACTAGGAAAGTATGTATATTACCATTCCAATTTTTGTACATCAGACAAGAAAAGAAAGACCTTCTATTTATATATGTGTGTAGATGTATACATGTGTATGTTATATACGATTGTCTGAATATAGAAAAAATATGAAGAGATATAAACTAAGTTGTTAATATGAGTTACCTGGCAGCAGGGATAAAAGGGCTACTAATGTGGAGGAAGGGATAGAAGTGTTCACAATATAAAAAAGGTATGTTATGATCCCACTTCTGTGAAATAACACCCACACACACAAAGGGATGATCAACAAAAGGCTATGGTGGTTATTTCAGGATGGTGGGATTTTTGATGACCTTTACTTTCTTTATATTCTAACATATTGCATGATAAAATAATTTGCATACATTAATTATATAATCATAAAAACTTTTCATTAATAAAAATATATCACTAAAAAAAGTCATATAGGTTATATATTTAGAAAATGTGGTTACCTATGTGGTTACCTGTACAGTGATGCAATGATCTTGAAAATTCAGTTCATGCATATCTGTATCAAGATTACATGTATATATTTTCTTATTTTGACCTTTTCTAGTTATACTTTTTTTTCAAATATAAGCATGCTCTTAAGTATATGAAAATGGTAGCTATCAAAATGACAAAGGGACTGAGAAAACACTGATAGACAAGAAAAACAGAAACACGGAGAGAGCCAAAATGAGGATGCCCTCAGCACACACAGATACATTCAGGGAGGAATAGATGCTCATTCCAGGGACAACCACCTCAACACACATCAGACAGACACAGTGCTTTTACAAGTGAGGAAACATGCTGAAAAGTCCTTTGTCAAAGGTCATACAATTAATGGCAAAAAGTGGAAATAAAACAAAGAATTTGATTTTTTTCCATTATTGATCTTCACAAACATACCTGTAAAAAAAAAGAACTATCTAAATTCTTCCCTTTTCTTATCAATGAAAATATTAAAAATTGTAATCTATGCTATAACTTGGAGTAATAAGTTACCCTAAAACAAATGAATACACCATAGAAACAGGTATCTTGAACTTGGCCAATCAACAGGTAAACTTTTCCACTTGTTCTCTTTCACATATACATCAATCAGTTGCCACATCAAGGAGACAGGAGTTTAAGATCGGCTGAATCTAGAACTAGGATTTCATCTACTCTATGTCTCTGAAACCCAAAGCTGCAGTCTGATAACTTCTCTGCATCTTTAGACCCGGCACTGCTCTAGGAATTATAACCAGCCCATGTGACTAGAAAACCAGCCCATTTTAACCTCTGTTTAAAATTCACTTCAGGCTCAGGCTGAAATTTTGTAGGAAGGAGCTCGTACAAGATCAGACGGATCTACTTGGCCACACATAACACCAGACATTTGGTAACTCCATTAACCAGATCATCTAACTGCAATAATTTGAAGCATCAATTTTAAACTCAGGCGAGGGCAAGCCTTATGAATAGGGAGAAGCTACCTGTATGAGAAGCACTAAACAGAGTGCTTGATCTAACTCCCATCATTCCTGCACGAGAGATGCTACTGGAAGGAGAACTGTGACAGCTGAGAGAAACGGGGCCTGGAGGAAGGGCCTGCAAAGAAGTGAAAACTATTCATTGTTCACTTCTATCTTTAGGCATAAAGCCTGGCTTCTTTGAGGTTCAAACCATTCAGCACCTCTTATCTTTCATGGCCAGCATTATCTAACAACCTACCTGTCTGTCATTTACCCTCATTCCTTTAAAGCTTTGGCACCAAGTTTATTCCTAATTTCATATCTTCATTAAGTTCTCCACTCCACCTCAGCCACCCATTCAGTATCCACACCAGGAATAGTGCAACCCTTTAAACATTCTAGGCTCTGACTATAACCTCCAACCAAGATTTCTCACTCCATATCTCCCATGTAATTGATTCTTTAACGTCATCAGGATCTCCACTCCATAAACTCTTCTACTTTCTAATTTTTTAGCAGCTATCAGCTACCACCTAGCTTAACTTCCTCCCCTATGTAGCTTACATTCCATGGTCCAGGATTCAAACACTGTCTTGTCAACATCCTCAACTCTCCTGACTAATGTTCTTTCTCTTACTCACCTAACAAAACCCTAACCTTATTCCTTTTCTCTATGTCTGCAATCAGGCAATCAGGCTGTAGAAAGCTGCAGCAGAAAAATCACGAAACTCCTAAGTTTATGAGGGCAGACTGGTACCATCAATCTGGTGCTTCAATGATGCCTGACAATTTTATAATTCCCTGCTCAGTTCTCCCCTTAAACATCCAACTATTTTATTACCCCTACCACATCTAAATAAAAGACCTGTCTTTCCTATTTCTCAAATAAATTTGAAGCAATCAGAACAGAATATTCTTAATTTCTTGCTACCAGTAAAATTTTCTGAATTTATAACTGTCTCTGTTTCCCTTCTGCTACAATGGAAGAAGTCTCTCTCTTCCCTGTTAAGGTTAATTCTCCATTTGAGCTCTGGATTCTATTCCTTCTAGTCCTCAACTCTACCATCTACCCTCTTAAAAAAAAAACCAAAAAATCCTCTGACCCTGTGTTCTCATTTAGCAAGTGCCCTATCTTTCTCCTCTATATAATCAAACTTCTTGAGTTATTTATATTCATTCTTCCTACTTCCACACTCCCACACATTCTTAAAGTCAATGAAATCTCGTTTTCACCACCACCAATCCACTGAAACTGATCTTGCCATAGGCAAGATTACTTGATAAACCCAATGGATATTTTTGAATATTTTCTTTTCATCTTATACTTGACAGCATCTTGGCATTCTATCACAGTTTAGCTGATGGTGTTATTCTTTCTTAGTAAATAAAATATTAGTATGTGTGTTACAATTAATGGCATCTTAGATTGTATAAAACAGGGCATATTATTTAAACAGAAAAATGATAATGTTATGTAACTATACAACAACAATAAAGATAAGTGAGAGGACAAAAGTAAACCCAAGTTTTAAATGAGCTACTACTGCTGGTTTAGGGTTGACAGATAAAATACAGGACATTTAGTTAAATTAGAATTTCAGATAAATAGCAAATACATTTTTAGTATAAATACATTCCATGTAATATGTTGGACATACTTATATTAAAAAATTATTCATTTATCTGAAATCCTAACTGGGTATCTTATATTTTTAATCACTAAATCTGGGGACCCTATGCTGGTTAAATATACAAAAGTAGCCTCTCATTTTACAAAGGTATTATATAAATAGAACTTTGTCTTATGTGCTCACCTTGATATAGGAAGGAAGCATAGAAGCAGCAACATACATTGGTATGTAGAGAAAAAATGATTGTATAACTGTTTCAATATTACCATAGCAATTCAAAAATCCTCATCAAAGTCTAGATATCGTTGAAATTTACAATCTGACCTATTTCCTTACCTCAGCATAAGCTCTGGCCCATGTACTTGCCAAATGATGTAAATCTACTTCTCCTGATTTCACAGCTTCCAGGGATGCCTCAGCATCTCTATCATAATCTTGGAGGGATTCTTCTTCTATAAACCGGCTCAGAGCTTCTTTTAAATCTGTAACAGGGACAGACAAAAAACATTTTAGCTGGTTGAACATTACAATGTGAAATTTTATTTTACTAAGCTTATACCCTTAATAGAATCTCCGACTAAAATAAAACCAGATTAGGGAACCATTTAACTAATTTCACAATAATTTTTCTTTACTATTACATATAATTGCATGGAAAAAGGTAAAAATTCTTAACTCTTATGTATAACCTTGATACTAATGAAATAATATTACTTTCTTAAGCCTGATACCTCAGTTTGAAGCTAAGAAGTAGGTATAAGCACATAAAGAAAAACCTACAGATTTTGAGGGTCTGAACATTACTGTATTTAAATAAAAAAGAATTTTCTATATAACTTTAAAGGGTAGATTGTTACATCCTTTGAATTTGGAAGAGAAGTTGAGTGAATAGCATATTAAAACTGATTTAACTCAAATGACCTATGATTTCAGTTTTATAGACATCACTTAGATACTGATACAATGGAAATAGCACTGGGAGGGAAGTCAGGACATCTGTGTTCTGTCCTTGGGTCTGTCACTATGTTTGTGACTTTAGACAGTGGTTCACAATCTTGAATGTGCATCAGAATCCCCTGGAGGCCTTGCTGAAACAGATTGAACAGACTGCTGCCTGCCACCCCATGTTTCTGATTCAGCAAGAATTGGGTGGGGCCTGAGAATCTTCATTTATAACAAGTTCCCAGGTGATGTTGTTGCTGCTGATTAGGGACCATATTTTGAGAACTACTGCCTTAGGTAAATAATTTAACCTCTTTATGTCCCAGTTTCCTTGTTTGTATGATATCATTATGCTATAAAGTTTCTAGGTTCCCTTATAGCTATAACCTTCTATGATCTAACATACTCTCAATTTTAAGTTTTTTCCTATTCTGTGAGATACAACACAGACCTTTCAAAATGGTTAAATACATATAACTTTATGGAATTAATTTAGGTAAGCAAAGACTATTCAAAGATTAGTACTCCTCCTTCTATTCTATGGCATCTCAGGGATTGATGACTAGATAATTAAAAGAGCAACCAATTTAGCAATATAATTCTATAATACCATTAGTGATGGCTGAAATGCCTTTTGAACCCACCCAACTAAATTCAAAGGTTAAGAGTTCTAATTCAGACTCTGTAACTAACTTTTCATTATAAAATCTAATTTTTATGCTGTTGCTTTATAAACAGGGTTATAGGAAAAAACAATAAACAAAAGTCTGGGGAATCTTTTTTATTCTTGGAAGCAGTTAAACAATCCATATTTTATGGCTGTTTCCAGTGCCTCTTAGGTTTATACTTTCTAATTAAAAACTTCTAATAATAGAGACTATAGGAAAATAATAAAGTGGTATTAATAAAAAAAAAATCAGTCCTCACCATTTTCTATAAAGCACGGTAAACCATGCAGCAGCATCAGGCGTCCATGCAAATGACTGGCATTCTCTTGAACAGGAAATTGGAGTGGCATTCTCAGTTCTAAACACTGATTTCCTACTTTGAATTTATACATAAATTCCCTCTCTCTGTTGCAGAATCTTTCTTTGTTTTTCTTCATACTCTTTGACAGGATTTCTACAAAACTAACAAAAAAAGGAATAAGTTATAAGTCCATTAAAAAACAAGATGTTTTGTTATTGCTGTACCACTTCTAAGAAAATGATCCACCACACAAAGATTTTATTTGTGTGACTCTGAGACAATTATTCTAGTTTTTCTCAAGTGTTTATCCCTGCATTTTCATCTTCATGATGAAAAAAAGTTGTTCCTTTTTTTTTAAATGAAAATACTATTTCTTTTAAACTTGATTTAAGATAAAACAATTACACTCTTAAAGTATTTGTATTCCCAGGCAGGGTTCTCGATAATAGGACAGGAACATGGAAAAGAGAGCAAAGAGGACTCTTAGGAAGAGAAACATAGGTGGGCAGATATAGAGCTTATGAAACAGTGGGAGAAAACAAAGTCGAAGAAATAGATCAGAGACAAAGCAGCAATCTTGGAGATCTTAGAGGTGTGATCATGAGATCTGTTTGGGGAGGGTGGTTAAGAAAGTGGTAGAAAGATTTCCATGTGGGAAGAAGATATACAGAAAATAAACAGAACAGAATGACCCCCACAAGGCAAACTCGACACAATACAGAGAGAAGAAAATCTAGTTAAAGGGAATGAGAATCAACATCAATTAAAGATTTATTTATTCACCGGCCTCCTAACTGGACTCCCTATTGCTAGGCTTTCCCCCATTACATCAGTTCTCACATTATTCTCTACACTGAAGTCACAGTAATCTTTCTTTAAAAAGCAATATGCTTATCTAATCATGTTGCTTATCTGCTTAAAACCTATGACATTCTATTGTTCTCAGTATAAAATGCAAACTCCAACACCCAGTTGACAAGGACCCTGCTAATATCTCCAGACTCTTGTTTTCAGCAACTGCACCTCTCCTTCTCAACACATCAATTTTATTTTCCAGCCATACTGAACTTCTGTCAATACCAAACCTCTCTTTCTACTTCCAACCTTTTTGAACACTTTTTCCTTTGCCTAGAACACTCTTACTGGTTTTAATTTCCTTGGATAACAACTAATCATTCTTCAGGTCTCAGTTTAGATAGTCCCCAGGAAAACTTTTCTAACTCCCTAAAACTGAATTGGGTCCCCAGTACTGATCTGAATCATGGTACCTATTATACTCTATTTTTTACTCTCATTAGAAAAACAGTCTACTTGAAGTGGGAGGAATTCTGTCTTGTATTCCATGTGCCAGGCAGGGAACATAATGGCAACAGCTAATAAATATTTGTTGAATTGTATGGTGTTTTTATTTTATGGTGCTCACTGGTGAAATAAAGAAGAGAACAAGCAATTATTCACATGGTTCTTTAAAAAGAGGTCACCTAAAATATAAAAATAACTCAGACAAAGAAATTTTTGAGGAAGGGGAAAGGCTGATGAGTTGAATTATCCAGATTATATTTTAAATTTGCATGTAGGCTTTACACAAAAATGTTAGCCTATTTATTACACCATAATGCAAAGAGATAGAGTACTTATATTTTACTCACGGAATTAATTGAATAACACGTATTAAATGTAAAGCAATGGACATTTGCACAACTCTAGAAAAGCACCTATTCCATGTAGGAAATGTCTATTCTATGATGCAGAAATTCGACTCCTAAGTATACATTCAAATACACACACACACACACGCACACGCACACACACATATGCATGTTTACTAAAATACACATAGAAGGATGGTCATAGAAGGCAGACCCAACAGCTCTGGTTTCAAATATTCGGCTCAACATTTAGACTTGTGTTTCAATAAATTGATATTTTCAAGTTCCTTCTCCCCCTAATCGTTTTTTTGTTTGTTTTGTTTTCGTTTTTGTTTTTTTGCTAATGATCTATTCTGAAGCTTGCCTCAGCTTTGGCAACCGTGAAATCACGGAAGGTTTCCCGTACAAAGAATGGGATTAGAGGAGGGCTGGAACGAACACACACAGCCGCAGAGCGGAGGCTCTGAGGCTCACATTAGGAACAAGGAAGGCAGCCTCCTGGGCTGAGAAGCTCCAGCTTAGGGAGGGAACGAGCCTCTCCATTAGGCGGTTTCAGTCTGAACGGGCTTCCTCACTCTTGGTTCGGGGCTCATCTCACCTAGTTCCGGAGCCCTGAGCTGTCCGCACACTCGGAACTGCCAGCGAGTTGGCTACACTGAACCTCCGCTGACCTACCGACTTGTTTTTACAGCCAGCAGATTCGCCACGGCAGATTCGTCCACACGTTTTTCTATTTTCTGGCACCCTGCAGAAAACTCCTCGGTCCACGCGCCCCTTTTTCCAGCCTGCTTCAATTTAATCATTTGAACAGTGCAAGAAAGTGTATTTCTACTCTTCTTGTGTATTTTGGAGACAGCGCAAAAGCCGGTGTTGTGACGAAAGTGCAGCAGTAAGCACAAACTCAGCTCTGGCGGACCGGATGCTGAAGAGCGAGGCCTTGGGCAGGGCGCACGCGCAACCGCAGGGATGGCTGGTAGTGATTGGAAGCCTGGCGGCGGAGGGCGGGGAGCGCAGGGGCCTGGTTTTGGGCGGGAATTGAAACTGCCACTACTGCCTGCAAGAACTTGAGAGCCGCAAATTTCCAGCCTTGAAGGGGGACCATGGTGCGACCTGTGAGGTGGGTAGTTCATGACACCCGGCAGGGTGGGAAGAAAAGCACATGAAGATGCTGTAGGCAAGGTCTACACAGGATCAACGGGAAAGGGCGGAGTAGGACAGGAGGGCAGCGATGCGGCGCGAGGGATGGGTGATTACCGGGGAAACTCGGGTCTCCAGTGAGGGCCGCCCATTGCTCAGAAGTATCCTAGCATCCTAGCTTTTTCCTTCTCTTTGCCTACTTTGCAGCTATTGCCGTTTCTTTTACCCATCCTATTCCAATATGACCTTGTTGCGTTAGCTTTTGAATAGCGCTTTACATTTCACCGAGCGCCTACTTATTGTTCATCCCTGTAGTTCTTTGACATAGAAAGAGCAGGTATTCCTGTTTTATCGATTTAAAACTCCTAGGCATAAAGGCCAAGGTACTTGAGTTGCACAGCTAATATACTCAAACCTAAATCATCTGATTCCAGATCCTCCATTTACTATTTGAAACTATTCCTTTACATTATCACAGTTGAGTGCCATGGAAGCCTAGGGTCGCTAGCCATTCATTTAGTGAAGTTACTGAATATACTTCTATACTGTACTAGGTGCAGGAGGTTACATTCCAGTGGGAGGTGAGGTTAGGGGGCCAAAAAACATTGAAATGTGGTAGAATGGGAAGGAGAAAAACCCTGTTTTAAATAGGGTAGTTACAATGTGCCTCTCTGAAGAGATAATATGCAGTGACATATGAATGACAAGAAGGAGCTAGCTAGACAAAAATATGGGGAAATCCAGGCAGAGGGAATGAGTGCCAAGGGAGGGACAGACCTATGCTGTAGCAAGTAGTGTAGAATGGAGTTTGGATTTTATTCTAAGACCAATGGGAAGTCAGTGGAGGGTTTTAAGTAGAGGAGAAAAATCTAATTTTGCTCTTATAAAGCTCACTGGCTGCTGTTGGAGAATCAGTGGGGGATGGGGTGATCAGAAGGGGAGCAGAAAAACGAGTTAGGAGGCTATTATACCATTGGATAGTGGTTTGGAGTAAGGGGTTATCAGTAGACATGGGCTGGAACAGATGAATTTGGGATATATTTTAGAGGTACTGCTGACAGAACTTGCTGATGAAGTGGTTGTAGAGGTAAGGGGGAAAAAATCAAGGATGATTCCACGATATTTTTGTTCTGAACTACTGAATGGATAATTTGTGTATTAACTGTGATGGAGACAACTAGGAAAAGGAACAGGTTCAGGAGGTGTAGGGTATCAAGATCTGTTTCAAACATATTAAATTTGAAATGGATTTGAAACATCCAAATAGCGAAGTCATAATCACTTTGTCTTGAACTGCGGTATTGTTAAAGCATGGTCTGCAGACCTCTGGGGGTCTCTGAAGGCTTCTTGGGAAGTCTGTGAGGTCAAAACTCTTTTCATAAAAATACTAAGACATGATTTGCTTTTTTTGATTTTAAATTTTTTTGTAGAGATGAGGTCTCACTATGTTGCCCAGGCTGGTCTTGAACTCCTGGGCTCAAACAATCTCCCTGCCTTGGCCTCCCAAAGTGCTGGGGTTATATACATGTGAGCCACCTCACCCAGCCCGAGACATGATTTGCTTTTTTCACTACTGTGTCATTTTTACTGTCATTTGCTGGCACCTCAGCACAAATGAAGGCAGTGGCACCAAACTGTACTAGTAGTCATTACATTCTTTACTACCACACTCTGAGAGAAAAAAAGAAAACTTCAGGTTCACTTAAGAATATGCTTGATAAAGCAGTAGGAATTATTACATTCATTATGGCTCAACCATTGAATATATTTCTTTCTTTTTAGTGAGCTTTTGATTTTAAAGGAGTATCCATATTTATTTAATTCAGCTCTCAAATTCTTTACCTCTGAAGAGCGGAAGAGTAACATGAGCACGTTTCTTTTTAACATTTTATGTGAGTAAATGGGAAGTACACATAAAGCACTTCTACATACTGAAGTATGATGGTTATCTCAAGGGAAAGCACTTGTGAAATTGAGTTGTGAGCTGA
>VBSM01003218.1:2372088-2395169 GCA_008086735.1 Cheirogaleus medius | reverse complement strand
GGGCAACAGAGTGAGACTCTGTCTCAAAAAAAAAAGAAGTGGTTAAAGGTGTGAGCAGGAGGCATAGGATCAGGAATGTAGAGATGGGCTCAATATGAAAGGTATTGCAAAGGTATCTCAAAGGTAGAATAACAGGAATTGGCGTCTAGGAAGGGTGGAGAAAAAGAAAGTCAGTGATGGCATCAAGGTTCCTAACCTGGCTGATTACAAAGATGAAAATGCTTATAACCAAGACAAATATGTGAGGAGGATCAGGTTTTTGCAGATAAGAGTAAGAATTTTGCTATAAGCAAATAGAGTTTGAGGGGCCAACCAGATATCCATGCAGACTTAGCTGACGTAAATTCAGGAAAGAGGAGAAGTAACCATTACATAAATAATAACTAAAGCTAATGGAATAGGCAAGATAGCCTGCAAAGAGAAGGGGGAGGAGTCTGAAAGAATACTGGCACTGAAAGCAGCAGTTCTCAGATTTTAGGAATCACCTCAAGAGCTTGTTAAAATGCGGATTCAAAGGCCTTACCTCCCAAAGAGTCTGATTCCACAGGACAGGTGTGGAGCCCAGAAATCTGCTCAATATATGTTCCTCTACTCAGGTGATTCCAAACCAGGTTGTCAGTCTGTGGATCTTACTTTGAGAAACACTGATTTAAGGGAGCATCAAAAAGGAGGAGCCAGTGAAAGAAGCATAATAGAGCATTCCCAATTTAAGGTTACTTAATACAAAAAATTCAATATAATCAAAATAACTCCTTGGTAGTTGAAGTGTCTTTTCCAGGGATAAAGATTGTAGCACTCCCAGAATGTCAATATCATTATTTGATGTATGCCTGTCAGAAAAATCAGTAAGCACTTCTGAAGTTATAAGTTATAGTTGTATTTAGCATGTTAGCCAAATTAATTTCTTTATTTTTAATAAAGAATTTAAAAGTTTGCTATATGTGGGAATGAATCACTTGCTTTGTTTGTTGGATTTATCTAATTCATGAGTTATGTTTCTAAAGGTATGATATATAAAAAGAATATTTTGCTATTTGCATTCCAACTTTAGATAATCTCTCTTGAACCGTTTCAAAAAAGTGCAGTTTATATGTGATCATGATTTGAATAATGACTTTGACTCCTCTGTTCTTAAAAGTAAATAGCCAAGGATTTGAATAGATATTTCTCCAAAGATGACATACAAATGGCCAACAAGCAATATGAAAAGATGCTCAACATCACTAATCATTAGAGAAATACAAATATCAAAACTACAGTGAGATATCACCTTACACCCATGAGGGTGGCTACTATCAAAACAAACAAACAAACCCAGAAAATAAGTGTTGGTGAAGATGAGGGAAAATTAGAACCCTTGTGCACTGTTTTGGGATTATAAAATAATGCAACTGCTATAGAAAACAGTATAGTGGTTCCTCAGAAAATTAAAAATAGAACAGGTTAAGCATCTCAAATTCGAAAATCTGAAATCCAAAATGGTCTAAAATCTGAAACTTTTAAGTGCTGACATGCTGCTAAAAGGAAATGTTCATTGGAGCATTTCAGATTTTGGATTTCCAAATTTGGTATGCTCGACCTGGTATAATGCAAATATTCCAAAATCCGAAAAAATCCAAAATCTGAAAACACTTCTGGTCCCTTACAGATAAGGGATACTTAACCTGTACCATATGATCCAGCAATCCCACTTCTGGGCATATATCCAAAACAATTGAAAGCAGAGTCTTGAACAGATATTTGCACACTTGTGTTCATAGCAGCACTATAATATAGCCAAGAAGTGGAAGCAACCCAAAAGTGACATTTCAGAGTTTTCTCCCTGCATTGGCTTGCCTTATGTAAGAAGAGAAATGATTATTTGTGACCTTTACTAGAGAAAGAGAAGAGAAAATTGCAGCAAAGATAGGCCATCTAAAGATTCCCCAAGTCTGTAAGTCAAGTGTTTGGGCCTTCTAGATTTTCCAGTATGGGATGCTGATGATCTGGGATTCTGGGAACTCCATCTCCTCACCTCTAGTTTTATTTAATTTGTTTTCTCAGTTGGACCTCATCTCTGGACAAGCTTGTTAATTAGCCAGCTCCTACCATTTATCTTTTTGAGGCAAGAAAAGAATCCTTAGGATTTCTAAGTCACTGAACACATGCAATACTAGAACTATGGGATACATAGAAAGTTTTGTCTTTACAGATTATATATTCTGAAATTCTGGAGAAACTTTCTCCACTACTTTCCCTCCCTGAACCTAGATTCTCTCAGGATTGCAGAAATAATTACTTGAATTTGCAAGCTACTATTTGTGACAGCCTTAATGTGATCTGCTGGCCTTTTATGACTATTCTGTACAGCACAGTAATCATTATATGAATATGTGAGTTGATTACTCTTATTTGTTTTTAAATTTTTATATGAAGAAGATCATGGAATAAGGAAATCACAATTTGAAGATCATAATGACATTGTTGATTTAGGTAGAGATCATCAATGGAAAGTTGATGAGGACCTTTATAATGGCAAATTCAGGCTGCTGTCAACTGAACCAACTATGAGTGGGACAACCACACATTATATCCTTTCTGATACAATATAATGTGAAGTATAGAGCATCACCTATGAGGTATATCCTTGCCCACCCCGCCCCCCAAAAAGTGAGCCCTAATCTAATCGAGCCTTGAGAACAGAATTCCAGCTCACAGAAAATGCAAGAATAAGTTAAATAACACCACGATGAAGAAAACAGACAAGTCCAGAATGTAGGACATTCTATAAGACAACTGACCTGGCTACTTTAGCAAGTCATAGGCTTGGAGGAAAAGGGAGAGGGTATTGCTCTGTATTAAAAGAGATTAAGATAGACTGGATAAAAGATGATACTTAGAAACTTGTGTTAATATTGTTAGATATGATAATGGCATTGCTGTGTAAGAAAATGTCCATGTTTTTTAAAGATGCATTTGGAAGTATGTAGGAGTATTATGATGGATTGGATTTATTTTAATATACTACAAGAAGAAAAGGGAAAAGAAGAAGGCTGGGGATGGTGGCTCACGCCTGTAATCCTAGCACTCTAGGAGGCCGAGGCAGGAGGATCACTTGAGCTCAGGAGTTTGAGACCAGCCTGAGCAAGAAAGAAAACAACAACAAAAAAGAGATAGATGAAACAAATGTAGCAAAATATTGATAATTGTTGAATCTGGATGGTGGTTTATTGCTATATACTGTTGTGTAGGTTTGAAATTTTTCATATGTATTTTAATTTTTATATAAAATATATTGTTTTAGATAGATAATATGTGGGGAAAATAGTGGTTATCTCTGAGTGATGAGGTTAGAGAGGGGATTTTCTTTTTCATATAGTTTATAGTTTTTGCAATAAGCATGTACTGTTTTTCATTTTATTGTATATTTTTTGCCTTAAGCATTTTCTGCAATAAGCATGTACGTAATATTAAAATTTTTAAAAAGTTTTATGTGAATATAGTACTATTTACACTTAGTTTTCAGGGTTTCTATTGTTTATAAGCCATATTGACACTTAATTTTCAGAATTTTTATTATTTATAAGCCATGGTTTTCTGATCCTAACCCCTCCAAAAATAGAGGGATCATTGGTTAGCTATTAGGTTAGGCCATGCTTTTTTCTAGAGCAGCTGCAGAACTTTCCATATTGGCTTTCCATACTGGCTTAAATCGTTCCAGGTAGTACAGAAAAGAGTTTGTGGGAAATAGAGGTATGTTCCAAATGAAACCAGATACAGGATTATCAGCTAAGATCGCTGTGGTATGATTAGTCTCGATTCTCAATTCCCAATGGGTCTCTCTTCCAGAATGTTGACGTTTATGTGATTAAGGGAACGTACACTGTTATTACCATAGATGTCATTGTTTTGAAAGACTGGCTATTGTCATACTCTTCCATTCTTTTTTCAAGAGTTACTGAATTAAACTGATAATAATCTGAAGGAAAGACTACTGAAAGGAAATTATAGTGATAGTAGTAATAGCAAACAATTATACTTTGCTTGCTATATGCCAGATATTATTCTAAATGCTTTATATATATATATATAAACTCATTAAATCTACACAATAAGCCTATGACATAGGTTTGTGGTTATCCCCATTTTCTAGGTTAGGAAACTGAGGAGCGATGAAGTTAGTGACCTGTCTGAGGTCACATGACATAAGTGGAGAAGCTAGGATTCAAACCCAGGCACCCACAATCTCAAGCACTGCAGCATTCTGCCTTGGGAAATGGTGCACAAAGGTGCACGAGAATCTGGTGCAAAATGGGATAAAGTTGAGGCTATAGAAGTCTCACTTTTTAGAACACAGATGAAGTATATAATCTTCTGTTTTAGGTGAAGATTCTGAGGATGATTCTGATTTTGGTGAGGGTGGAGATAATGATGAAGACTTCACTATGAGAAAAAGTAAAGTTAAAGAAATTAAAAGGAAAGAAGTGAAGATAAAATCCCTGATAGAACAGAAACAGAAGAAATCTAAATCCAAATGTAGTGCTTTGGGTAAGCTTGGTCCTAAACACTTACTTTTTTAAAGAAAATGTATTTGGTTTGTTTGCTGTATTTTTCTTACCTTATCCTTTGTTCTCTTTAACATCTTGCTAATGTTCATTTCTAGTTAAAATACATAAAAGAAAGCAAGGTAGGATTGGGGAAAAGAGAAAAGCAGACTAGAATACTGAGCCCCACCACCTAGGCTAGCACTTTACTATGTCATACTTTGCTTTAGTGCTCACAGCCACCCTCTGTGGTGTCCCCTGCATTTTATGCTGAGAAAACTGAGGCTTAGAGAGGTGAAATAATTTTTTTGGAAATCTTACCTCTAATAAGTGAAGGACTAGAATTGGAACCTGGGTTTGTCCATTCAGAGTCTGAGCTCTGTCCACTGGACCTCATTTTCTCCAGGCAATTAAACAGGGAAGTTTGTGTGATTCTAATTTCCTGTTTTTGTGCCTAACTTAGTCTGATTTGAGAGCTTTTTTGCTTCATGATTGGGACCCATTTTTGGCTTTTTATTATTTTTTCTCTAAAACAAATTCTGTTAGAAACTACTTTTACAATAAAACTTGGAATTTATGATAATTTGAACACAGAATACCTGTTTCTTGTGTAGAATATTTTTGAGTTTATATAATATGATAGATTATCGTAAAATAAATACTAATTAACTGAATTTGCTTATTGATACCCATTTTTATGTCTCAGTTTTTTAATGTATATGCTATTTGATACTAAAAGTTCTATTATTTAGACTTTCCGTTTATTAATGGGAGTTTTTCTCACCTTAAATAGTATGGTACTTAGTGCTTAATAAGCATTAAGTACTGACTGAGTCATATCAATATAATATACTCTACTGTATTCTGAATAAGGTTTTAATTAGAGTGTTTTCTTAAATTGAAAAATTAAATCAAATTCATCTGGTTTTCAGAAATTAGATTTTAAATGCAAGGGCTTTTAGAAATAACTGCATATTAGTTTCCTATTGCTGTTATAACAAATTACCACAAACTTAGTGTCTTAACACATACTTATTATTTTGCAGTTCTGAGGGTCAGAAGTTCAAAATGGTTTTCACTGGGCTAAAATCAAGCCGTCAGCAGGCTGTGCTCCTTTGTGGATGCAGTAGGGGAGAATCCACTCTCTTCCATTTTGCAGCTCCTAGAGGGTACCTGCATTTCTTGGCTCATGGCCCCTTCCATCTTCAAAGCGAGCAATGGCAGGGACTTTATCACTTCATGGCACGTGACTGATTCTCCGCTTCTCACATTTACTTACAAGGACCCTTGTGATTGCATTGGGCCCATCCAAATAATTCAAGATAATTTCCCATCTCAAGATTCTTAACTTAATTCCATCTGCAAAGTCCCTTTGCCATGTGAGGTAACACATTCACATGTTCTGAAAATTAGGATATAGACATCTTTGAAGGGCCATTGTTCTGCCTACCACAAGCTATAATATGAAAATGTCATTAACAATGTGAATGTATTTTACATTTAGGAGTTTAGACTTCACCAAGACACATGAACAATTAAAAATAAAATTTCAGTTTCCAAGTTGGAATTTACTATTTAAAACCTTTTCTATATACCTTAGAGCAAGTTACTTCACAAGGAAGATTAATTTATAATATCAGAAGTAAAATTTAACCACTAAGTAATAGGATTAAAGATGAGGAAAAATGGGTTATCTTTTAGTCCTACTAATAATGTATTGGGTAACCTTTGAGAGTCTAGCACATATCATATTTTTTCCCTTGATGCAGAAAATTTTGAGAGCTGTGCTGTCCAATATGGTAGCTCCTATCCACATGTGGCTATATTACATTAAAGTTAATTAAATAAAATTTAAAATAAGTTCCTCTGTTTTGCTAGCCACATTTCAAGTACACAGTAACTGTATGTGGGCAGGGGTTACCATATTGGACAGCACAAAGTACAGAACATTTCTATCATCACAGAAAGTTCTTTTGCACAGTGCTGATCTTGGGGATATATTTAGTGAAAATGTTCATATTCATATACATGTAGATACCCCTTAGGTATCTCAAAACAAGCATTATCTGAAAATGAATTTATGGGGGGAGGTAGTGTAGAGATACATAATGTGTGCCATCCGCACCACCTGGGGATTGGACTCGCTTGAGGCACGGGCATGTGGGGGAGAGGGGCAATGTATGTAACCCTGGCAATATTTGTACCCCCATTACAAGATGGAATTAAAAAAAAAAAAAAATTGAAAATAAATTTACATTCTACCTCTCCTCCTCCTTCATTCCTCCTCCTGACCTAAAAAAAGAAAAGAAAAACCAAAACCTACAACCTACTCCCATTCTTGTGTTCATTCTCTTAGGTAAATGGCACCATAAAGCAGTGTGGCCATGACAAGAACTTGCAAGTCATGGATTATTTCTTCATCTTCATCACTGCCTCCCTCCATCTAATTGCTAAAATATATCTAATGTGCTATTTTCCTTTCTCTTTTCCACCTTACTTAGTTCAGCCCCGCTCACCTCTCACCTGATTACTGTAATAGCCTTCTAAGTGGTCTACTTGCCCTACACTACCACCAGAAAGACGTTTTAAAATGCAAGTCATTCCTGAGAAAAATTAATACATGATTGTGACTAGCCAGACACTCCTTTATGTGGTCTGCAAAGCTCTTCAGAAGTGATCTGCACCCTGTCTATATCTCGCACCTATTCTACCTTTGAGACTCCCGTTCTAGCCATATTGAACCAGTACTGGTCCTAGAACTTGGTGCATTTTCCATCTTTACACGCTCTACTCCTTCTGCCTAGAATACTTCCCTCAGCTTATCTTTACTCTTCAGCCTTGACTTGGCTCAGATCATCCTCACCTCCCTCCCTGGTACTTCTAAACACATACACCCAGATTATTTCCCTTCCTACTGGACATATTTCTAGAGTCTGTCATATCCCTTATCTTACTGCATTATATACATCTCTTTATGTTCCTGTCCTTCCTACTAGAGTCCAGTGACTGGACCATAAAGTCCTTGGGAGCAAGATCCATGAATTAAACTCTTTGTAACCCTAGAGCTTAATATATTGTCTCACTGACACATACTGATGAGACACTATTGTGTAATGGTTACAAGTATGGACTTTGGAGGTAAAACTGGTTTCTAATTCCAGCTCAGACACTTACTAGCTATCACACTACAGGCAGATCGTTTCCTTATCTGACAGTGGGGATAGTAATATCTGTATCAGAGTTGTTGTAAAAGATTAAAGGTAACATGTGTGATATGCTTACCACACTACCCGGCATATAAATGCTCATAAAAGATGGCTATTCTTAGGCTCTCAATAAATGTTTGTTGATTTATTAATCAGTTTTCAAATTTGTGATATTGCCTTTTTAATTTTTATAAGATTGTGTAGCTTTATAATTTTTACATGTACATGCTAGATTTAAACTTTGTCTTCTATATGACAAACTTTTTTATGTATGTTTTTCAAATAAGTGACTTCAGTAGACTCTGCTCCAGCTGCTGTCAAATCAGAATCTCAGTCCTCACCCAAAAAGGTTTCTCTTGCTTCAGAAGCCACTAGAAAGCCATTACAAATATGCAGTCCTTCAGCTGAAAGCAAGAGACCTAAGTGGGTGCCACCAGGTATGGTATATTTATGATCAAGGGCAAGCGCTTAGAAAATTACCACTGGTAGATTTTTCCCTATGCTATATATGAACATTTTCCCATATTGTTACATACTCTTCAAAACCAAAGTTTCTGGTTGCTGCATCTAGTCATCTTTTATTTACCCATTCCATTATTATTAAATATCCAGGTCACTTATGATTTTTTTTGTGCTATAAATAAGCTTGCAATAAGCACAAACATCCCTATTTTAGAAATTTGTGGGCAAATTTCTGATTCATCTTCTTAGGATAAAATTTCTATTAGAAAAATTACAATGTCAAAGGGTATAAACATTTGAGATTCCTGACATATATATATATATATATTTCTGACAACAGATGTTTTGCTTAGGGCCTACTGACCACAGTCTGACTGAAGCCTCGGGGCCTGTATGTGGGAATCCCAGCATTTAACAAATGCCCTAGCAAACTCAACCTCTGGCTCTTACAAACTTGGCTTCTTTTTATTTTCTTTCACTCCACAGCCAAGTTTCACTGATCCTTCAAGAATTCTTTGACCTTCATCCTTCTTGACATTACTAACACCCTAGTCTGAGTCTCAACTATTGCTGCCTTCCTAACTAGTCCTGTACCTACTTTCCTTCTTCCAGCTGCCTGAACCCTCTACTTCAGTGAAATTGATACACCTTTTATCCCTCAAACCCATTGTATGTGTTCTTCTGTCAGGGCCTCTCTTTATCCAGTTTCGTCTGTTTGCTATATCTTTCTTCATGTGTCCCCTCTCCAGGTCCTTCAGATCTACTCTGGTTTTACTTAACTACTTTGAGTGGCTTTTCGGAGTGGCCCACAGTAGCCCACAGCTAAAGATGACTGGGTATTCACAGATAGATTTAGGCCCGATCTGTGAGGCTGCACGATGACTTATTTTATCTGAGTTTTCATTTCCTCACATGAACTATCAGAAACTGATAGAAGCTTTAAAGTCCTTTCTGGTTTAAAAATTCTAAGATTTTTAATAAGGACTTAAAAGTTTTTTGGAGAAGGAAAGAAGAGAAGATTAGTTCCTAAAATAATAGTGTCATATCATTCAAAGAGTATCCCTTTGTATATTTCTTCCAACAATATTAGTGAATCCCCAATGAAAGAAATTTAAAAGAAATGATAGGACTATAGAAATTAAAAAGCATAATCAAAAATAAAAAAGAAATAATGGAATGATGGATAAAGAATTAATGTCATGAAGCACAAAGTGCTTATAGATTCAGTGCATTAGAGAGTGAGGCAAGTGATGTAAGTGAGTTCATTGGGCCCATGTAATAGACTTGTGTGAGCCAGGGTTGTGTTAAACTTGGGAGCTCATGCCCCTTTTGAAGGGAGCAGCTGCCACTGAGCCCCATCTGATTGTTTCCATGTGGCATTATGGACCTTGTATTTCCAGATCTGATTTTTTTCAAGAGAAGCCAGAAATCCGGGTTTTAATATGAAATCTCCTAATTTCTTAAAACCTTGTGAACCAAGCAATATATCTGAGAGCTAATTTGGCCCTCAAGTTGCCAGTTTATTAACTGTCTTATACAAATATGAGAAGACTACCAAGACCCCAAAGGGAAAATGAGCCAGGGACATAAACATACCAGTGCCCCCAGGATATACAACTAGAAAATATGAGAAAAGTTTCAGTCTTACTGGTAATTATGAAAATGTAAATTAAAATAATAAAATACTATTTTATACCTCTCAAACTAGAAAACAATATAATCCAGTACCCTCTGGGTTATGGGGTAGCAGGTATAATTATTTCTTTAAAATGTATAATCCCTTTATAGTCCAGCAACTACAGTCATCATCAACTATGAACATTAATGTGGATAAATATTGAAATTTAATATTATATGGAAATAATTGCTACATTAGAGTGATGGTATAAATGAAACAAGTATAAATAAATAAAAGCAGTATTTGCCATTTGTAAAGTTATTTAATAATTGAAAAATAGACTATTTAAAGGAGTAATTATAAAAATTATAGGACTTTAAAAAATACATGAGTTTTTTTATTACTTTAGAAATTATAATTTTGTGTATTTCTTTATGCCTTTATAACCAGTGTTATTTGCTCCCAACTTTCCTATTTCAGCTTTCATGGTAAAGTTTTGGTGTCATTACATTGGCTAATGGGATGTTTGAAAATAGGCAATACTGTATTCTTTAGTACGGAAAGCTTTTTAGTACTTTCCGTTCTTTTGATCTATTATAGTTTCTTGCTTGATAGACCCTGGAAAGCAGAATAATGCTTAATTACTTTTTTTGCTTTTTGTGTTTTATAAATTAATCTTTGTTAAGAGATTTCTGGCATTATCAGCATCATGTCATATGTTTTCTTTCAGCGGCATCTGGAAGTAGCAGCAACAGCAGCCCACTGGCAGGAGTGTCCGTTAAGTCTCCAAATCAGAGTCTCCGTCTTGGCTTGTCCAGATTAGCACGAGTTAAACCTTTGCATCCAAGCGCCACTATCAGCTGAGTGTGGTAGCAGAGAAATGTTTGATTGAGAGAATCAGTTTTACAAGTGTGTTTATATTTGAGGAGGGTATTGTAATATAAAGGAATCCTTTAACATGTTATATAAATGATCTGTACCCATTTTGTGATTGTGCTCTCTGGAAAGCTATTCAAGACTTCAGTAAGAGATTTGTTAATGAGGATTATTTTCTTTTGCCATTTCCTCCTGAAGAGCTATTCTATTTTTCTGTCAATTTGACTTGGAGGAAGTCCACATCACATGCTGTTCTTTTCTGGTAATGTTATATTCCTTTCTAGTTCTGTCTGGTTTATGGCACCTTAACTTTAACCGTTCAGAGTTTTTCTGGCAAAAGGAAATGTCCCCATTTCTTTCAGGAGACATTTCTGAAATCTTATAAGCTACTTAAGCTATATTATAGTTTTATTGCAGAGATGTTTTGTATTTTAGCCAAATCCTTTTATAGTAAGAATTCAGAATTATTTTATACATTCAAATGGTTCTGTATTATGGCATATGTCTCCTACTTAAAAGTAGATGGTTATTCTATAATAAATAGAATTTAATATTATTTTATGAAATCTTTCTTCATTGTCAAAACCTTTAATAAAAGTGGAAAAGTTTTGAAATGCTCTTTTTCTTGATACCATTGCATCTACATTTGTCTCTGATTTTCTACATTTCATGATAAAATGAGAGCTCTGCAAAGAATGGTAGCCTTTTTGTTGTAAATATAAACAGGGGGAAGCTCTTTCTTAAGGTGATCACTTTTTGTTAAGCTTGTGCTCTGGACAGGAGCTGTCAAGTACTTAGTCACGCCTATCATGATGTTAGATAAAATAACTTTTCAGGAAGCTTGGCTCTGAATTTATTGTGAATAAAAATAGTAATGAATATTTTATATTTATAGTGAGAATTTCAACCAGCTCCTGATCACTTTTTAATAAAATTTTTCAAATCATGTTAACCATTAAAAAATGTATAATATTTAACTCAGTTCTTCTTGTTTTATAGAAATATCTATGTTAATGTGAATATGATTTAGAATTATGATTAAAGTGAGCATTTGCCTATTACTATTGCACATTTTTTCTTATGTAGTGTATATTTTTATACTGTCATATACCACCTCACCTACCCCACCAACCTCACTTTTTAAAACATAATTTTTCAGTTCCATAGTACTGAAGTATTCTGTATGGTGCAGTTTAACAGTGAACAGCAAGCGCCTTGTCTGTATTAGGTACTGATCTCATTGATTAATCAATCAAACACCAGCTTGATGAACCTGTTTTTGCCATGTTATTCATGTTAACAGTTTCCTTCTGTTTGAAAATTACCTCAAAGTATGTTAAAACTGGCCTGCCTGAAAGCACTAATACCTTCATGTTGCCAACCCAGTGTATTTTTCTCACCTCCTCTACACCCATCGTACCCTGATTAAAACATTTTATTTCCTTGGCTCATGTGACACCTTTCTTTTGTAATTTTCTCTCCACCTCTCTGCCTAGTCTTCATTATTTCGCAGCTTTCTAATCTTTTGTTTGACCTCCACGTACTTCTACCACAGTCTCATGTTCTGTGCAAGTTCCAGTGGTCGCTTATGTGACAGTGACTGCCAAATTAGGATCTTTAGCCCCTACTGCGCTCTTGACACAGACCTGTTGCTAGTCCATTGGCAATTTGATGTATTGAGTCACTAAATTCAACCTCTCCCCATTCCCCGACATATTCCCTCCTATGTTTTCTGTTAGTAAATAGCACCACCATCAATGCAGGTATTTTATTTATTTTTACTTACTGCATAAATCCCCACAGGGTAACTTGGGATTTAGTCTATTCTCTCGCCCTTCACATCAGTCTCCAAGCCCTATTCCATTTCCTAGATTTCTCAAAACTGCTCTCCCTTACTCTGAAACATCACATCACATGCCTACTTCTAACAGGCATCCTTGCCTTGATTCTTAACCTTCTCTGGCCTACTTTCCATACTGTTTTTGCCACAGGGAGTTTTCGAAAATAAAAACAGGATGAACACCTCTCTGCTTGCAATCCCCACACTTCACACCTTATCCTGTCTAGTTCACAAGCTACTCGTCACCTGGGGCGCCCCTCCCTGCTTCTTCAGCCTTGCCTCCTCTGCCCATGTGCACTTTTGACCCCTGCCCCACCACACCGAGGCCTGGCACCAGCAGTACCAAGCTCTCCTGTGGCTCTGGGCCTTCAGACCAGTGCTTATCTGCCTTCTTTACACGGCTGACTGCTACTTATCCATGAAGTCTCAAACACAACTCGGCTCTTTCAGAAAAGGAAGGTCACTCTTGTAGCCCTGGCTTGGGCGAGGCAAACACATTTCATGTAACCAAAATGTTTGTACCCCCATAATATCCTGAATTAAAAAAAAAACAAAACTTCAGTTTAATATTTGCTTTCTCCCTAAACCAGACTGTGTGCTCTTCAGGCCACGCTACTGTCATTCAATTATGAACTTTCCTTTTCATGCTTCCTAAAACCGGGCACAGAGTAAGCTCTCAGAAAATAAGCTGAAGAATAAATTCTATCCAGAACGTTGCTATGTGCTTCTGATAACCACGTGTTTTGTCTGAAGCCGGGAGAGCAGGGGCAATTGCACGTATCTGGTCTGGGTAACCAGCTTTAGTCTACGCTGGGATTTCATTCAGTTCTTGCCCCATACATACATACTTTAACGAACTGGGGCAAGAGAATGGGAGCAGGGGGAGGAGAGATGTGTTATTCAGGCTGATGTGAAAGGTGGTTTGGGCTGAAGCAAAACCTAAGCCCTTTGAGCTCCAGAGTCACAAAAAGGGCTGAAGTCGTTTCCATAGCGACGGAAGGAGGGTGTGGTCCTCGCTGCCCCGAGCAGGGGACCCCGAGCCTCCTGCAGCGGCGGGCAGAGGCCAGCCAGATGCAGCTCCTGCCACCCGCTCGCACCGGAGCACAGTAAGGGCGGGAGGCGTCGGAGCCGCTGGGCGGCCCCCTCTGGGGCCAGAAGCTTCTGAGGCCGCGGGGGAGGGGAATGAAAGACGCACGGAATGCAAAAGGGTAGACGCGGGAGTGGGTCGTCGCAGGAGAGGACGGGGCGAGGTGCGGGTGCGCAGAGAGGGAAAGGACAATTTTAAACCTTACTCTCAACAGCTGCATCCTCAGAACCCAACATCGGTATCCTTTTCCGTTAATAGACTGTTGCATCGCGGTTCCCGCTGAGTGCGGGATGGGGACAGAGGGCTTCGAGGGGGACTCATAAGACCTACCCCGAAACTGCTTCCAGCCCTGACCCCAGCCCCCCGGGACACGAGACTTTCCTCCTTCCTGCCTTTATCCTCTTCGCTGCGTGTTAGCTTGGGAGCCATAGTCGGTCGGTCCACGACCGCGTCCTTGCACTGCGAGGATCCGGCTGACAGTAAGCGGACCCGTGGCCACCCCGCCCCCCTGGGCGCCCCAGTGCCCAAGCCCAGCCCAACCCCTTGACACGCACCGGAGCAACACTTTCCTCTCAGGGTGGTACCTGCCCCCACTCTAGGGAAGTTCCTAAGATTAGCAAAGTGTTTCTTAAAAAGGAAACGAAGAATGCAAAATTTGTGGGTTTTTAAAGTCTCGTTAATTTGTGGCATTTGCTATGTTTGACATGTCCACCAGCCCATCGGAGCTTAAGAGAGGTGTGAACCCTTCTGACAAGTTTTGAAATAACTAACAGCGTCACCAATCTTAATTCAAGCTTCACAGCTCAGGCTTAAGTGGAGACTTGACAAAAGTAGGGACTGTTTAAATGGAGAAGTTCAAACTGTGGAAACAACAGATGGAAATGTCCTTCCTCATGCTTGAGGGATTTGGTCACCTGCATGTGGTTAGGTGTGTAACACCTAGGAGTTCTAAGGAATTCTTCAAACGTGGACTATGCCTAACTGGGTCTGTAATTTAAGCCTATTATTTATCTTACTCGTTTTAGTCCTTATCAGGAGGGTAGAGGTGAGCCTGAGGGGAATCTCAGTATGCCAGCCGCTGATTTTGCCTTCTCCAACTCCATGTTGCTGTCTGCAGCTTGGCTAGAGTGCTGCTTTCAAGCATGTGCAGGACCCAGTGCTGGCAGTTAGTGGTCTCATCTGACTCCAGACCCAACATGGGTGTGTTGAGATGGCTGAAAAGAGCAAATGCTGGTCTGCGATGCATTAATAGAAATACGATGAGCACATCGAGGAATGTAAAGGTCTCACTGCCTCACTTAGCAATGATTAGAACGAAATCTAGATTCTAGAAAACTGTGAACACTTTAAGAAAGATCATAAAAAACTAGAAAATAGAGAGAAAAAACCACAACAGAGGCTCTCCCTGCCATACCTTGATGCTCTATCATAGGTTTGGAGGAAAACCCACAGAATGCCTGGAGATGTGTAGGAGCAGGGGAGAGAAACAAACTTTTTCTACTCAAGTTTTGAACATTCAAAAACTCTTGAGTAAAAAAGAGGGTAGATTTGTTCTTTGGTGCTTTGCATAGGACAGCAAGGATCACTGGAGGATATTTTGCTCAATATAATTTATTCTTCCAACAAATATTTATCAGGTACCAACCATATGTAGATTAACAGCTGAGTGTGAAATGAGTTGCCTGAAAAACAATGCTCTCTGTCACACAGATATTCTAGCACAGATAGGGCAACCATGGTTGCCAGGGCTACTACAGAGAGGATTCCTGCCCTAGGTAGGAAAATGGTCTCTGAAACCTCTTCCAGTTCTTAAGAGTCGTGAGTCGGCGAACCCTCAAGCATTCCAAGGATATATGCAAAAGGGCTGAGGAGCTGTCTGTGGCAGAAATGAGTGTAACTTAAAATACAGTTAGAAGAGTTCGATTAATCAGTAATCTATAGTAAATAATAAGCTGCGTATATTTCAAAATAGAGAATAATTTGAATGTTATCCCAATTACCCTGATTTGATTATTATACATTGTATAAATGTATGAAAATATCACATGTACTCCAAAAGTATGTACATCTATTATGGATCAGTAAAAAAAAGAAATGAGTGGAACTTTTAAGTACATTAAATACATGACTCCTGTTCACAGAAATGCGAAGGGAATCCCTGCAAATCCTACACTGCCACACTTTCAGCCCCAAAAGCAGCCCCAAGGACATAAAGATCAAGCTACTGACAATTGCAGTCGAAATACTGAGATCATAACAGGTAAATCTCAAAAGACCTACTTCCTGTCCAGACACTGAAGTACTCTATACATAGATAATGCATATGTATAAAACACTGTGAAATGTAGCAAGGCTGGGACTACTTTTGTGGGTCTGTCTTGCCCTGCAGTCTTCCAACTCCTTGAAAACAAGGCTTCTGTTTTATCTATCTTCGAATCCCCCATGTTTAGCACAGTAGCTAGCACACGGTTGATGCTCTGAAACTTTTGATGAATTAATCTAAACTTGCTTAGATTTTTCTTCCTTCAGCAAATTTGCACCAAGAGTCTTCAATAGATAAGGCATTGTCCTCACCTCTATGAGAAAAACAAAAACAAAAACAAAACAAGCTCCTTATCTGTGTCCCTAAGAGACAATCAAATGAGACAAAAATATACACCTAAGATAATTAAGTAACACTAAAGCTGGTGACCAAGTGACAAAATGAACTCCTTAGACAAAACACTTTTGAATTCCAGAGAAAAGAGATTGATTTGGAGAGGTAGGGAAGCTCTGATCTACATGTAAGTTAGTGATGAGAATTTTTTCAATTTTAGAATCAGTTCTCAAAGGAACATTCACTGTAGCTCTGAGCTAAATTTATTTATTTCCAATCCTTCATGCAAAAAGATACAAACAAAATATAAAAAGCATTTTAGGCCAGGTTCAGTGGCTCAAGCATGTAATCCCAGCACTCTTGGAGGCTGAGGTGGGAGGATCACTTAAGCCCAGGAGTTTGGGACCAGCCTGAGCAAAAGCAAGACCCTGTCTCTACAAAAAATTAGAAAAATTAGCTGGGAGGCAAGAGGATCTCTTAAGCAGCCTAGGAACTTGAGGTTGCAGTGAGCTATGATGACACCACTGCACTCTAGCCCAGGCGACAGAATGAGACCCTGTCTCCAAAAAAAAAAAAAGGCATTTTAATTCTTTTCCGTATAGTCCACCACATATTTTGAAGGTAAAAAGTGGCATCTGCAAAGCTTTGAGTAGGGGTTGTTATTGTTAGAAGCCAGATTGAAAGCATCAAGAAAGAAAGACACAAAGTCTTTGATGATCACAGAATTATCCAAGGGGTGGCAATTATGGAATGAGTCGCAACATAATTTTTTTTCAGTCTGACAGTATTTTCATGGAATTAGAATTGAAGAAATTTAGAACCAGAAGGGACTTCAGAAGTCACCTGGTCTAATCTTGTCATTTTATAGACGAGGTAACTGAGCTCAGAGAGGACACTCACAGTCATGGCAGTATTTGTTGCACAGCACCAAGACTCGCTGCCAGCCTTCCTTAGCATTTTCTTCAGGGCTTCCGCCTTCTCTTTACCTGCAGAGCTGCCAGAACTGAACAGAGGAAAGCTTGCCACCTGTCTGGAGCGATGCACATTTATTATTATACTCTTCTACATCACTGTGAAGTGGATGAAGGGAGCACTTGATACTGAGTCTTGGAAGGAAAAATCTTTGTGTTCATTTCTCCCCTGTGTTGAGGTTTTACAAAGCCCACATCCAGTTGGCAGCCAGAACTCCACCTGTGCAGTCTCCCGAATCATTCCCAAGTTCATACTTCCCCTCTCTTCTCGCTGTCATTGCCTTGGTTGAGGTCCTCATCATCTCTTGCCTAGACTCCCAGAATGGCTTCCCGAGTTCCTCCAAACTGCGCTCTGTGGGACTGTGAGAGAGATGGCTCTAAAATACAAATCCGATCTTGTCAGCCCCGGCTTATCATAGCCAGGAAGGCTCCAAGACTCCAGGCTGGACTATGGTGACCCTTTACAATCTAACCCGACTCTCTGGCCCTCCACCAGCAATGTCCAAGGACTATGCTAGAAATTTCTGGAAATGGCAATGTTCTTTCATACTTTTGTTCTTTGTGCGGCCTCGTCCATCTGCTCTCGACTCTGTGGCTGCCCTGCTCACTCTTCAAGGGCAGTTCCACGGACTCAGGTGTGCAGGCTTCCTCATCTCTGCTAGCAGGGTTGTCACCACCTTGACATGTGCTCCCTGAGCTCTTTGCATGTGCCTCTGTTAATGCACTGATCACATGCATTGCTCTGGTCCATTTCCATGTGAGGGCAGAGACCATGTCAAGAAGTGAAACTATGATCATTAGCAGAGAAGCAACTATTACTAATATTTTTTGTTTGCTTTTACATAGGATTTTTTTCATATTGTGTGTGTGTAGTTTGTGTATGTGTGTGTATTAAAATTAATGTCCCCACTCACCTCCTTCAGCCCTAAATAATTACTTATTTTCATCTCTCACTTTATTTTTATTTTTTATTAGAGTAAAATATACATATATAATTTACAATCTTTATTATCTTTAAGTGTACAGATTAGTGACAATAAATATATTTATTTATTTATTTTCCTCCCTTCTTCTCCTCCTCCCCCTACCCATTCCCCAGAGTCTGATAACCATCAGTCTAGTCTCTATTTTCATGAGATCCACTTTTTTTTTAGCTCCCACATATATATAAGTGAGAACATGCAATATTAGTCTTTCTGTGCTTGGTTTATTTCACTTAACGTAATGGCCTCCAGTTCCATCCATGTTGCTGCAAATGACAGAATTTCATTCTTTTTATGGCTGAATAATATTCCATTGTGTGTATTACCACATTTTCTTATACATTCATCAGCTGATGGGCACTTAGATTGATTCCATATTTTGGCTATTGTGAATAGCCATGTTTTTAAATGACTGCATCATTCCCTAGAACGTGTGTGCCATATTTTTAAACTTCCCATTCTAGATGGACAAGTAAGTTCTGATTTTTCAATATTTATGCTGCAATAAATGTTAGCCTGACTTTTCTTCAATCTTCTGAATAATTTCAGAATTGTGGTGCCATCACCATTTATTGTATATAGTGTCTGGAAGAGCCTGCCAATGGAGTGATTTGCAAACACTTTTGTTTGGTCCCTGTTCTGTCACTATTTCCTGTGATTCTTGATCCCTTTAGCACTTGCTAGGGTGAGAGGCTGAAAAGGGACTTCCAAGGGACATAGAGCAGACGAAGTTTCATCAGTGCTCTGCCATGCGGCAAAGAGTGTAAGTGTCCCGAGAGCCCTCCAAGACGCACCTTTCACTTATATAAATCGCCGCTTTAACTACATTCCACAAATTTATGCAAGTTTTTCCCTCTTGCAGTGAGTTAATTATTCATAGAGCTGTGCTCTGAATGAAAGTGCAAACATGGCTGAATGAGGGAAAGTGTTTCTGCCCACTATCCACCTTTTCTTTTCTCTATAGCATTAAACTGTCCAAGTAGTCCAAGAATATGCCCGTATTGTGAGGGAACACTGTGACTGTGGTGAGACAATGAGGTTTACTTTGCAGTTAGCTAAGGGAAATGGGTCTTTTCTTGGCGTCTTGAACAGCTAATACCTGGTTATCTCCTCCTCCTTCCCTGGCTCCTGTGTCTCCTTCTGGCCTCCTGGCCTCATCTGACCACCAGAAAGGAAGCAAGGGAAAAGCAGGGATCTTGCTCTGCTGCCTTCTTTTCTTCGAGCCTGCCCTGCTTTCTTCTGTCCCTGGGCATGTGGTCCATTACTTACGTGTGGCTCCTACTGCCCATGTGTTTCCCCTCTCCCTCCTGCAGGACTCAAATGGATGCCAAGAAGCCAAGGAAACGCATTTTGACTTCCTTCCCGATTTTGAAAGCAAGAAAGAAACAGAATTTCACCTCTGTAAAGGTAAAAGATCCTTGAATTTCTGCTGGGGAAGAGAGGTGTCATCGTGAAGACTTGGGGAGCCAGGACCCAGTGGCGATGCTTGTGCCCCAGGCAGCTTTGAGGACAGCAGGAGGGGAGAGGTGTGGAGGGCCACACTGGTCGGCAGAGCCAAATCTTGGTGGGGTTGGAGGGAAAAGCAGCTGGAGGGCAAGGCCTTAATCCAACAGGTGACTTGTGTTCAGGTAGCCCTTGGTGAGTAAATTCACAGTATCTCTTATTCCGCTCTGTGTGTTCGGGACCACACCAGAAACATCCCGGAATAGTTGTGAGTAAGTTCTGAATTCAAAAACATTTCCAGAAAAGGTCTGTTGTTGTGGTGGTTTTTTCTAACACAGACATGGTGTCTCTTTTTATTCTGCCTCAAAAACTAGTGGAACACCAGAGCTCTGGAGGTAAGCGTGTGATACAATGCCTTTGAGATTACCATCTGTGGGATCAACTTCTAAAGCGGGTGTATTTTTCAGTCTAGCACTACTCAGTTTGAGTAGTGTTTGGGATCAGATTGTTTGGGATCTTTGTTCTAAAAGTTTTGCAGCAAAAAATTCCCGAAGCATTCAGGTTTGACTTTCTGAATCCTGCCTGCATCACTGATCGAGAGAGCCAAATTCCACAGCCTACCTGAGGCCTAATAAAAATCTCCTTCCACAGACCCCACACCACCTGCTGAAAATTATGGCTCTAGGTCACCTCCTCCAAGCAGTCTTCCTGATTTAACACTAGCTTTCTCCCCCTTGGGATTATATCTCATGAAAATGGATCCTAATGCAAAGTTTGTTGTCCTACCCCCGACCCCGACCCTGCCATTACCACATACAACAGCAAGAAAAAACTCATTTTGCCATTCATAGCTGCAAATGTTATTACTGCCTAAAAAATATATCATTTTTCTTTTTTTCTGACTACAAAGACCCAAAAGAGGTAAAACATATTTCTCTTGATAAAATAAAAATTACTATAAAATATTTGAAAGGGTAAATCTACAGCAAAACATGATAATATAATAAAGATAGCATTCTGTTAATTCAAATTTAAAATATTATGCAAACAGAATGGTCTAGGTCATGATTTTACTTTACCAAAACCATCATGAGTTTTGCAACTTGCATTTTTTTTTTTAGCTGCCTGTGCTCACATTTATTGAGTGCTGAGATGACTCTCACATGAACCTCAGAGGCAAGTGTTATCTTTGTCCCCATTTGACAGGCGAGGAAACCGATACACAAGCAAGGTTAGCTATCTCATGCTCTTAAAGCTGGTGAGCAGAGGATGGAATTTAAACCCATATTCTTTTTTTTTTCTTTTCAAAATATTATGGGGATACAAATGTTAAAGTTACATATATTGCTCTTGCCCCGCCTCCCCCTTTGAGTCAGAGCTTCAAGTGTGACCATCCCTCAGACGGTGCACATCACACTCATTATGTATGTATATACCCGTCCCCTCCTCCCCCCTCCCGCCTGTCCTACACCCGATAAATGTTATTCCTATATGTCCACTTAGGTGTTGATCAGTGAAACCAACTTGCTGTAAACCCATATTCTTAACTGGTCTGTTCCATGCCTCTCTGCTGAGCAATGCCAACTCTGTTAAATGTTGTCCCATAAATTCCTTATACATTTAAGTTAATTTTAAGGAAAGCAAACTCTGCTGCAGTTACGATGGCAGAAATTATCAAAAATAAAATTAAAAAACTTTCAAGATTATTTCCTTTGTGTTGTATTTTACAACATAAATAACTACTGGCAAGTTTACAGTGTCATTTTAAACTGGCATTTAGATGTATAACTATTATCTTTATATTGCTCATTATTCTAATGGGCCTTAAATAAATGTCTTTTCATCATCTGTTGGTTTCCTTCATACACTGTTCATTCAATTGAATTTAACAGGTTTAAGTAAGGAAATGCAAACAAGTCAACTATCCTCTGGACATACAATCTTGGGTTTCAGTGGGCAGTTATGATATTCATTGGAGGATGAAAAGGAATTATATGAATTATAATCCCTTCAAACCTAAAAAAATTCTGAAGGTGAGACTGCTATGGATGTCAGCATATCAGCTGCCCCACGCAGATGTGGGAAAACATTGAAAATATTTCAGTAAATTAATAATTATTTTTACTTTTATAGTATTTAATATTATAAATTATAAATATTTTAATATTTTAAATATAGACTTGGTAATATTTCAGCCAAGAGAGTTTTAAAATGCGATTTTTTAAAATTGATTTTACTTACCACAACAGTATGGTCCTCTATTAAGATGAGCTTTTTCTCACAATGCCCCCATTCATTTGGCCATCGTAATCCGCTGCTGAGAGAGGCCTTTGTCTGACGCCTGTGGAGGTTTCCCATCCTTTGGTTTAGCTGGCAAGGATCAAAGGACTCTCAGTGCCCTCCAGGCACTTCAGGAACATGCTGTATTGTAGTTTATCCTAACTGCCGGCAGGAGGAGCGCAACCCCCTGGACCTCAGTCATCTCAACTAGTAAGCTGCAAGACCTTTGGCTTTTCTGGGTCTCAAGGAGCTAGTAGCAGAGCTCCAGGGCTGCAGGTTAGGCCACGCCAGGAGCAGAACTGGGAGACAGTCTCGGCGAAGGAAGCTCTGTTAATTTAGGATATTACTTTACAATCTCCCTGACAGTTAACGGGTAGGTGCTACAAAGTACATCCAGAACTGTGCTAAAAACACATTTTATGTTTCTAGCACTAGAAGCGCGGGTAGTTTTTCTCTGTTAATTTCTTAAATCCTATAAATCATTCAATTACTGAATACCACTTCCTTAGACAGGCCTTCCCTCCCCACCCTTTCCTACTGCGTATCTGTTTGCTCACTGGTTTTTCTCCCTCCACAGCTGCGCTGTCCAGTGTGGTAGCCACCAGCCACATGAGGCTGTGGAGCCCTTAGCATGTGTCCACCTGGCAGTGTGCTGTGTCAGATACACACCAGATTCCACAGACTTGGTGTGGAAAAATTAATGTAAATTAACTTATTCATGATTTTTTTTACAATTGAGAGAATTTTATCATATGCCAATTAATACCTCAATAAAGCCATGAAAATAATTTTATATTCATTACATGTTAAAAGAGTATTCTGAATATAATATGTTAAATAAAATCTATAAATAAAATTAATTTCACCTGTTTCTTTTTACCTTTTTCATGTAGCTACTAGAAAATTTAAAATTACACACGTGGCTCATATTATATTTTTGTTGGACAGAGCTGCTCTCGAATGGATGCTCCCTAATGGCAAGGTATTCTTGGACTGGTTTGGAATGTGAATTCCCAGAACCTAGAACAGTGCCTGGCACAGACCTGCATTTGATGTGTACTTGTAGAATAAAAATCAGAGGAGTTCATTCATTTTTTCCCTCTACGCATACAAGTCATTAAATATGAAATGTCCGATTTTGCATCAAAAGTGTAGTTTATTATATCTCAAACAAAAAGCAGTACAGTTAATCAAAG
>VBSM01003218.1:2351017-2361387 GCA_008086735.1 Cheirogaleus medius | reverse complement strand
TCCTTTAGCTCTTATTGTGTGGGGGCCGGGGTGGGGGTGGGGGCAGGGGCGGGGTGAGGGCAGGACATATACTCCCTTGTGGCCGTTGGGTAAACCCTACAGTGCTTTTGCCGGGGGAGGGAGCCTGTGCATTTCAGGGGTCAGGGCCTGGCATGAATAGGGACGGGGAAGACAGAGTGCCAGGGAGAGGACCCTGATGTGGAATGAGGACTGGGGATTCCACCCTTCTGTGGGCCTCTTTCCTCCACCTGACATGGAGGGTACATGGTCGGATCATTGCAATTCATAATGGGAATGGGCTTCTGCCAAATAGGGTTTGTGAGGCCCTTCCTTCCTAATATGAACCACCCTTTCATCAGCTCCCCAGCACCTGAAAGTCTTCCTCGAGTAGCAATTCATTTATTTGAAACAACACACTTCCTTTTCTAAGCATGTTCTTTGAAAATGCAGTTGCCTTTGAGACGGGGGTATAGGCAGGGCAGATCCTCTTGTGTGAACTAGCTGGTTAGGGGGGCACTTCCAAAAAGAGGTGCCAGGGAGCAGGAGAGCACTGGTCCCCGGTGGGAATGAAAGCCACTAGGAGTGGGAATGAGGCCACACTGGGGAAACGGTGGACTTGCAACGGGGGGCGTCGGGGGACCTGCACAGGGGGCTGAAGTCAAAGCTCAGCTGCCTCCCAGGGCAGCTTAGAGTTGTCTCAAATCTCTCAGGACAAGAACTAGGGCTTCCTGCTCCCTCCCTCCCTCCCTTCCTTCTTCCTTTTCTTCACTTCTTTCCTTCTTCCCTTTGGCTAATGTGAGATTCCACGTTAGTCTTCAGAATCTCAGGATAAGACCCAGGTCTTTCATCAAAGAGTCTTACGGTCCAACAGAAAAAGACAGGTGTGAAACAATTTGGTCCAGCAGACCACGGCAGGTGTGCAACAGGGGCAAGTACCCAGCATGGGCTAAACTGCATACTTCACACGGATTCCTTAATTTTTACCCAATCTCCTTTTTCTGTCCCAGGATCCCACCCAGGGGGCCACGTTACATTTAGTCGTCCTGTCTCCTTAGGCTCCTCTTAGGTGTTTCTCAGTTTCTCAGACTTTCCTTGTTTTTAACGACTTTGACAGTTTAGAGGAGTCCTGGTCAGGTATACTGTAGGACACTTCTCTGTTGGAATTTACCTTTTTTCTCACAATTAGATTGGGTTTATAGGTTTAGGGAGGAAGACCACTGAAGTGAAGGGCCATTCTTATCACATCATGTCCAGGGGCCCTACTAGCAACATGACTTATCACTGTTGATGTTCACCGTGATCACCTGGCTGAGGTGTTCGTCTGCTTTCCCTTCTGTAAAGCCACTCTTTCCCCCTTCCCACGCTGTGAGTTTTGGAAACCAGTCACTATGCATAGCCCACACTCAAGCAGTGGGGATTTATGTTCCCCCTCCTCTAGGGTGGAGTGTTTATGTAACTTATTAGGAATCCTTCTACATGGGAGATTTGTCTCTTCTCCCCCATTTGTTACTTTATTAAATCACTTACTTAGATCAGTTTGGACTCATGGATATTTGTTTTTTACTTTGAGTTATAATCCAACACTACTGTTATTTATTTTGTTGCTCAAATTGTTCCAGCTTTGGCCACTGGGGGCTCCTGTGCCCCTTTGACATGCTTGCATCAGTGGAGGTTTTTTGTTTTGCTTTGTTTTTTAGCACTTCCTTATTTTCTGTGACTACAGGATGCTCCAGGCTTGTCTTGTATATTTCCTGCCCCAGTCTTAGAATCAGCCATTTCTTCAAGGAGCCCTGGTTCCTCTTACTGGAGAATGGTATTAGAAACCAAGATTTGGGTGCTAGGTATGCTTGTTGCTATTGGGGTGTTATTTCTTTTTGGATTTCTCTTTTTTAGCTAACAGAGCCAAGAAATGTGTGTGTCCACGCATATGCGTGTGCATGCTAACTCACATACATACACATACTTACAAGTATTTATGTATGTAGTCATCTGCAGATACAGATATTAAGTTAAACATGAGTTCTTATGTCTCCAACTCTAATCCGTTATCACATGATAGAAATGTTGATTTGACCTTGATGATCTATAAATTTACACTTCAACAGTGGTGCCCATCATCTACCATCCGTTCAGTCAACTGTTCAATTCTGGTGTACATGTATGGCAGGATCAGAATTGTTAACCCCTCAGAAGTTTTGTTTGGTTTTATTCTTTCCTTGGATTAAGCATTCTCAGCTCCTTTAGCCATTTTAGGCCCCACACCATCTTGCTCATCCTCCGTCAGTTCTGAGTCTGGATTTTCTGTTTCATGGGAAATGAGCAAAGATCATTGTCTCCTTTTTTGCAAATGAGGAAAATGAACTCTAGCAAACATTTACTCTGAGCATATGCAAGGCACTGGTTTGAGCACTTTATATATACAACTCATTTAATCTCCACAACAACCCTATGAGCTTGGTACTGATATTGTCCCCATATTACATGAGGAAAGGCTAATAACTTGCTCAAATTCAAACAATTAATGAACAGTGGAGCTTGGATTCAAAATAAAAGAGTATGACTTCAGAGTCCACACCCAGGAACATTATTTTATGTTGCATTGCTGCTAAAAGATATCTTTCTGAAATACTACTTTGTGCATCTAACTACCAGCCACATAAGCCAACAGTGGTTCCCTGTTGCCCACAGCATAAAGACCTAGTATCTTAGCCTAGCTTTCAGTGCTCTCCACAATCCACAGTCAACCCTCTGCTTCAGTTTAACCTGCATAAGCAGTGCGGCCCCCTGGAGCATGCTCGGATACTGTGGTTTCACCTAATCGGCATGCTCTACCTGTCTCTCAAAGCCCAGACCAAGACCCACCCAGTCCAAACAGCACACCCCACCCCCACCTCCTTGGCTGATTACATTCACAGTGGTCTCCTCTTTGTTGACACTCACTGTCCATGTGCTTAGTTTGATATTTAGTCTGGGTTATATTTGTTAAGGTGCTTGTCATTTATCTGCATAATCTCCCTGCCACATCCTCTGTGCCAGTTTGTGTTAATGGTGATGCTTATGACTCTTAATCCCCATAAACCTACCTGATGGGAAGTTGAGACTCAGTGAGATTTGTGATTGCAGTATTTGCTCAGATAGCTTCATTATCCATTTGAGACAGCCAAATCCTGCTGAAAGCACACGTTAGCAAATTAACTAGCATGGTCTGAGACCATAACCCATGCTCTGTGCAGTCCCCTCCGCCTCAGACCACCTCCCTATTCCAGGAGGTCAAGATGATGCTTCTAAATAGTTCCCATCACTACATCTATAGGAAGGACTTAGCTGGGCTGGATGAGATTAAGTTAGAGTGTTAGACCCAGCTGTTATTTCAGTGGGGCAAAATTTTACACAGGTGGGTCTGGCCCCAGCTGTGTCTCTGCTTTGGAAAATGTCCTTTGGTTCCGTAGGGGAGATCTGAAGGAAGGAAAACCCCTGGGTTCTGCTTCAAAGAGCAGAACTTCGATTCAAGTTGTAGCCTGTTGTTTGCAAAACTTTAGTCATTTCAGTATAACCTACATGATTTTTGCCATAACAACATAGGACTCACATTCTATTTTATTTTTTTTACTTAAATTTTAATCTCTTCCTAAATAATAATAGTCACAAAATTACAGGTTCATTAGAACCTGTATAGTTGCAGTTTTTCAAATAGATATTAACATAAACGCATAACCATTAGATAACTGTTCATCTGTATTCTGCACGCAGTGGGTCGCGTTTCTCCGCGGTGCGCTTACCACCCTTCGAAACACACTGTGCTAGTGGTTTGGTCTTCTCTTCCCCATCCCTTTTTAGATGTTATGTCTCTTCTGATCAGGTCGCTGGTGCTCTGCTGGGTTCCACTGTGGCACCTTTGGAGCCATATTGAAGGAAAGAGAGTTCTGGGCAAGGCTACAGGCATTTCTTTTCTAAAGAATGAGAGCAGCTCAGCTTTTATTCCTTCCTGTATCCAGGGATTTTAGTTAAGATTTTGTTTGAAGAAAGGGTTATATTGATTTTTTTAAAAGTGTGAAAACTACAGGACAAGTCAGTCTGGCATTAACACTTCTGGAAAGATCATTTGTTTGGGTTGCCATCCATTCATACATTCATTGAGTATTTCTTGGAACTTCTCTTAGCTCTTCTAACTTAGGGGTCAGGAGAGCTGGCTTCAAGTGTATCTTGTTTATTGTAATGAAACAAAATGAATTTCCAGGTGGCTTGGGATGAAGCCATGACAAGCACTATTCCAATTCTCTGCCACTTGATCCAGGTTGAGAGTAAGCCTTTGATTCAGGTCCAGAAGCCGCCTTCCAATTCCAGGAACTCCAGAATGACCAGATTCTTGCATAAGGTAGGAAGTAATGGTTAATGCCTTTTCTCTAGCCTTGAGAATGAGGGCAGGTGGGTGGCCAGGGTAGTTTTTAACAGGCATTTTAGGTCAACTCAACATAATGTGATCAGAGCACTCTATCCACATCACCACGCTTCAACTCCACACAGTTTTAAATGTTGCTATTTACTGATAGTCAGATTACCTGTCTCCCAGTCGATCAATCAATCAATGCAGGAGGGCAGGATCCCAGTAAGTAGGTCAAGTCAATAATGTAGCCATAGAGGAAACAGGAGCTTATGTGGCACCGAGGAAGGTTTGCACTGTATAGCAGAAAGTCCCCGCGTTAGGGTGGTAAGATATTGGAATGATGATAATGATGGCTAGCACGTATGGAATACTCCACATTGCTTGACTCATTTACCTCACAAAAGCCTTATGAGGTAGGTCCCATTGTTGTCCCCATGGTAGTGATGAAATAGTTGAGGCTTAGGGAGTCAGTGTGACCTGCCAGAGGTCTCCCCGTAGTAAGTGGTGGAGCAGGATTCAAACCCAGAGCCCGTGTGCTTGATTACTCTGCTGCCCTGAAATCTGCTTTTCTCTCCAGTAACTTAAGAATAGGTTTAGGACCAGATTTGGGTTAGGCTCAACCTTGCTGTGGGAAAGAGGCTAGAAGGAATGACCCCGAAGACATTTTCTTGCCTGAGGCTTCTGTAACTTACCCAGCTTCTCCTTCTGTAGAACACGAACACCAGCGTTACTTCACTCCCCTTTGTGGACACCAAGGAGGAGAAGAATATGGTCAACTTCCCAAGCATTAGCAACAAAATCCTGCTGAAGCCACCTCTGCTGTATCAGGTGAGTACAGGGCAGCGGATATGCTCTTGAGCACGCAGGTGAAAGACCTGGTTTTAGTCCAAAACCAAGTTCAGAAAGGCCCAGGACAGTGGGGAAATGCACCACGTCAGCTTAAGAGTTGAGTTCTAGTCCTGATCTCACTTTTTACAAGAAATATAAACTTAGGCAAGTAAGTCACTGACCTCCTCTTATCTACAAAATGGGCTCTCTGTAGGGTTGTCGCAAGGATTCACTGAGGAAAGGAAAAATGAAGTTCTGGTGTATAAATGGTGGAACTATACAAAATATTGTTTTCTTCCCATGTCATCTACTTTTTCTGTGTAAGGACCAAATGAGATAACGTGGGAACGTGCCAAGTTAAAGAGTGTTAAACACACATAAGTTCTAGTTTATATGCCTTTGCGCAAGTCACTTTATCTAGCTGTGAACTGGGCTTTTCAAGAGCAGTGGTAAAAACTGTTCCTGCCTCTTCCTACAGACAGTGGGATGTCACTGGGCTTGTCGGCTGCTTTCTTTGCTGTGCATGGGTCTCTCGGGGGATGATGTGAGTCAGACAGATACTTACTTCCTTTGGGAGACAGACTGGGAAAACCTTCTGTCTCTTAGTTACTGTTTTCTCCCTAGAGAGGTAGAAAAAGAGCCTGGCTGGATGTGGGTGTCCTTGGCCAGATAAATGGTTTATGATGGCCAGGAGAAGCCTAAGTGGCTCTTTATTGCAAACCTCTTTTTCCGGACAGGAGACTCAAACTCACAATCCGATGCCTTCCTCTGAGCTCCAGGTTTCAGAAATGCCTCTGCGCTCTAGCATTAAAATCCAGCACCCCAAGTCAGAGGAGAAGCCACCAAGGAAGCACAAGGTGCCTCTGACAGCGGCAGGTATGCCTTTGGGCAGGAGCGGGGTGTGTGGGGTGGCTACGGACGGTCAGGGCGTCCAGAGCCAAGCTGAGCTGGAGGGGGCTAAGCTGCCAGGTGCCCGAGTAGTCGATTAAGGCAATGAGCCAAAATGAAAGTAGAAGTCACGCCTTTAATCTCTTCCTGAGATTGCATAAGCAAGAGGCTGAACAGGGGATGCGCCAGCTCCCCACCATTCCGTTTTCCCCCACGGAATGGCACTAGGCCTGCGTAGATGTCTCAGCACCGAGGGACTTGTCTCGCTGCAAACTAAGGCTCCTGTTCATGTTATGGGCCCAGGGGCCAAGGGGAAGGAAGTGAGGGGGGAAGAGCCGGGAGTGGAAAAGTACTGAATGCTGATTCAGAGCAGAGCAGAGGAGGCTGAGGAAGGCCTCAGCCAGGCCGGTGGAGTCCTGGGGCGGGGGGCGGGCAGAAGCGCAGGGCTGTATAGGAGTATGGCCGGCAGGAGCTCAGGCCTTGGCCGCAGCTGCCTTCAGAGGCTGCACCGCACCGGCTGGGCGTCCCGTGAGGCCTGCCGGGTATAGCCTTTGTGATTGCCCGTGGCTGGGCCCGAAAAGTCGCAGAGAGGTTTTTGACCAGGAGCCAGACTCCTCACAGGGTTCAATGACTCATAACCTGTTAGGGTTCAAAGAAGAGAACCCAAATCCACCGAGCACCTACTGTGTGCCAACACCGTCCGATGCTTGGAGCTCCTGCCACAGCTTTGAAATTGAGATTGGTTGTCCTTCTTAAGCAATCTCAGGAACTACTCACAAGGAGGTAATTTCAGTTTGGAGCTAATTCTACCTTTTCAGAGTTGATATCTGCCTCCCTGCTGTCTTAGACCTTCGTTATGTCCTCTGGGCACAGAACACGCCTTATTCAGCGTACACATGACTGCCTTCACATGTATGATGACAAAGGTTGTCCTCCAGAAGTCTTTTTCTCTCCTTGCACTTCTTTCTCCAACTCTTTAGCAGTTTGTCAAATAACATGGTGCCCCCGCCCTAATCCTGGTTTCTCTCCTCTGAGAATGTTCTGGTTATCTATTAAAGTGTGAATTTCACCCCCTGACCAAACGGGACCTGGCCGGTGGGAGCTGGCCAGTAAGACCTGGCCGGTGGGAGCTGGCCGGTGGGAGCTGGCCGGTGAGACCTGGCCGGTGGGAGCTGGCCGGTGTGGAGTAGAGAAGTGCTGACGCGCAGTCCCCGCTTTGTCTGGGGCGCTCTCCAGCTCGGTGCAGATCTACGTGGCAGTACCCCGAGCCTTTTAAGTTGCATTTATGTTGCCTCTCTGGCCCTTGGGGACATTATAGTTTTCAAAGCCTCTCAGGATAGACTAGTTGTGGAGCCTAATAATTCCACATGAACTTGGGAGAATGCCACCTTAACTTCTGGAATTTTTACCCACGCTGCTGTAACCCACAGGTCTTTGGGGACTAAATACTTCCCTTCCCTGCCTTTGTGTTTTCCTTTTGGTTTGTTGAAGTCAGTACAAGACCTTATCAGATTTCCACCTTGGGAGAATCACACTGTGAGCCGAGGGGCAGGCTGATGGCCAGGAGCTGGAAGGGGTGCCATCACCTGTGCCCCAACTTAACTGACGATCTAGTGTTTTTCATACAGAGGCCCTCAAGCTTTTTAAGAAACAGCTGTCTGCTTACGAGCAAAGTGAAATCCTGGGCTACACAGAGATATGGTTCCTGGGGCTTGAAGCGCAGAAGCTCAACGTGGCTGCTGAGAAGTTCAGCAAGACAAGTTTTGATGATGAACACGGCTCCTATATGAAGGTGACGGGGAAAGGGGCACCAGGACCTCAGGGGGACTGGGGACAAGAGAAAGTCGAAAGGGAAAAAGCAGGAGTGTTTTATTGAGTTTGGTGCTGGTATATCAGGGACTAGATGTCCTGAGGAATTCTAGTAGGTGCTAAACCAAAGAAATGCCATGTTTATTAATGGGGAAACATGCAATTTAGTATGTAACATACTCGGCCGACAGAAGACTGATTTTCCCCAAGAGTATTTGGGGTAACAGGTTTGCATCCTGGGTGACCTCCCACGGCCACCTCCCCTGCGTGGCCCGTTGGCAAAAACCAGACAGAAATAAGATACCATCTCCTCAACATTCCCTTTTTAGTCTCATTACAAGCCCGTGCATGGATGCTTTTCTGTTTCATAGGAGATGTCATTTCCCCCACAGACAAGAGATGTTTTTGTCACTGCAGTCCCTGGTGCATAGTGCTTAATGCCACTCTGTTTTTCAAAAATTGACCCCCACAACTCCTCTCCGGCTGCACCCCTGGGCTGCCCCGGGTAGTGCCCCTGCCCAGCCTGAAGAGAAATCTGGGCAATGGTTCCCCACTTCTGGGGGTGCCTGGAGGAGTGGTGCTTAGTCCTCAGCTGCGGGCTGTTGGGAATTTCCTCTTCTGGACATTTCATTGCAGCTTGGTTTTAGGGGACAAGATGAGTCTTTGATGGCTTTGTAGACAAAGTAGATTTTCTTAACAGCATTTAGGGCTGTGTTTCTCAAGCTTTGCTATGCACGAGAATCATTTGGGGATCTCGCTTAAATGTAGATTCTTTCCTGGCAGGTCTGGGGTGGGGCATGAGATTGTGCATTTCTGAAGAGCTTCCAGGTGATGCCTGTGCTGCCGGTCCTTGGAGCACATTTTGAGAAGCAAGGATTTAGTTTCTGTCACACAGCTCTGTCTAGAGCCCTGGTTCTTGACATTTTTAAGTCAAGGATCCCTTCAGGAGTCTGATAAAAGCTATGGGTCTTCATCCCAGAAAAGGTACCCTGCACGTGCACAAAGTTTTAGGAGATTAATCAGTCCTTGGTGAAGAACCCCCAACACAAACCTAACCTCCAGTTCAACCAGACCTCCCCAACACCCCCACCTGAGCCCAGAGTTTCTGGGAAATTCCCTAGGGGTGTCAGTATGACCTTTAAGTTAATTCACTGGAGCTCAGTTTCTCAGTGTCAAATGTTGGAGAGCTATGTTTTGGTGGAGAGAGGGATGATGTGTGCCTCTGTACACTCGGAATCTCATCCCTGTTGCATTCCAGTGCACACACACTGCACTCATCCTTCACCCCTCCCGCATCATGAATGTAACTCCAGAAATAAGATTCACAGAGTTTGGGGACCTTACAGATCATTTTATCCAGAATCTTCAGTTTACACACGTGGGCACGGCAGCTCAGAGTAGATGAGTGGCTTGTCTGAAGCCACCCAGCTGATGTCTTTTTAACTGAAAATGTTCTGTGGCTTTGACTAAACACCTGCTCCCTAGTTTCCAGCACGGGAGGGACATGGTGATTCTGGGTCTTGGAAAATATTTCTCTTCCTATTCAAGAAAGGCCCAAGTTCTGTCCTGCTCACTCCAGGATAGGATTAAATCTGGATAAGTCCAGGGGAGAACCAAATCTGGCCAGGAAGAGGTGGAGCAGACGTAAAGCCTTCTCTAATTGATGCAGATGTATCACCGGTCAGAAATGGAACTTTCCTCAAACTGGAGCTGCTGCTCAAATTCAAGAGTCATGAAATGTCCAAACTAGAAGAGACCTTCAGGGCCACTTTGTACAACCCTCTTACTTTACAGGTCCTAAGACACGCAGAAAACCAGAAGACCAGGACTAGAACTCATGTTCCCAATGACCATCCAATCTTCTTTGCCCTGCTTGACATGGATCAAGCCTGTGGGACTTTCCCTGGTACCACGTGGGTGGCCTGGGAGCCAGGTGACAACCTAGCCATTGCAGTAGCTGTGAGATAAGGTGGGGACCCTAGGACCCCAGTGTCAGGGAAGCCCTCCAGCTTGCAGCTCTGCTCCTCACCCTGGCCTGGCTTCTGCAGGTCCTGCACGACCACATTGCCTACCGCTACGAGGTCCTGGAGATGATCGGGAAAGGGTCCTTTGGACAGGTGGCCAAGTGCTTGGATCACAAAAACAATGAGTTGGTGGCCCTGAAAATCATCAGGAACAAGAAGAGGTGTGGCTTAGTGGGTGGCATAGGCCCTAGAGGAAGGACAGCATGACTCTGGCCCCTTTGGAATTCCAGCCCTTCCTGACTCCACCTCTCCCTCTGATCTTCCTCTTCCTCCTCCTCTCTCTCTCTACCTCTCTGATTCCATGAAGGGGCAAAGAGGAGGCGAGAGTGTGTCGTTTTTAGAGTTTTATTGCTTGCTGCCACCCTAGACAGTCTTGTTGGAGCATGGGGAGGGCTGAATGCCATGGCATGACATGACATGACACCGTGTTCTGTCCC